>CAWUFW010002826.1:1200000-1610000 GCA_963921515.1 Calotriton arnoldi | reverse complement strand
AAAAGGACCATTGGGAAGGGGCTGAGAGGCAGGTGCATACCCGGGCCCCTGGGGGCCCTGGCGGGCGGGCCCGGGTGCTGCCTTCCCCCATCTCAGGATCGCCGGACCTCACGGAGGTCTGACTGAGCAAACTCGGAGAAAAAGGACCATCAGGAAGGGGCTGAGAGGCAGGTGCATACCCAGGCCCCTGGGGGCCCCGGCGGGCGGGCCCGGGTGCTGCCTTCCCCTGTTTCAGAATCGCCGGACCTCACGGAGGTCTGACTGACCCTCTCCCGAGTAATCCGGAGGAAAAACACCCCCCTTTCTTGTAATCCGTGCGCACAGGGTGACAGAGGGGACCCAAGGCGCAAACGTACCCGACCTCCTGGAGCCCTCGCTGGGATCGGGGAGGCAAATGAGCCCTCATCGGGACTTTCAGGGAAGCCCGGCCATCTGGTCACCCCATTGGAAAGCATTGAGTGCGACCAGATGGCTGAGGGGATCGGTGCGACCAGATGGCCGAGGGGAACGGTGCGACCCGATGGCCGAGGGAAAAGGTGCGACCAGATGGCCGGGCTCGAAAGGGTGGCCATCTGGTCACTCTGTGCCTTAACGAAAGAGGGTGAGCTGCGCCGAGGCATGGGGGAGCCGGAGGCCCGGGGCCCCAGCTGGGCCTCAGCCATGGGGCTGCGAGGGGGGGAGCCGACGGGCCCTCCGACCCTGGGCCCGCAGACACCTCGACAAGCAGGCGAAGCGGGGGAGGTCTGCACAGGACCGACAGACCCCCGTCCTGGGCCCCTGGCATAGAGGCAGGCTGGGGAACAGGGCCCAGGGCTGAAGCACCTGACCTGGGGCCCGGAGAGGCCCCTGGACCCAGCCGGTGCTCCCGGGCCCAGAGGCGCAGGGGAAGCCTCCCTGGGCCCACGGGACCCCATCCCGGGCACCCTGCCACGTGGCAGGACCGAGGACGGAGCCCGGGGTGGGGAGGCCGCCCTCCCCGGGGCCCTCAGGGGCCCCGGATGGAGCTCCTGAACCCAGCCAAGCGAGGGGGGCTCCCCGGGCACGACGGAACCCTGTCTCGGACCTTTGGAATAGCGGCAGGCCGGGGGACGGGGCCTAGGGCTGGAGCACCCGACCCGGGGCCCGGAGGGGCCCCTGAACCCAGCCGGGGCTTCCGGGCCCAGCGGCGCAGGGGAAGCTTCCTGGGCTCACGGGACCCCATCCCAGGCACCCTGCCACACGGCAGGACTGAGGACAGAGCCCGGGGTGGGGAGGCTGCCCTCCCCAGGGCCCTCAGGGGCCCCGGACGGAGCTCCTGAACCCAGCCAAGCGAGGGGGGGCTCCCCGGGCACGACGGAACCCTGTCTCGGACCTTTGGCATTGCGGCAGGCCGGGGGATGGGGCCCAGGGCTGTAGCACCCGACCCGGGGCCCGGAGAAGCCCCTGGACCCAGCCGGGGCCCCTGGACCCAGCCGGGGCTCCCGGGCCCTGAGGCGCAGGGGAAGCCTCCCCAGGACCACGGGACCCCGTCCCGGGCACCCTGCCACACGGCAGGACTGAGGACGGAGCCCGGGGTGGGGAGGCCACCCTCCCCGGGGCCCTCAGGGGCCCCGGACGGAGCTTCTGAACCCAGCCAAGCGAGGGGGGCTCCCCGGGCACGACGGAACCCCGTCTCTGACCTTTGGCATAGCGGCAAGCCGGGGGATGGGGCCCAGGGTCGAGGCACCCGACCCGGGGCCCAGAGGGGCCCCTGGACCCAGCCAGGGCTCCCGGGCACAGAGGCGCAGGGGAAGCCTCCCCGTGCCCGCGGGACCCCATCCTGGGCACCCTGCCATGCAGCAGGACCGAGGACGGAGCCCGGGGTGGGGAGGCTGCCCTCTCCGGGGCCCCTGGGAGCCCCTGAACCCAGCCGAACAGGGGAGGCTCCCGGGCACGACGGAACCCCATCCCAGGCCTTTGGTGGGGCAGAAGGCCGGGAGACGGGGCCCAGGGCTGGATCACCCGACCCGGGGCCTGGTGGGGCCCCTGGACCCAGCCGGGGCTCCCGGGCCTGGAGGCGATGGGGAAGCCTCCCCAGGCCCGCGATACCCCGTCCCGGGCACCCTGCCACGTGGCAGGACTGAGGACGGAGCCCGGGGTGGGGAGGCTGCCCTCTCCGGGGCCCCTGGGAGCCCCTGAACCCAGCCGAACAGGGGGAGGCTCCCCGGGCACGACGGAACCCCATCCCAGGCCTTTGGTGGGGCAGAAGGCCGGGAGACGGGGCCCAGGGCTGGATCACCCGACCCGGGGCCTGGTGGGGCCCCTGGACCCAGCCGGGGCTCCCGGGCCTGGAGGCGATGGGGAAGCCTCCCCAGGCCCGCGATACCCCGTCCCGGGCACCCTGCCACGTGGCAGGACTGAGGACGGAGCCCGGGGTGGGGAGGCCGCCCTCCCCGTGGCCCCTGGGAGCCCCTGAACCCAGCCGAACAGGGGGAGGCTCCCTGGGCATGACGGAACCCCGTCCCGGGCCTTTGGCGGGGCGGCAGCCTGGGGGACGGGGCCCAGGGCTGGAGCACCTGACCCGGGGCCCGGCGGGGCCTCTGGACCCAGCCGGGGCTCCCAGAACAAAGGGGCAGCCTCCCCGGGCCCACAAGACCCTGTCCCGGTCACCCTGCCATGCGGCAGGACCGAGGACGGAGCCCAGGGTGGGGAGGCTGCCCTCCCCAGGGCCCCTGGGAGCCCCTGAACCCAGCCGAGCAGGGGGAGGCTCCCCGGGCCCGCGGGACCCCGTCCGGGGCATCCTACCACACAGCTGGCCCGGGGACGGACCCCAGGCTGGGGCAGCATCCTGGCCCGTCCAGCTGACGTCTGAGAACCGCCAGCCCGGGAGGGGTGTCCCGGCATACCCTGCCCCTAGTAATCCGGAAGAAGGCTACCCCACTTTCTTGTAACCCGTGCGCACCGAGTCACGGAGGGGTCCCAAGGCACGAACGCGCCCGACCTCCTGGAGCCCTGCCTGGGATCGGGGAGGCTAATGAGCCCTCATCGGGACTTCCAGGCCGGCCCGGCCATCTGGTCGCTCCATTGGAAAGCATTGCATGCGACCAGATGGCCGAGGGGATAGGTGCGACCAGATGGCCGAGACCAAAAGGACGCCCATCTGCCCACTCCCCAAGCCTTCGTGGTAGGGCTCCCGCCTGCCCTTGCAGGGCTCGGGGGCTCCACTTCCCGGGGGCTCGGGGACCCCAGCCAAGCCTTAGGCACGGGGAGGTCCGCCGGAGCTCTCAGGCCCGGACGCCCGGGGGAGGACTGCCCAGGACCCGTTGAGCCTGTCCCGGGCACTTTGCCATGCCTCGGGCCGGAGGAGGGAGCTACGGACGCTGGGGAGGCCGCCCTCCCCGGGGCCCTCAGGGGCCCCGGATGGAGCTCCTGAACCCAGCCAAGCGAGGGGGGCTCCCCGGGCACGACGGAACCCTGTCTCGGACCTTTGGAATAGCGGCAGGCCGGGGGACGGGGCCTAGGGCTGGAGCACCCGACCCGGGGCCCGGAGGGGCCCCTGAACCCAGCCGGGGCTTCCGGGCCCAGCGGCGCAGGGGAAGCTTCCTGGGCTCACGGGACCCCATCCCAGGCACCCTGCCACACGGCAGGACTGAAGACAGAGCCCGGGGTGGGGAGGCCGCCCTCCCCAGGGCCCTCAGGGGCCCCGGACGGAGCTTCTGAACCCAGCCAAGCGAGGGGGGCTCCCCGGGCACGACGGAACCCTGTCTCGGACCTTTGGCATTGCGGCAGGCCGGGGGATGGGGCCCAGGGCTGTAGCACCCGACCCGGGGCCCGGAGAAGCCCCTGGACCCAGCCGGGGCCCCTGGACCCAGCCGGGGCTCCCGGGCCCTGAGGCGCAGGGGAAGCCTCCCCAGGACCACGGGACCCCGTCCCGGGCACCCTGCCACACGGCAGGACTGAGGACGGAGCCCGGGGTGGGGAGGCCGCCCTCCCCGGGGCCCTCTGGGGCCCCGGATGGAGCTTCTGAATCCAGCCAAGCGAGGGGGGCTCCCCGGGCACGACGGAACCCCGTCTCTGACCTTTGGCATAGCGGCAGGCCGGGGGATGGGGCCCAGGGTCGAGGCACCCGACCCGGGGCCCAGAGGGGCCCCTGGACCCAGCCGGGGCTCCCGGGCACAGAGGCGCAGGGGAAGCCTCCCCGGGACCGCGGGACCCCATCCTGGGCACCCTACCATGCAGCAGGACCGAGGACGGAGCCCGGGGTGGGGAGGCCGCCCTCTCCGGGGCCCCTAGGAGCCCCTGATCCCAGCCGAACAGGGGGAGGCTCCCCGGGCACGACGGAACCCCATCCCAGGCCTTTGGTGGGGCAGAAGGCCGGGAGACGGGGCCCAGGGCTGGATCACCCGACCCGGGGCCTGGTGGGGCCCCTGGACCCAGCCGGGGCTCCCGGGCCCGGAGGCGATGTGGAAGCCTCCCCAGGCCCGCGATACCCCGACCCGGGCACCATGCCATGTGGCAGGACTGAGGACGGAGCCCGGGGTGGGGAGGCCGCCCTCCCCGTGGCCCCTGGGAGCCCCTGAACCCAGCCGAACAGGGGGAGGCTCCCTGGGCATGACGGAACCCCGTCCCGGGCCTTTGGCGGGGCGGCAGCCTGGGGGACGGGGCCCAGGGCTGGAGCACCTGACCCGGGGCCCGGCGGAGCCCCGGACGCCTGGGAGGTGTTGCCCGGGCATAGCCCATCTGGTCCCCGGCAGAGAACTGCCAGCCAGGGAGGGGTGTTCCGGCATACCCTGCCCTTAGTAATCCGGAGGAAAGCCACTCCTCTTTCTGGGCATCTGTGCGCACAGAGTGACGGAGGGGACCCAGGGCGCGGAGGCGCCTGACCTCCTGGAGCCCTGGCTGGGATCGGGGAGGCGAATGGGCCCCCATCGGGACTTCCAGGGCGGCCCGGCCATCTGGTCACCCCATTGGAAAGCATTGCGTGCCACCAGATGGCCGAGGGGAAAGGTGCGACCAGATGGCCGGGACTGAAAGGACTCCCATCTGCCCCCCCCCGAGCTGAGCCTTCCCGGTAGGGCTCCCGCCTGCTCTAGCAGGGCTCTGGGGCTCGGAGACCCCGGCTGGGCCTCAGGCACGGGGAGGCCCGCAGGAGCTCTCGGGGCCCGCACGCCAGGGGGAGGACTGCCCGGGACCCATGGAGCCCGTCCCGGGCACTTTGCCACGCCGCAGGCCGCCGGAGAAGGGAGCCCTGGACGCCTGGGAGGTATTGACCAGGCATAGCCCATCTGGTCCCCGGCAAAGAACCGCCAGCCCGGGAGGGGTGTCCCGGCATACCCTGCCCCTACTAATCCGGAGGAAAGCTACCCCTCTTTCTGGGAACCCGTGCGCACCGCGAGACTCAGGGGACCCTGGGCGCGAACGTGCCCGACCTCCTGGAGCCCTTGCTGGGATCGGGGAGGCAAATGAGCCCTCATCGGTACTTCCAGGGCAACCCGGCCATCTGGTCGCCCCATTGGAAAGCATTACGTGCGACCAGATGGCCGAGGGGAAAGGTGCGACCAGATGGCCGGGACCGAAATAACGCCAATCTGCCTGCCCCGAGCCTTCGCGGGAGGGCTCCCGCCTGCCCTTGCAGGGCTCGGGGGCTGCAGGGCTCGGGGGCTGCAGGGCTCGGGGGCTGCAGGGCTCGGGGGCTGCAGGGCTCGGGGGCTGCAGGGCTCGGGGACTGCAGGGCTCGGGGACTGCAGGGCTCGGGGGCTGCAGGGCTCGGGGGCTGCAGGGCTCTGGGGCTGCAGGGCTCTGGGGCTGCAGGCCTCCGGGGCTGCAGGGCTCCGGGGCTGCAGGGCTCGGGGGGGGCTCGGAGACCCCACGCTGGGCCTCAGGCATGGGGAGGCCCGCAGGCGCTCCTGGGGCCCAGACGCCCTGGGGAGGACTGCCCGGGACCCATGGAGCCCATACCGGGCACTTTGCCACGCCGTGGGCCGGAGGAGAGAGCCCCCGGGCGGAGGGGAGGTGTTGTCCGGGCCCAGCCCATCTGGTCCCCGGCTGAGAACCGCCAGCCCGGGAGGGGTGTCCCGGCATAACCTGCCCCTAGTAATCCGGAGGAAGGCTACCCCTCTTTCTGGGAACCCGTGCGCACCGAGAGACTCGGGGGACCCTAGGCCCAGACGTGCCCGACCTCCTGGAGCCCTGTCTGGGATCGGGGAGGCGAATGAGCCCCCATCGGGACTTCCAGGGCAGCCCGGCCATCTGGTCGCCCCATTGGAAAGCATTGAGTGCGACCAGATGGCCGAGGGGATTGGTGCGACCAGATGGCTGGGACCGAAAGGACTCCCATCTGCCTGCCCCGAGCCGAGCCATAGCTGTAGGGCTCCCGCCTGCCCTTGCAGGTCTCCGGGGCTCTGCACCAGGGACCCTTGTCCCGGGCAGATGGACACTTGGCAGGCTGCAGGACGGGGGCTCCCAACCCCCAGGCCCTGACTGAAACCCAGGCCCTGGGGCCGGTCCCTGCTTCTCAACCCAGCCAGGCCGGGGAGATCGGGGAGCCTGCCCGGGCACGAGGGACCCCTGTCCCGGGCACTCGGACCCTCAGGACGTGCGCTCGTTTTCCACACATTTGTTCCAAAATTCTGCGTAGTGGCGCTACGCCAATTCCGCCCAGCCCTAGTTCTATGTTGTCTGGAAGTACAGGTATAGAAATACCTTGGAATCTCGGGAATTGAACTTTGAAGAGTGTGTTAAGGAAATCACACTGCATAAGGTTACTCGTCTGTTGTCATAATACCTAAAAGCTACGGAGGGCTGTAGGTGTTATATTAGGGATTATATCATATAAGAGTAGAGTGTGAGTGATAGCGAAGGGTCTACCTGTGAAACTTTGGCCTTACCAGAAGGAGGAGTATCCCTAGAGGAGTACTAGGTTTTCCCGAGCTTAAGTGAAGGGTAAACAGTGGTTTTTACTCGTAGTATAAGGAAGTACTTTCTCTTGAAGCAAGTGAATAAACTATCTTTTGAATTAGCGGAGCAGACAGAGTAGCGCCGTTTTTACGTTGTTACTAACAGAAAAGATATTAAGAAAGGTTTAGAGAAAACACTGCCGTATTACCTTGTGAAGGGAGGGTCAGTAGCAGGAGTCATACTGACGTCACAGAAAGCCGCGCTGGTATTAGTTGAGACAGCGGGCGTGTAACAAGTGCCGATTGTAAAGGGAGGGTCAGTAGTAGGAGTAATACTGACATCACAACGAGCCGTGCTGGTATTGGTTGCAACAAGTGGGTGTGTGCAAAGCTCTGATTGGTTGGTAAACAATAGCTGCGCAGGTATTGGTTGTGGTAGAAAATACATAGTGAACCCTGATTGGACAGTTGGTGTGAGTCACGCTGGTATAGGACGAGTGTTGGGAAACAGGGTACGTGAGAATACGGAAGAGAGTTTCTAGTTTTAACTTGCTGAAAATTCTTAGAAACAGGGATTGGGAAAATGAAGTTGATTAATAAAATCAAGATTTTCTTTCAAAAGGATAAGCGTGTAGTAACCAGAGAAGGGATTCTTATGCCACCCCCTAATACACCTGCTTCCTTTATGATGCTGGAACGAGGATACCATACGTGTGTTTGGTTGGAAAATTGGGTGGAATATACGAAAGGTGATGGAGTTTTAGCTTTCCCTGAAAATGGTACCTTTAATGTAAGGGTTCTTCAGAATTTGAGAAATCGGATGAATACATTAGAACCTAGTCCTAGGTTAACGCAGTATGAAGCTTTGGAGGAATGGGAAGTTGAGGCATTTGAGCGAGAGAAATACAGAGGTGGTAGAAAAATAAATAGGGGATTTTTGCCAAGATATCCGTTTGATACTCCAGGAGATGAGATTAAAAGATGGAGAAGAGCTGTAGTAACAGAAGGGTTGTATCCAGTATTGATGGCTGAAGATCAAGTAGGGAGTAAATGCAAAGGAAAATTGAAACACATAGGTATGGCAGGAACAGGATGTGATAAAACAGATGATGAGTTAATAGAGGACATTTTAGTTAAAAGACCTCCACCTTATCAAGAAAGTGCTGGAGAGGCAACTCCAAGTGCACCAATGATGAGAACTCCCTTAGTTCCGCAGGTTTTATATGATCCTACAGTTACCAAAGAATTACAGGAAAAGGAAAGGGATGCATTAAATAGAACAAAGAGGAGATAATTCAGAAAATAAATCAGTTAGGTGTAACTGCCGAAGCTTTGACAGTAGACCTACAAAATCCGAAATGTCGGATAAAGAACCTAGCAAAAAAAGGGAAAGATTTCCTGCTCAATCTGAGTCGGAAAAATCAGCAGGAAAGGAAAGATTTCCTTTCTTGAGTCCCCTCACTCACCAGGGTTTCCCCTTGGTGACATGCTTCATCATAGGGGCCCTCTCAATCCGCTGTGGATTGAGGCGTGCTACGACTTGCGACGTTATGTAGGAGCACTTGTAGTGAGGAACTATGTGTAGTGCAGTGATGTTGTGGAGTGGAGTGAATAAAAATACCTAACTAGTGGGCGAAAAAACTTTATTCTGGCTCCTAGTCGGTATTTCTAAAAACGGGGTGAGTTACTAGGAAGCCTAGCTATAGTGGGTTAGGGGTCCCTAGTGAACGATAAACCATTTGTCACGTAGTATTCATTTAGAAGCATATTGCGGTCTCGAGGGGAACCATTAGGTAGTGTGCCATTGAGGAGAGCATATCAAAGTTTGAGCAAGAACCCCCTCACCCCCTCAAGACCATGAGGCACAATTTTGCTTCTAAATGAATACTACGTGACAAATGGTTTATCGTATGTATTACTAACGCTAGCTTATTAGTTGCAGCGTTTTGATTTCTTGAATAATTGCACTATTTACCTCATTTTAGGTCACCTTTTGGAGTGGTCAAACAGGGCTGGACCCTGCTTTGTCCTGAAGAAGAGCTTTGGGGAGGCTCGAAACATGTTGACGTTCACTAGGGACCCCTAACCCACTATAGCTAGGCTTCCTAGTAACTCACCCCGTTTTTAGACATACCGACTAGGAGCCAGAATAAAGTTTTTTTCGCCCACTAGTTAGGTATTTTTATTCACTCCACTCCACAACATCACTGCACTACACATAGTTCCTCACTACAAGTGCTCCTACGTAATGTCGCAAGTCGTAACACGCCTCAATCCGCAGCGGATTGAGAGGGCCCCTATGATGAAGCATGTCACCAAGGGGAAACCCTGGTGAGTGAGGGGACTCAAGAAAGGAAATCTTTCCTTTCCTGCTGATTTTTCCGACTCAAATTGAGCAGGAAATCTTTCCCTTTTTTGCTAGGTTCTTTATCCGACATTTCGGATTTTGTAGGTCTACTATTGTAACAGGAGGGTGGACCTAGCATACCCTTTTACCTCCCCCTGTTTTTTGACGCTTTGACAGTGCCAGTAACAATAGGTCCGGTTATTCCATTATATGGGGATAAACGAGACACCCCGAGATTACAAACAGTGACAATCCCGCAAAATAATGTCAGAAAAGAGGTAGCGATGTCAGAAGATCTAACCAGTGAGACTGATTCAAATATATAATTACTAGATCTCCCTAATATTGAAACAGTGACGGAGACTCCGAAAAGAGGTTCACCAGTAAATAAAAGGAGAAAGGAACTGAATGTCACTCCTGTAGCAGGAAATTCTAAAGATTTTTCGCCAGAAGAACTAGAGGAGTGGGCAAAAGGATTAGACAAAAAGAGACCTCAGACACCAAATATAGATGTGGCCAAATTAAAAGTGGATCTAGAAGAAATGATCATTGGAACAATAAGCCCAGAGAGAATAGGTACATACAGAGATAATGAATTGTTATTTTTGTGTAAAAGTATTACATGGAGAGCAAAGAATCTGCATGAGAAAATAGAAGAGGTTGCTTCAGAATTTGGAAGAGATGTAGAAAAATCGAAATTACTGCGGAAAACATATAGGGCAGAATTTACTGACAAGGATTTAGAAAGTTTGAATGCGTCAGGAAGTAGATTACAGATCAAAGAATTAATGAATATTTTGAAGAAATGGGGAGATGTAGACATATGGAGAGGTAGATAGACAAAGAAAAGGGATGAAGCAGCCACAAAGGAGGCATCTGAATACCCATTAAGAGAAACAGAACAGGTTGAAAGAGTGTGTCCCATGAGAGAAGTTCCTGGTGGTGGAAATGTTCATGTTCCTTGGTCCAGACAGGATATTCTGGGGCATATTCTCAAGGACCCATCACCGGTTTATCGGCACTTTTGCGGCGCAAAAGTGGCGATAGATTTTTCGCCCTATTCACAAGCTGGTGCAAACTGCAGATATCGCCAGTTTTCCAGCGATAGATGCCGCAAAAAACATCGCCACGGATGAGTGCGACAACTAACGCTAATGATATGCAGAGTAGGCGTTCCCGTGCAAAAACACACGAAAACACCACTTCGCGATATTCACAATGACCAGTCAGATCTGCGATGGGAAACAAGAACAGGCGATAAGGTGTGTTAGCAGCAGGGATTTAACACTTGCCTTTTACTGGTGTTAAGCAGGACGACCAACTGCAGTAGAAAGGGAGCCCAGCCCAGAGCCACATCTGAAGACCAACAGATGCCATGGATCATGCAGCTCGGAGACCCAAGAGGGCCACAACACCCACCGCCACCACCCCCAGGACCCCCCCGGACCCTCCCACCAAGGTCATGAAGTCCAGTAGTCAACGGTAGTGGAAAAACAGAACTTTATTACAAATACATAAATCAACAAAACGAAAAGCTCAGCCAACGCGTTCCATTCCCAACGGGGAACTCCAACAGGGCAACGTGTCTTCAGAAACCTGTGGGAAAAATGGTGACAATGGTCAAACTTCTGTAGAGTCACATGCCTAATCTGGTACAGTGTACTGCACTTGGACAAACCAGAATGCTCACAGGCCAGATAAACCATGCATGAGAAGACCGTAACAGAACTACGTGTGGCCGTAACCGTCGTAGGAATGAAGAGGAAGGTAACGACCACACGAACTGCTGCTACGGTCACATCATGCAGGACTCATCACACCTGAAAGCATCACGGTGTGTGTCAGCTCGATACCCCTGCCCCTCACACCCTCCACACTGCGCAGGAACATCTTGAGACCACGCAAGGGAACTACGCCATAGCTGGCGTCACGCACGTGTTGGGGGCAATTCACAGCACACGTGTATGACTTGTGCCCCCTGCCGACACTGCACACAATCACAGCAACAGCAACCACACGCATGCCATCACTGTGCATACAAAAGTGGACCACCGTGGCCTGTCCACCAATGTTGTCGCAAATACCCCAGGCAGTGTGCATGATCCCCACATGTCCGCAAGGCCGCCACCAACCAGCGCTTTGAGGATTCCCCCCATGGAAATGCACTGCCCATCGGCAAGTACCAACTGAACACACTGCACACCTCAACTCCACAATCCCCCAACTCACAACTGTGGGAATGCACACATCACCAATCCACCACCAAAGTGACTACTGCGTGTGTCTCAGTCTCCGCCACAACCTGCCCATAGGCCTACACACACGTGGCTGACCACCTCCAATGGGCACATTCACACTGGAGACGAGGTGGCTACGTCACAAACCAACCCATGCACATCACGAACACCGCATGCAGGGCCGTATCAGCAAGGGCGGCAGCCCCCACCCAGCCACAAGACTGCCGCCGTGACCGGTGGTGCCTGCGCGATCCTGTGCACCTGATGCACCCCAGCCCTGGTCCCCAGACCGGACCTCCGCCCAGCGATGACTGGCTGCCCCTGTGCACCCAGGCCTCAATGCTCACCTGCCGCCACTGGCGTGTCACCAAGAGGGCCCACCACGTGCCGGTGCATCCTCCTGAGCCGATCACTGGATTCCGCGCCACAGGCCCCCAGGGCACCCTGCAGCACAGCACCGCGGAGTCATGTGTGTGCTGACTGCTGCCTGCGCGTACACTGTGGTCCAACAGAGCACACTGTTCAATTTGAGTCTTGATTCGCTGGACGCCGTATCGAGGCCAACGCATCAACGCAGGCTGCACACCCGATCAGCTCTTCAGGTGCCACTAACCCTGTGCAATGCAAGTCATTGTCACGTGGCGGTAGGCCCCTGCCAGCCGCAGTGCAGCGGGTGCCACTGACCCTGTGCAACGCAAGTCATCGTCACGTGGCGGTCAGCCCGTGCGGGCCGCAGTGCAACGGGTGTCACCAAGTCAGTGCAATGCAAGTCATCGTCCCGTGGCAGTAGGCCAGTGTGGGCCGCAGTGAAGCAGGTGCCACCAACTCAGTGCACCACAAGTCATGGACCCTTCATGATTGGGTCACGTGGTGCGGACGCCATCATGTCATCTCCGGCAGTGGGGTATGTGACGCGCTAGGCCCCTTTTATTGGCAGGGTCACATGTCCTGTGACGCCTGTGCTGGATGGGTGTGGTGTGGGTGTTAACCAACCTCAGGGAGTGGCTGTGGCATGCTGACAACTAGACCAGTGATCAGCAGATCACTACAGGGAAGACCTGGGACATGTAGCTTTGTCGTCGTCCCCTCTGAGCGTAAGCGGAGTGGACTTGCCTGGCGTATGGCAGGCCAGCGTAGGGGTGGGAACAATGAGCCCGGGGCTCTGGGCGTGCTTCAGTTCTGGGCTGGACAAGGAAGCAACTAATGCTTGTGTCTCTGTTGTAGTGTCTACGCCACCCGGACCGCAATCGGCAATGTTGCACCCTGTGACTCAAGTCCCACGACATGAGCAACATGGACGTAAGGGGGAATCACTGACCCTACATTCATCCATACTTTCATACTTGAATGATCAAAGACATGAAACATCTGTGCGATTCTGAATGTTTAATTCACATCCAGTGGAGTGTTGCAGCTGGAGCAGTACAGGGCCATGCAAACCCCACTTCACATAATTGGCCCGTGGAGGGCCAGCCAGAGTCCTTCAGGGAATGACAAGTACATCGGAAGAGGAAGAGTTCAGTCCGCAGTCTGATCGCTCGCTGTGTCATTGGTAACCAAACAGAAAATGGCAGTCCATGTCGAAGTCCAAGGTGAGTGTCGTAGAGTGTATTGGGGGACAGTGGAAGGTGATGATGCAAAGGGCAGAACCAAGCAGAAACAGGCCATATGGCAGAGATGAATGCTACTGCCTCCTCCTTACCCGTAAGGTTGATTCACCCACATCTTCGTCCTCTGATGTCACATGTGCTTCACACGTGGGTGGTGGTGGATTGCCTGCCACACTGTGTGCCACTGACACATCGGGGGCCGGAGGTGGATTGCCTGCTGCACTGTGAGGCACTGACACATCAGGGGGTGGAGATGTGGCTGTAGAAGCAGCAGCAGCAGCATTCATCTGCGCAAGGCCTTGAGGCAGCAATGCCATGACGATGTGCTGCAGGGCATGGAAGGTCCCAGCCACATCTCGCTGGTGTGCAGCCGTGGCAGCAATTCTTTGCGCCGTCATCCGCTCCATGTTCTCCATGAGCCCCCGCATGTGTCCCAACTCCCGGCTGACATCGCTGGAGCCACTCTGACTGGACAGTTGTTCTTGTTTCAGTATCATGACTCCAGCGATGTCAGCCATGGATCATTGGAGAGCATGGAGCGGACTGTGGGTGTCCGTTAGGGACTGTAAGTGGTCCCTCTTGGGAATCAGACACCCTTGTATGGCATCAAGTTTGGCTGCCATGAGGTCGAACCCCACCCGCACCTGATCAGCCATCTTCTCCTGGATCTCTGACACATGGCGTTGGAAGGCCATGTGTTGTTCGTGAGGGTCCTGGGAGACAGCCGGGGTGGTAGGTGCTTCCTGCTGTGTGGTCTGTGCAGGGGGTGTGGTCTCCTCGATGCAGCTGGGATGCCCTGCTCCTGGAGGTGGGGTGCCGAAGCTGTCAATGAGGATTTGGAGGGCTTCGGTGTCGATGTTGGGGATGTCCTCATCATCATCAGTGAAGAGTTGTTGGGTCTGCTCTGCAGGAGGTGTTGGTTCTCCCTCTGCAATGTGAAGGGGAGATGCAGTTTAACATTTTGTTCACATATATGTTGACGCATTGTACAGGTTTACATACAAACTGCATGAGAGTGTACATTGTGACTGTTTGGGAGGAGCTGCCTATTTGATGTGTGAAAGTGGACATTTCGACGACATCACCGATGTGTGTTTGTACTTGTACATTATCATCTCACGTTTCCCTGCTATGCCAAATGTGATTGACCAGTTTCTACACACAAGCGGCAGCAGTTGTGTCCTCTGTTCTGTTGTGAACGTGTTGCAGTTTGTACCACATTGTTGTCAATGTTGATGTGCTCTGAATATTATGTGTGTGTGCTGCATTTTGGGAGAGTCGCCCCTGCAACTCTGATTTGGCTGGCCCTTATCCCTTTCAGGTGGTGTGCCTTTGACTTCTGTGCTTCTACAGTGCTGGGATGTTGCATTCTTAAGGAAATTGGGCTCTTGGTGAGACTTGGGACTCTGGGGCATGGTTTGTCCGCAGATGTGTTGTTGACGTCAGGGGTTGTTTGTGCAGGTGGATGTGTCAGAGTGTGACTTGCTCCTTTACGGATGTGGTCCACACTCAGCCACCTCAGTGTGGTGGCGTGCACCATGTCATGATGACCGGACTGCAGCCATGCTAATCGTCATGCAGTGTCACTTGCATTGTCAGTGTGGCTCACAGACACGCCGCTTTGCTGGGTTTGGCACATGTGCATGGGTTGGTTGTGAGATTGGTGATGTGTGGGAAGGGCCCCCTCTGGGCACATAGTCGACGGGGGCCTACTTGCTGTTTCTAGGTGTGCTGCAATGTGCCAAGGGGATCAGGGACATGATCCAGAGTCATTGTGGGTGTGCACTGTGCTGTACTTAATTGTGCATGTGTGCCATTGTGCCCATCTCCCCCTGTCCCCCCAGTCCCTGGTCGTTACTCACCCTGTTGCTGTTGTGTCAGGTCATGTTGAGCAGTGTCCGGTCCCCCAACTCCTGCCACCGTCTCCCCACTGATGACTGTGGACACCATCTCCTCCATTTCATCCAGCTCCTCCTGTGGCACTATACTCCCACCTCCAGTCTGCATTGCTGCCTTCTGGTTGTTGCCGAGTTTCAGCTTGGTTTTGCGCTTCACATCATTCCAGCACCTCTTGAGCTCTTCCATTGTCCTCCTCAGCACTCCGACTACATTCACCTTGTCCAGGATGGACTACCATATTGCATTTTTTGTTGCCAATGACACAGTGGAGGTGACGAACAGTTGTTGATGGTGTTCTACCACCTCCGAATCAGGATCAGGATCCTGTTTTCCTGCAGAATGAACCGCGTCTTCCTCTTCTTCTTGTCCTTGCCCTTCCCTGTCCCTGAGGTCCCAGGCTGGTCCTCCGTGGGGCTTGTGGGGTTCTGGCCATCCTCTGTACCTGCTCCGGCTGCCTCCATTGTGCTTCGCTGTAGTTCGGTTTTTGTTTGTTTATTTTTTTTCTGCTTTTGTAGTGATTTTTCCCGCTTGACGTGTATGATTTGCAGGCCTGGCGCTGCTTTTCGCTGATTGTCTTATCGCGGTTGGGCCCATCGTAACTTTTTTTGCGTTCAGGTTTGGATTTTCATTGCCGTCCCGGTAGTGTTATCACGGACATTTGCCACGTTATCGGGGTACTATCGTAGGTTACCGCTGTGTTGTGAATGCCACATTAACACGGGGTTATTTTCCCGCAATAGACGGCGATATGTAAACTTGCGTTAACCTATTTTGGCGATGTTTATCGCACGTTCTTGAGAATATCCCCCTTTGTCTTTTACAAATGATTTCCCCAGATTAATGGAGAAGCTAGTTGAATGGTATAAGCAGGTAGAGAGGTTTGTGAAAGTTTCAAAAGTATTGTGGAAGGATTTGGATGGTCTGTTTGATATAGTGGTGCCAGCTGATTTATGGACAGAATGTAAGATTACGGTTGATTGGAGAACTGAAGAATATCCAAGAGATGCAAAGACAGGTGCACCTTCAGAAGATGTGATGAAGAAATATCAGCAAGTAATTACTTTCTTGAAAGGAAAAATCCCTCCAAAAGAAACGGATTGGGTTAAAATAGAAAGAACAACTAAAGAACCAAAGGAGTCAGTGCATGCGTATTATGAGAGGTTATTACAGGTATTTAAGCAGTATAGTGGATTTGAAAATATCGGTGATAAGGATATGGGACATTTTGTGTATAGGTTTGTGTATGGATTGAGATCGGAAATTAGTCAAATGATTCAACAGCATATGCTTTGCTGACAGAGTAAGCCCATTGATGATATTTTAAAATACGCAAAGTATTGCAGTGACGATATTGACGCAAAACATAAGGAATTGAAGGAAAAGATGATGTGGGCACAAGTGAAATTAGCAGAACATCAAGAGGCAAGTACTGGTTCTCAAAATGAAAATCAGTTGAATAACCAAAATCAGAATAGTCAAGGATTGAATGGGAACAAAGTAAAAGGGCGAATGAGCAGAGAAGAAGCGAAAAATAAATTTCCTTGTCATGCGTGCGGAAAGCATGGGCATTGGAAGAATGAGTGTAGAAACGTTCAACAGAATAATGGGGTAAATCAAAATTTAAATCCACAGATGCAGAATGAGGTGGTTGTGAACCAGCAGCAACAGCAACAGGTAGTTACTCCACAGTTACAGGTGCCACAAGCCCCTATGCCCAACTGTATGAACGCTCAAGTGCTGAGAATCAGTGTGAACACCGGATTCTGTGGAGAGAGTGGTAAGAATACACAATCAGTTCAACAATATTGGATGCACAGTAACGAGTGTGATTCGAATGTTTCCCAGTGACGGTGCCTAAGGGGGGAGGAAGAATGCGTGCTTGGCGCATCCTTGGCGGTAGATCAGTCAGGTCCATTTGTTGATGGAAAAGTGGAAGGTAATGACATCACTTTCCTAGTGGATACTGGTGCTACCCGTTCTACTGTAAGAGCAGCAGAAATTCCAAACCTACCCCTCTCGGGAGAAACTATCCAAGTTGTAGGAGTCTCAAATAAGCAAATAAAAACCCCACTTACTAGACCAATAGAAGTAAATATTGGAAATTTCAAAGACATGCATCGGTTTGTGGTGTGTGATTCAAGTCCAGTTAACTTGTTAGGGAGGGATTTGTTGTGTAAAATGAATTGTACCATCTAATGTACCCCTGATGGTATTGCTTTTCAAACACCCGATGAAGATATCTCTTTCAAGATGATTCTAGCAAAACAAGGAACAGAAGTGGATGAGATGTTTTCACTTCTAACTGGAAATAGTCTACCTGATGAGTTGAGAGACACAGTGAGATCAGATGTATGGGATTTTTCAGGAAAAGAAATTGGTCTGATGTCAAATGTAGACCCGATAAAAATAATGGTGAAGGAAGGTGCAATTGATCCAAACACCCGACAATACAAAATGAGTCCTGAAGTAAAAGCAGGAGTTGTTCCAGTAATTGACCAAATGGTTGAACAAGGTATTCTGACAGAAATAATGGGGAGTCCTTGCAACTCACCAATTATGGGGCTTAAAAAGTCTAATGGCAAATATAGAATAGTACAAGATTTAAGGAAAATCAACAAAATAGTAGTACCTTGTTGTCCGGTAGTACCAAATCCAGCAATAATTCTTTATCAGATACCTTGGGATGCACATTGGTATACAGTGATTGATTTGTGTCAAGCATTATTTTCGATTCTTTTGCATGAAGATAGCCAATATCTTTTTGCGTTTCGGTTCGAGGACCGTGTTTTGGCATGGTGCCGAGTTCCTCAAGGGTATACAGAGAGTCCCTCGATTTTCAACCAAATCTTGAAAAAGTATTTGGAAACATTGGTTATGCCAGGAAACTCAGTTTTGGTTCAATATATTGATGACCTGCTGGTCGCATCAAAAATAAGAGAGGCTTGTGTCACAGACACAATTGCTTTACTGAACCATTTGGCAGAAGGAGGGCACAAAGCGTCGCCAAAAAAATTGCAGTTTTGCCGACAAGAAGTCAAATATTTAGGACACAAGATAGAAAGAGGAGTTAGAAAAGTGACACCAGAGAGAATAAAAGTGATTCAACAGATGAATCTACCCAAAACTAAGAAGGAAGTACGAATGTTTTTGGAAGTGGTTGGATATTGTCGTCAGTGGATCAGTGGATTTTCATTGCTTGCAAAGCCTCTAATAAAATTGACACGAAAAGATGTGATGGACCCAATTGAATGGGATAATGAAAGTGAGGATGCATTCATAAAATTAAAGGATTGTTTGTGTCAGGCACCAGCATTGGGAATGCCTGATTACATGAAAGAATTTGCTTTGTTCTGTTGTGAGAGGGAAGGATGTGCACTTTCAGTATTAACTCAAAGACATGGATTGATGCGATGTCCAGTGGCATACTTTTCAGCCACTCTGGACTCTGTGGCCGCAGCATTGCCTGGCTGCTTAAAAGCAGTAGCTGCTACATGTGTGAGTCTGGAACAGAGTGAATCTTCGTTATGGGACATCCCTTGAAAGTGTATGTGCCACATTCTGTCGAGATCCTTTTAAGAAGGACTCAAACACAACACTTGACCCCTAGTCGGCTGACTAAGTATGAAAGTGTGATCCTAGGAGCTGAAAATGTAAGTGTGATAAGATGCACAACAGTAAATCCAGCAACCCTGTTGCCGGACCCATTCTGTGAAGAAGTGAAGGAAGAAGTTGATCATGATTGTTTGGATCTAACAGAAATGTGTACAAAGCCTAGGCCAGACATTTTAGATGTCCCATTAGGAGAATCAGATTATGTATTGTTCGTTGATGGGTCATGCTTGCGAAAACAAGATGGAGAGCTAAGTGCTGCCTATGCAGTCTGTACTATATCTGCTATTGTAGAAGCATCCTGTCTAAAAGGAGTCAAGTCTGCACAAATAGCTGAATTGGTAGCTTTAACGAAAGCTTGCAAAATTGGGAAAAAATTGAGGATAACCATATTTACAGATAGTCAATATGGTTTTGGGGTTGTGCATGATTTTGGCCAAATATGGATGCAAAGGGGATTTCTGACTTCTTCAGGTTCTCCTATCAGAAACAGTAAAAATGTCAAAGAATTATTGGAAGCATTACAATTGCCAAAAGAAATTGCAGTGGTCAAGTGTGCCGCACATAAGTCAGGAAATGATTGTGACACAAGGCAATAAATATACTGACCAAGTTGCACAATTTTGTGCTCGAAATACAATGGCTTTGGACAGGGGGTTGGAAAAAGAAACTACCGATTGCCAACTAATGTTTTTCTCTGCTTTTGAAACATGGGACGAAGTTAGACAGTTACAGGATGAGGCAGATGTAAAGGAAAAAGAATTCTGGACCAACACAGGTTGCACAAGAAGAACCGATGATGAGGTATGGGTGTGTCCAGATGGAAGACCGATAATGCTAGACAGTATGTTATCACAAATGGCAAGAGTATATCATGGAGTTACACACATTGGGAGGGATGCCATGATTAGACAATTTAGGCAGACATGGTACAATCCCAAGTTTAGGCTTATTGCAGAGAGTCTCTGCCAGCGCTGTTTGATATGTCAACAGCAGAACCCAGGTAGAAGAACATTTGTCAGTTGGGGAAAAATAGGAAAGGCAGAAGGACCATTTACAAGACTGCAGCTTGATTTTATAGAGTTGCCACCATGCAACAGTCTGAAGTATGTCCTTGTCATTGTGTGTCTGTTTTCTTGTTGGGAGGAAGCTTATCCAACAAGAAAGAATGACAGTCTCAAGGTTGCCAAACTGCTTTTAAGAGAACTCATCCCTAGGTTCGGATTTCCAGTCACTTTGGAATCAGATGGAGGACCTCATTTTAACAATGAAATAATTTGATTAATCTGTACAGCTTTCAAAATTGAACAGAAACTACATTGTGCCTATCGACCAGAAGCATCTGGAGTGGTTGAGCAGCTAAATGGTACAATAAAATCCAGGTTAGGAAAGGTGTGTGCATCCACCTCACTGAAATGGACTGATGCTTTGCCCCTTGTCTTGATGAGCCTTAGAAGCATCCCTGATAGAAGAACAGGATTGAGTCCTCATGAAATTCTTATGGGAAGAGCAATGAGACAAGCATTTGTACCTGGAAACAAACTGATGACTATAACTGATGATCTAGTGTTGGACTATTGTAAAGGATTAGCTGATCTGGTACGTTCTGTGTCTCACCAGGCTGGAGAAGATGCAACCACAGCACAGCCGAATCAAGCTCATGATTTGTGTCCAGGAGACTGGGTTATGATAAAGAAGCACACAAGAAAGTCGTGTCTTGAACCAAGGTGGAAAGGACCGCTACAAATTATATTGGTCACAACAGCAGTGAAGTGTTTTGGCTTGCCAAATTGGATACATGCCAGTCATACCAAAAGAGTCCCAAATCCTCCTGAACGACCAGAGCAGCAACTGGTGGAACAAAGAAAAGAACCAGAAGCTGAAAGTTGTGAAGTCGAAGAAATCAGAGAACCAGACTCTGTAGAACATATCGATGATGAACAACCAAGTACAAATCAAGTAGGGTGGACACTGGATAGTGGGTCTCAAGAAACTGCTGTAGTGACCAGAGAAGAGCAAGAGATTGAAAGACCAGAACGAATTGAAACAGAAAATCCAGATCAAGCTCAATCAGAAGAAAAAGAAGATGAGAAACTGATAAGTTCAAAACAAATTCCGTCAACAGAAGAACCTGCTGCAGAAGACTCAGATCAAGTCCAAACAGAATCAGAAAAAGAAGAATTAAAAGATCAAGAAGAACTTCAATCGACAGAAAGACAAAAATCAGAAACCTCAGAACAAGCTCAACTAAAGGAAAAGGAAATTAAAAGAACGTTAGAAATTGGTGAAGAAGGTGAAAAGCAGTTCAAACAAAAAGAATCAGAAAGGGTGATCACTGGCCAAGTGGAGTAAAAGGACTGAGATATGTTTTGAAAAGAAGGACAGGGAAAGGATTAGAACAAGTAAATGGAAATATCAAGTCAAACTGAAGAAGAAGAACATCCAAGAAGAAAATCTTTATGAAAATCAACAACAGGGAGAGCTCCAAATAGAAAATATAAGGCTCCTGAATGGACTTATGTTATCCTTGAGGACTTGGAGAATCTTGATTTAAACAAAGAACAAGAAAATGTTACTAACGAAAGAAGTGATGAAAGAAAATTGAGACCACCTTAAGAGAAAGACTGTGACACAGAAAGTGGAAAATTTACAAACAAGTAAAACAGAAAATAAAGGAATCAGATGAAGAAAAGAAATTAAAAGACAAAGGGGAAAGTAAAAGATAAAAGCCGTTGAAGTGTGGGATCACACAAAGATTTATACATATCTTAGTTTAACATAAGTTAAAGGTATAGAAGACAAGTTAGAGATAGGTCAGTTTAGAATATTAAAAATGGCAGAAACGGAAGTGACTGAACATCCAAAATCTAGTTTAAAGCGAAGATGTGTTAAATGTTGTTTGTGCAGTATTTTGTTATTCATGTTAATGTGGTTATTGCTAACAGTTGTGATACCTATTCTGATGATAAATAATGACAAAAATAATACTAATATAAGTAATCAAGTGAATACAGGTACTAAAGGAATGACTGCTACTAATTTAGAACAAATAGAAGAGACTATGTATCAACTTGATAGATCAAATAGTGATTCGTCATTAAATGTATTTACTAAACTTCTTTTTGAATATGTTGATACAATGGATGTAAATGACTGTTATGTTTGCATGAAATTACCTTCGTCTGTCTCGGAGGGGGTGACTTACCACCATCTTCCTTTAACATGTGGTGTGTCATGTGGTGTTGTGTCCAATCTGTTCTAGAAAACAGGCAAATTGCAGTATTATTATTCTAATATGGATTTAGTATTCCCAGAGATTCCTATTAGAAGAAACCTAAACCCAGTACTTAGTGCTAAAGATGCAGAATTTATGGGCGAGTTTTTCCTGACAACAAGCCCAATAGACATAACATATGCGCATAAGAGTAATTTAACCTGTATGTTACGAGATGAAGAAAAAGATTTTCTAAATTTAGTAGAAGAAAGACAGGATTTTCAAAAGAAGGCTGTTGAACAGAAGTCACATGTACCTCCATGGACTAATAAGGAAGGGGATTACAAGAAAGGCGAGACTCATGCTGCAATGTCCCTAGATTTGTCAAAATTGGGAAAAGTCTTTCTACATAGACTAAAAACAGACTATAACAACATTTTCATTGGTTCTAGTGATTGTGAACATACCTTCCTGATCATGGGGGGATGGGGACTAAAAGGTGGAACTGATCCTGTTTTTCCAGGAATATATTATGTGTGTGGTAAGAATGCCTATTACAGGTTGCCAACACGATGGTATGGTAGTTGTTATCTTGGGATAGTATTTCCAAAGGTGTACCACATTACTAAGAACAATGAAATGGATGTAATAAGTCAAGGACTAAAACGAACTAAAAGAACAAGTTTTTCAGAAATAGTAGGTGATATATTTGGTGCACTGATACCGTCAGTTGGAATCATACTGAACTCACATAAGATACACAAATAATCAACAGTAGTTGATCGTCTATCGACAGATAATGCTGGGGGATTCTTAATGATTAATACTGAAATGGTAGCAATTAGATCTATGGTTTTGCAAAATCGACTTGCTCTTGATATATTATTGGCAAAAGAGGGTGGAGTCTGTGTGGCATGTTGAAAGTCCAACATTGCTGTACATATATCCCAGACAAAAGTAAAGGTATTGAGGGATATATTAAGAATATTAAAAAGATTCATGATGATTTGAGCCAACTGGAGGTTGACGGTGTATGGGAAAGACTTGGTAAAAGTATTTCCAGTATAGGTAGTTGGTTTTCCATTTTAGGGAGTAGTCTATTAGGAAAAATCCTAATACCAGTAATTTCTATAACAATAGTAGCTCTGCTGATGATAATGACATACAGATGTTGTAAGAGTACAACGAAAGCAAAAATGGTAACTAAAATAAAGAATAAAAGAATGGGAAGAAAGAGAAACAAAGAGGAGATTGAACTGGAAGAGATGAAAGGGAGTTTATATGACAAAATGAAAGGAGTAGGCATGAAAAGGAAAATAGAAAAATTAGAAGAAAGAAAAGAAGACACTAAAAATCTAAATGAATAAAGTTGGCACTCGGTAATGATGGTTATTTTATGATGGCTCAAAAATGCCATCAGAGGGGGGGATTGATGGAGCAAGGACTCGAGAAAATGAGACTTGCTCGATCGAATCTTCCATTAACTTTTATTAATCGATAATTAGTAGATAATGCGAAACTAACATGCACACAACACAGAAAACATGGGGAGAAAAGCTTACGCATGCTTGAATTAATGAGAAATAAAACGCAGCACGATTAAACCCCGCTTTAACTTGCTAAAACGCTTTTGCGCATGTGCAAACCTGAATGACGCATGAAATACTGTGACTAACTCGTTTTGAGAGGGAAAACCTCTCACGCATGCACAAGAAGTTTAGTAAAGCTGCAACACTTGAGGGAGGGACATGAAAGAATAAAGACTATAACTAGAGTGATTTGAATCAAGAAGAGTATGCGATGCGATGAGAAGCTGACTACGCTGCTGGGAGCTGAGCACGATAGAGAAAGATAGAGAGAAGACAAGTGTAGGCTCAGAAGATCCAGACTACTGCTTGAATAGATTCGAAGATTGCGGAAGAATATCGAGGAGGGAGAGAGCGAGAGAGAGGGAATCGCCCTGGTGCGTCGGGTTGTAGAGAAGTCTAGTAAGTATTAGATCTGTCCTGATTCTATCCTTTAATCTTTGTCTCCTGATCCTAAGTCAGGGGACCTCCACCAGTCCTTTGGCCAGAGGGGTGGTTTTCCAGTTATCCACATTAGGTAAATGTCATTCTATTCAGTATTTGCATATTTCTTTGCAAATGTATTATAAATGTGCCTTTTGTCTCTGCATCTATCCACTCTTGTGCATTTGATTTGTTGAAAGCTTGTGAAATTGAATGTATTGTGCTTCATGATCATTCTCTCTCCCATTTTTGAGAAAAAGGAGCTTGCACTGTGTATTTGTAATTAATGAGCGTTCAACTAAATGACTGAAATTTTAGATAAACGTATTATTATTATTATATTCAGAGTCTGTGGCTATTTCATTATGAATTTTAGTTAAGAAGTTGTTAATATCACCATCAACTAACTCAACTAATGGTCTATTGACCAGAGGAAGAGTGTTGAGTCGTGAAGATTAGTTAGACATGATACTGTAATTGATTTGTGGTTACAGGAAATAACTAATCAAAATTCGAGGAATTATTCAAACCAAAACCCCTTCTAGCGGGAAATTGGCCAGGGAAAATACAAATAAAGGTATTCGGATAAAGGGATATGGGCCCATTGAAAAGTTCAGTTTTTGCGTGTAAAATATCCAACCCTGGCCTCTTCACACTGGACCACCCTCTTCTCTCTTTCTGCACCTCTGTTGCTTCTTTCTGCACTTCTTTTGTTGCTTTCTGCACCTCTCTTGCTTCTTTCTGCACCCCTTGTGCCTCTTTCTGCACCCCTCTTCCCTCTTTTTGCACTCCTCTTGCCTCTTTCTGCACCTCTGTTCATTCTTTCTGCCCTTCTTTTGTTTCTTTTTGCACCTCTCTTGCTTTTTTCTGCAACCCTCTTGCTTCTTTCTGTACCCCTCGTGCCTCTTTCACACCCCTCTTCCCGCTTTCTGCACCCCTCTTGCCTCTTACTGCACCTCTGTTCCTTTTTTCTGCACTTCTTTTGTTTCTTTCTGCACCTCTCTTGCTCTTTCTGCACCCCTCTTGCTTATTTCTGCACCCCTCGTACCTCTTTCACACCCCTCTTCCCTCTTTCTGCACCCCTCTTGCCTCTTTCTGTACCTCTGTTCCTTCTTTCTGCACTTCTTTTGTTTCTTTTTGCACCTCTCTTGTTTATTTCTGTATCCCTCTTGCCTCTTTCTTTACCCCACTTCCTTCTTTCTGCATCTCTGTTGCTTCTTTATGCACTTCTCTTGCTTCTTTCTGCCCCTCTCTTGGTCCTTTCTGCACCCCTTGTGCCTCTTTCTGCACCCCTCTTCCCTCTTTCTGCACTCCTCTTGCCTCTTTGTGTACCTCTGTTGCTTCTTTCTGCAATTCTTTTGTTTCTTTCTGCACCCCTCTTGCTGCACCTCTGTTCCTTCTTTCTGTACTTCTTTTGTTTCTTTCTGCACCTCTCAATTCTTTCTGCACCCCTTTAGCCTCTTTCTGCACCTCTGTTCCTTCTTTCTGCACTTCTTTTGTTTCTTTCTGCACCTCTCTTGCTTCTTTCTGCACCCCTTTTGCTTCTTTCTGCACCCCTCGGGCCTCTTCCACACCCCTCTTCTCTCTTTCTGCACCCCTCTTGCCTCTTTCTGCACCTCTGTTCCTTCTTTCTGCACTTCTTTTGTTTCTTTCTGCACCTCTCTTGTTTCTTTCTGTATCCCTCTTACCTCTTTCTCCACCCCACTTCCTTCTTTCTGCATCTCTGTTGCTTATTTATGCACTTCTCTTGCTTCTTTCTGCACCTCTCTTGGTTCTTTCTGCACCCCTCGTGCCTCTTTCTGCACCGCTCTACCCTCTTTCTGCACTCCTCTTGCCTCTTTCTGCACCTCTGTTGCTTCTCTCGGCACTTCTTTTGTTTCGTTCTGTACCCCGCTTGCCTCTTTCTGCAACTCTGTTCCTTCTTTCTGCACTTATTTTGTTTCTTTCTGCAGCTCTCTTGCTTCTTTCTGCACCCCCTTGCTTCTTTCTGCACCCTTCTTCCCACTTTTTGCACCCTTCTTCCCTCTTTCTTCACCCATGTTGCCTCTTTCTGCACCTCTGTTGCTTCTTTCTGCACTTCTTTTGTTTCGTTCTGCACCCCACTTGCCTCTTTCTGCACCTCTGTTCCTTCTTTCTGCACTTCTTTTGTTTCTTTCAGCACATATCTTGCTTCTTTCTGCACCCCTCATGCCTCTTTCTGCACCCCTGTTCCCTCTTTTTGCACCCCTCTTGCCTCTTTCGGCACCTCTGTTGCTTCCTTCTCCAGTACTCTAGCTTCTTTCTGCACCTGTCTTGCTTCTTTCTGCACCACTGGTGCTTCTCTCTGCACCCTCTTCCCTCTTTCTGCACCCCTCTTGCCTCTTTCTGCACCCCTGTTCCTTCTTTATGCTCTTCTTTTGTTTCTTTCTGCAGCTCTCTTGCTTCTTTCTGCACCCCTCTCGCCACTTTATCCACCCCACATCCCTCTCTATGCACCTCTGTTGCTTCTTTCTGCACTTCTTTTGTTTCGTTCTGCACCCCGCTTGCCTCTTTCTGCACCTCTGTTCCTTCTATCTGCACTTCTCTTGCTTCTTTATGCACCTCTCTTGGTTCTTTCTGCACCCCTCGTGCCTCTTTCTGCACCGCTCTACCCTCTTTCTGCACTCCTCTTGCCTCTTTCTGCACCTCTGTTGCTTCTTTCTGCACTTCTCTTGTTTCGTTCTGTACCCCGCTTGCCTCTTTCTGCAACTCTGTTCCTTCTTTCTGCACTTATTTTGTTTCTTTCTGCAGCTCTCTTGCTTCTTTCTGCACCCCCTTGCCTCTTTCTGCACCCTTCTTCCCTCTTTCTTCACCCATGTTGCCTCTTTCTGCACCTCTGTTGCTTCTTTCTGCACTTCTTTTGTTTCGTTCTGCACCCCACTTGCCTTTTTCTGCACCTCTGTTCCTTCTTTCTGCACTTCTTTTGTTTCTTTCAGCACATATCTTGCTTCTTTCTGCACCCCTCGTGCCTCTTTCTGCACCCTCTTCCCTCTTTTTGCACCCCTTTTGCCTCTTTCTGCACCTCTGTTGCTTCTTTCTATACTACTCTAGCTTCTTTCTGCACCTCTCTTGCTTCTTTCTGCACCACTGGTGCTTCTTTCTGCCCCCTCTTCCCTCTTTCTGCACCCCTCTTGCCTCTTTCTGCACCCCTGTTCCTTCTTTCTGCTCTTCTTTTGTTTCTTTCTGCAGCTCTCTTGCTTCCTTCTGCACCCCTCTCGCCACTTTATCCACCCCACATCCCTCTTTCTGCACCTCTGTTGCTTCTTTCTGCACTTCTTTTGTTTCGTTCTGCACCCCGCTTGCCTCTTTCTGCACCTCTGTTCCTTCTTTCTGCACTTCTTTTGTTTCTTTCAGCACATATCTTGCTTCTTTCTGCACCCCTCGTGCCTCTTTCTGCACCCCTCTTCCCTCTTTGTGCACCCCTCTTGCCTCTTTCTGCACCTCTGTTGCTTCTTTCTACACTACTCTAGCTTCTTTCTGCACCTCTCTTGCTTCTTTCTGCACCACTGGTGCTTCTTTCTGCCCCCTCTTCCCTCTTTCTGCACCCCTCTTGCCTCTTTCTGCACCCCTGTTCCTTCTTTATGCTCTTCTTTTGTTTCTTTCTTGCAGCTCTCTTGCTTCTTTCTGCACCCCTCTCGCCACTTTATCCACCCCACATCCCTCTTTATGCACCTCTGTTGCTTCTTTCTGCACTTCTTTTGTTTCGTTCTGAACCCCGCTTGCCTCTTTCTGCACCTCTGTTCCTTCTTTCTGCACTTCTTTTGTTTCTTTCAGCACATATCTTGCTTCTTTCTGCACCCTCGTGCCTCTTTCTGCACCCCTCTTCCCTCTTTGTGCACCCCTCTTGCCTCTTTCTGCACCTCTGTTGCTTCTTTCTACACTACTCTAGCTTCTTTCTGCACCTCTCTTGTTTCTTTCTGTATCCCTCTTACCTCTTTCTCCACCCCACTTCCTTCTTTCTGCATCTCTGTTGCTTATTTATGCACTTCTCTTGCTTCTTTCTGCACCTCTCTTGGTTCTTTCTGCACCCCTCGTGCCTCTTTCTGCACCGCTCTACCCTCTTTCTGCACTCCTCTTGCCTCTTTCTGCACCTCTGTTGCTTCTCTCGGCACTTCTTTTGTTTCGTTCTGTACCCCGCTTGCCTCTTTCTGCAACTCTGTTCCTTCTTTCTGCACTTATTTTGTTTCTTTCTGCAGCTCTCTTGCTTCTTTCTGCACCCTTGCTTCTTTCTGCACCCTTCTTCCCACTTTTGCACCCTTCTTCCCTCTTTCTTCACCCATGTTGCCTCTTTCTGCACCTCTGTTGCTTCTTTCTGCACTTCTTTTGTTTCGTTCTGCACCCCACTTGCCTCTTTCTGCACCTCTGTTCCTTCTTTCTGCACTTCTTTTGTTTCTTTCAGCACATATCTTGCTTCTTTCTGCACCCCTCATGCCTCTTTCTGCACCCCTGTTCCCTCTTTTTGCACCCCTCTTGCCTCTTTCGGCACCTCTGTTGCTTCCTTCTCCAGTACTCTAGCTTCTTTCTGCACCTCTCTTGCTTCTTTCTGCACCACTGGTGCTTCTCTCTGCCCCCTCTTCCCTCTTTCTGCACCCCTCTTGCCTCTTTCTGCACCCCTGTTCCTTCTTTATGCTCTTCTTTTGTTTCTTTCTGCAGCTCTCTTGCTTCTTTCTGCACCCCTCTCGCCACTTTATCCACCCCACATCCCTCTCTATGCACCTCTGTTGCTTCTTTCTGCACTTTTTGTTTCGTTCTGCACCCCGCTTGCCTCTTTCTGCACCTCTGTTCCTTCTATCTGCACTTCTCTTGCTTCTTTATGCACCTCTCTTGGTTCTTTCTGCACCCCTCGTGCCTCTTTCTGCACCGCTCTACCCTCTTTCTGCACTCCTCTTGCCTCTTTCTGCACCTCTGTTGCTTCTTTCTGCACTTCTCTTGTTTCGTTCTGTACCCCGCTTGCCTCTTTCTGCAACTCTGTTCCTTCTTTCTGCACTTATTTTGTTTCTTTCTGCAGCTCTCTTGCTTCTTTCCGCACCCCCTTGCCTCTTTCTGCACCCTTCTTCCCTCTTTCTTCACCCATGTTGCCTCTTTCTGCACCTCTGTTGCTTCTTTCTGCACTTCTTTTGTTTCGTTCTGCACCCCACTTGCCTTTTTCTGCACCTCTGTTCCTTCTTTCTGCACTTCTTTTGTTTCTTTCAGCACATATCTTGCTTCTTTCTGCACCCCTCGTGCCTCTTTCTGCACCCCTCTTCCCTCTTTTTGCACCCCTTTTGCCTCTTTCTGCACCTCTGTTGCTTCTTTCTATACTACTCTAGCTTCTTTCTGCACCTCTCTTGCTTCTTTCTGCACCACTGGTGCTTCTTTCTGCCCCCTCTTCCCTCTTTCTGCACCCCTCTTGCCTCTTTCTGCACCCCTGTTCCTTCTTTCTGCTCTTCTTTTGTTTCTTTCTGCAGCTCTCTTGCTTCCTTCTGCACCCCTCTCGCCACTTTATCCACCCCACATCCCTCTTTCTGCACCTGTTGCTTCTTTCTGCACTTCTTTTGTTTCGTTCTGCACCCCGCTTGCCTCTTTCTGCACCTCTGTTCCTTCTTTCTGCACTTCTTTTGTTTCTTTCAGCACATATCTTGCTTCTTTCTGCACCCCTCGTGCCTCTTTCTGCACCCCTCTTCCCTCTTTGTGCACCCTCTTGCCTCTTTCTGCACCTCTGTTGCTTCTTTCTACACTACTCTAGCTTCTTTCTGCACCTCTCTTGCTTCTTTCTGCACCACTGGTGCTTCTTTCTGCCCCCTCTTCCCTCTTTCTGCACCCCTCTTGCCTCTTTCTGCACCCCTGTTCCTTCTTTATGCTCTTCTTTTGTTTCTTTCTTGCAGCTCTCTTGCTTCTTTCTGCACCCCTCTCGCCACTTTATCCACCCCACATCCCTCTTTATGCACCTCTGTTGCTTCTTTCTGCACTTCTTTTGTTTCGTTCTGCACCCCGCTTGCCTCTTTCTGCACCTCTGTTCCTTCTTTCTGCACTTCTTTTGTTTCTTTCAGCACATATCTTGCTTCTTTCTGCACCCCTCGTGCCTCTTTCTGCACCCCTCTTCCCTCTTTGTGCACCCCTCTTGCCTCTTTCTGCACCTCTGTTGCTTCTTTCTACACTACTCTAGCTTCTTTCTGCACCTCTCTTGTTTCTTTCTGTATCCCTCTTACCTCTTTCTCCACCCCACTTCCTTCTTTCTGCATCTCTGTTGCTTATTTATGCACTTCTCTTGCTTCTTTCTGCACCTCTCTTGGTTCTTTCTGCACCCCTCGTGCCTCTTTCTGCACCGCTCTACCCTCTTTCTGCACTCCTCTTGCCTCTTTCTGCACCTCTGTTGCTTCTCTCTGCACTTCTTTTGTTTCGTTCTGTACCCCGCTTGCCTCTTTCTGCAACTCTGTTCCTTCTTTCTGCACTTATTTTGTTTCTTTCTGCAGCTCTCTTGCTTCTTTCTGCACCCCTTGCTTCTTTCTGCACCCTTCTTCCCACTTTTTGCACCCTTCTTCCCTCTTTCTTCACCCATGTTGCCTCTTTCTGCACCTCTGTTGCTTCTTTCTGCACTTCTTTTGTTTCGTTCTGCACCCCACTTGCCTCTTTCTGCACCTCTGTTCCTTCTTTCTGCACTTCTTTTGTTTCTTTCAGCACATATCTTGCTTCTTTCTGCACCCCTCATGCCTCTTTCTGCACCCCTCTTGCCTCTTTCTGCACCCCTGTTCCTTCTTTATGCTCTTCTTTTGTTTCTTTCTTGCAGCTCTCTTGCTTCTTTCTGCACCCCTCTCGCCACTTTATCCACCCCACATCCCTCTTTATGCACCTCTGTTGCTTCTTTCTGTGCTTTTCTTGCTTTTTTATGCACCTCTGTCCCTACTTTCTGCAACCCTTGGGCCCCTTTCTGCACCCCTCTTCCCTCTTTCTGCTCCCCTCTTACCTCTTTCTGCACGTCTGTTCCTTCTTTCTGCACTTCTTTTATTTCTTTCTGCAACTCTCTTGCTTCTTTCTGTATTCCTCTTGTCTCTTTCTCCTCTCCACTTCCCCCTTTCTGCATCTCTGTTGCTTCTTTATGCACTTCTCTTGCTTCGTTCTGCACCTCTCTTGCTTCTTTCTGCACCCCTCGTCCATGTTTCTGCACTCCTCTTGCCTCTTTCTGCACCTCTGTTCCTTCTTTCTGCACTTCTTTTCTTTCTTTCTGCACCTTTCTTGCTTCTTTCTGCACTTCTCTTGCCTCTTTCTCCACCCCTCATCCCTCTTTCTGAACCTGTTGCTTCTTTCTACACCTTTCTTGCCTCTCTCTGCACCTCTGTTTCTGCTTTCTGTACTTCTTTTGTTTCTTTCTGCACCTCTCTTCTTTCTGCAGCCCCTTGCCTCTTTCTCCACCCCTCTTACCCCTTTCTGCAACTCTGTTGCTTGTTTCTGCACTTCTCTAGTCTTTTTCTCCACCCCTGTTCCTGCTTTTTGCACTTCTGTTGCTTCTTTCTGCACTTCTCTTGCCTCTTTCTCTACCCTTCTTCCCTCTTTCTGCACCGCTGTTGCCTATTTCTGCACCTCTGTTCCTTCTTTATGCACTTCTTTTGTTTTTTTCTGCACATCTTTTGCTTCTTTCTGCACCCCTCGTGCCTCTTTCTGCGCCCCTATGCCGTCTTTTTGTACCACTCTTGCCTCTTTCTGCACCTCTGTTGCTTCTTTCTACACTCCTCTTGCTTCTTTCTGCACCTCTCTTGCTTCTTCCTGCACCACTTGTGCTTCTTTTTGCACCCCTCTGACCTCTTTTTGCACCCCACTTGACTCCTTCTGCACCTCTGTTCCTTCTTTCTGCACTTCTTTTGTTTCTTTCTGTACCTCTGTTGCTTCTTTCTGAACCCCTCTTGCCACTTTCTCCAACCCTGTTCCCCCTTTTTGCATCTCTGTTGCTTCTTTCTGCATTTCTCTTGCCTCTTTCTCCACCCCTCATCCCTCTTTCTGAACCTCTGTTGCTTCTTTCTGCACTTCTCTTGCTTCTTTCTGCACCTCTGTCCCTTCTTTCTGCAACACTTGTGCCTCTTTCTATACACTTCTTCCCTCTTTCTGCACCCTTCTTTCTGCACCTCTGTTCCTTCTTTCTGCATTTCTTTCATTTCTTTCTGCACCTCTCTTGCTTCTTTCTGCTTTGCTCTTTCTCAACCCCTCTTCTCCCTCTCTGCATCTCTGTTGCTTCTTTTTGCACTTCTCTTGTCTCTTTCTGCACCCCTCTTCCTCTTTCTGCACCTCTGTTGCTTCTGTCTGCACTTCTCTTGCTTCTTTCTGTACCCCTCATGCCTCTTTCTGCACCCCTTTTCCCTCTTTCTACACCTTTGTTGCCTTTCTCTGCACCTCTGTTCCTTCTTTCTGCACTTCTCTTGCTTCTTTCTGCACCTCTCTTGCTTCTTTCTGCACTTCTCTTGCCTCTTTCTCCACCCCTCTTCCCCCTTTCTGCATCTCTGTTGCTTCTTTCTGCACTTATCTTGTCTCTTTCTCCACCCCTCTTACCCCTTTCTGCATCTTTGTTGCTTGTTTCTACACTTCTCTTGTCTCTTTCTCCACCCCTGTTCCCTCTTTCTGCACCCCTCGTGCCTCTTTCACACCCCTCTTCCCTCTTTCTGCACCCCTTTTGCCTCATTCCGCACCTCTGTTCCTTCTTTCTGCACCTCTGTTCCTTCTTTCTGCACTTCTTTTTTTTCTGCATCTCTCGCTTCTTTCTGCACCCCTCGTCTCTCTTTCTGCACCCCTCCTGCCTCTTTCTGCACCTCTGTTCCTTCTTTCTGCACTTCTTTTCATTTTTACTACAGCTCTCTTGCTTCTTTCTACACCCCCTTGCCTCTTTCTCCACCCCTCTTCCTTCTTTCTGCACTCCTGTTGCCTCTTTCTGCACCTCTGTTCCGTCTTTCTGCACCTCTGTTCCGTCTTTCTGCACTTCTTTTGTTTCTTTTGGCACCCCTCGTGCCTCTTTCTGCGCCCCTCTGCCTTCTTTTTGCACCACTCTTGCCTCTTTCTGTACCTCTGTTGCTTCTTTCTGCATTCCTCTTGCTTCTTTCTGCACCTCTCTTGCTCCTTTCTGTACCACTTGTGCTTCTTTCTGCACCCCTCTTACCTCTTTTTGCACCCTTCTTGCCTCTTTCTGCACCTCTGTTCCTTCATTCTGCACTTTTGTTTCTTTCTGCACCTCTGTTGCTTCTTTCTGTACCCCTCTTGCCACTTTCTCAAACCCTGTTCCCCCTTTTTGCATCTCTGTTGCTTCTTTCTGCACTTCTCTTGGCTCTTTTTCCACCCCTCATCCCTCTTTCTGAACCTCTGTTGCTTCTTTCTGCACTTCTCTTGCTTCTTTCTGCACCTCTGTCTCTTCTTTCTGCAACACTTGTGCCTCTTTCTACACCCCTCTTCCCTCTTTCTGCACCCCTCTTGCCTCTTTCTGCTTCCCTCTCTCTCAACCCCTCTTCCCCCTCTCTGCATCTCTGTTGCTTCTTTTTGCACTTCTCTTGTCTCTTTCTGCACCCCTCTTCCCTCTTTCTGCACCTCTGTTGCTTCTTTCTGCACTTCTCTTGCTTCTTTCTGAACCCCTCTTGCCTCTTTCTGCACCCCTTTTCCCTCTTTCTACACCTTTCTTGCCTCTCTCTGCACCTCTGTTCCTGCTTTCTGCCCTTCTTTTGTTTCTTTCTGCACCTCTCTTGCTTCTTTCTGCACCCCCTTGCCTCTTTCTCCACCCCTCTTACCCCTTTCTGCATCTCTGTTGCTCGTTTCTGTACTTCTTTTGTCTCTTTCTCCACCCCTGTTCCCGCTTTTTGCACCTCTATTGCTTCTTTCTGCACTTCTCTTGCCTCTTTCTCCACCCTTCTTCCCTCTTTCTGCACCCCTGTTGCCTATTTCTGCACCTCTGTTCCTTCTTTCTGCACTTCTTTTGTTTTTTTCTGCACATCTCTTGCTTATTTCTGCACCCTTCGTGCCTCTTTCTGCGCCCCTATGCCTTCTTTTTGCACCACTCTTGCCTCTTTCTGCACCTCTGTTGCTTCTTTCTGCACTCCTCTTGCTTCTTTCTGCACCTCTCTTGCTTCTTTATGCACCACTTGTGCTTCTTTTTGCACCCCTCTTACCTCTTTTTGCACCCCACTTGACTCCTTCTGCACATCTGTTCCTTCTTTCTGCACTTCTTTTGTTTCTTTCTGTACCTCTGTTGCTTCTTTCTTCACCCCTCTTGCCACTTTCTCCAACACTGTTCCCCCTTTTTGCATCTCTGTTGCTTCTTTCTGCACTTCTCTTGCCTCTTTCTCCACCCTCATCCCTCTTTCTGAACCTCTGTTGCTTCTTTCTGCACTTCTCTTGCTTCTTTCTGCACCTCTGTCCCTTCTTTCTGCAACACTTGTGCCTCTTTCTATACCCCTCTTCCCTCTTTCTGCACCCTCTTTCTGCACCTCTGTTCCTTCTTTCTGCACTTCTTTCATTTCTTTCTATACCTCTCTTGCTTTTTTCTGCTTTGCTCTTTCTCAACCCCTCTTCCCCCTCTCTGCATCTCTGTTGCTTCTTTTTGCACTTCTCTTGTCTCATTCTGCACCCGTCTTCCCTCTTTCTGCACCTCTGTTGCTTCTTTCTGCACTTCTCTTGCTTCTTTCTGCACCCCTCATGCCTCTTTCTGCACCCCTTTTCCCTCTTTCTACACCTTTCTTGCCTCTCTCTGCACCTCTGTTCCTGCTTTCTGCACTTCTTTTGTTTCTTTCTGCACCTCTCTTGCTTCTTTCTGCACCCCATTGCCTCTTTCTCCACCCCTCTTACCCCTTTCTGCATCTCTGTTGCTCGTTTCTGTACTTCTTTTGTCTTTTTCTCCACCCCTGTTCCCGCTTTTTGCACCTCTGTTGCTTCTTTCTGCACTTCTCTTGCCTCTTTCTCCACCCTTCTTCCCTCTTTCTGCACCCCTGTTGCCTATTTCTGCACCTCTGTTCCTTCTTTCTGCACTTCTTTTGTTTTTTTCTGCACATCTCTTGCTTATTTCTGCACCCCTCATGCCTCTTTCTGCGCCCCTATGCCTTCTTTTTGCACCTCTCTTGCCTCTTTCTGCACCTCTGTTGCTTCTTTCTGCACTCCTCTTGCTTCTTTCTGCACCTCTCTTGCTTCTTTCTGCACCACTTGTGCTTCTTTTTGCACCCCTCTTACCTCTTTTTGCACCCCACTTGACTCCTTCTGCACATCTGTTCCTTCTTTCTGCACTTCTTTTGTTTCTTTCTGTACCTCTGTTGCTTCTTTCTTCACCCCTCTTGCCACTTTCTCCAACACTGTTCCCCCTTTTTGCATCTCTGTTGCTTCTTTCTGCACTTCTCTTGCCTCTTTCTCCACCCCTCATCCCTCTTTCTGAACCTCTGTTGCTTCTTTCTGCACTTCTCTTGCTTCTTTCTGCACCTCTGTCCCTTCTTTCTGCAACACTTGTGCCTCTTTCTATACCCCTCTTCCCTCTTTCTGCACCCCTCTTTCTGCACCTCTGTTCCTTCTTTCTGCACTTCTTTCATTTCTTTCTGCACCTCTCTTGCTTTTTTCTGCTTTGCTCTTTCTCAACCCCTCTTCCCCCTCTCTGCATCTCTGTTCCTTCTTTCTGCACTTCTTTTGTTGCTTTCTGTACCTCTCTTGCTTCTTTCTGCACCCCCTTGCCTCTTTCTCCACCCCTCTTACCCCTTTCTGCATCTCTGTTGCTTGTTTCTGCACTTCTTTTGTCTCTTTCTCCACCCCTGTTCCCTCTTTTGCGCCTCTGTTGCTTGTTTCTGCACTCCTCTTGCCTCTTTCTCCACCCTCTTTCCCTCTTTCTGCACCTCTTTTTGCTTCTTTCTGCACTTCTCTTGCTCCTTTCTGCACCCCTCATGCCTCTTTCTGCAGCCCTTGCGCCTCTTTCTTCACCCCTCTTCCCTCTTTCTGCAGCTGTCTTGCCTCTTTCTGCACTTCTCTTGCCTCTTTCTGCACCTCTGTTACTTCTTTCTGCACCCCTCGTGGCTCTTTCTGCAGCCCTTGTGCCTCTTTCTGCAACCCTCTTCCCTCTTTCTGCACCTCTCTTGCCTCTTTCCACACTACTCTTGCCTCTTTCTGCACCTCTGTTGCTTCTTTTTGCACCCCTCTTGCCTCTTTCTGTACCCATTCCCTCTTTCTGCACATCTCTTCCCTCTTTCTGTACTTCTCTTCCCTCTTTCTTCACTTCTCTTCTCTCTTTCTGCACTCCTGTTGCCTCTGACTGCACCTCACTTGCCTCTTTCTGCACAGTTCCTGCCTCTTTCTGCACCTGCCTTGCCTATTTCTGCACTTCTCTTCCTTTTTTCTGCTCCTTTCTTGTTTCTATCTGAAACTCTCGTCTCTTTTATCACTTCTCTTGCTTCTTTCTGCACCTCTGTTGCTTCTTTCAGCACTTCTTTTGCCTCTTTCTGCACTTCTTTTGCCTGTTTCTGCAACTCTCTTGTCTCTTTCATCACTTCTCTTGCTTCTTTCTGCACCTCTGTTGCTTCTTTCTGCTCCCTTCTTGCCTCTTTCTGCACCCCGCTTGCCTCTTTCTCCACTCCTCTTACCCCTTTCTGCATCTCTGTTGCTTATTTCTGCACTTCTCTTGTCTCTTTATCCACCCCTGTTCCCTCTTTTTGCACCTCTGTAGCTTCTTTCTGCACTTCTCTTGCCTCTTTCTCCACCCTCCTTTCCTCTTTCTGCACCTCTTTTTGCTTCTTTCTGTACTTCTCTTGCTCCTTTCTGCACCCCTCATGCCTCTTTCTGCACCCCTTGTGCCTCTTTCTGTACCCCTCTTCCCTCTTTCTGCACCTCTCTTGCCTCTTTCTGCACTTCTCTTGCCTCTTTCTGCACCACTGTCATTTTTTTCTGCACTTCTCTTGCCTCTTTCTGCACCTCTGTTACTTCTTTCTGCACCCCTTGTGCCTCTTTCTGCAGCCCTTGTGCCTCTTTCTGCACCCCTCTTCCCTCTTTCTGCACCTCTCTTGCCTCTTTCTGCACTTCTCTTGCCTCTTTATGCACCTCTGTTGCTTCTTTCTGCACCCCTCTTGCCTCTTTCTGTACCCCTTCCCTCTTTCTGCACATCTCTTCCCTCTTTCTGTACTTCTCTTCCCTATTTCTGCACTTCTCTTCTCTCTTTCTGCACCACTCTTGCCTCTGTCTGCACCTCACTTGCTTCTGTCTGCACCGCTCCTGCCTCTTTCTGCACCTCTCTTGCCTCTTTCTGCACTTCTCTTCCTTTTTTTCTGCACCTTTCTTGTTTCTTTCTGCAACTCTTTTGTCTGTTTTATCACTTCTCTTGGTCTCTTTCTGCACCTCTGTTGCTTCTTTCAGCACTTCTTTTGCCTCTTTCTGCACTTCTTTAGCCTGTTTCTGCAACTTTCTTGTCTCTTTCATCACTTCTCTTGCTTCTTTCTGCACCTCTCTTGCTTCTTTCTGCACCCCCTCTTCCTTTTTCTGCACCCCTCTTCCCTCTTTCTGCACCCTCTTGCCTCTTTCTGCACCTCTGTTCCTTCTTTCTGCACTTATTTGTTTTTTTCTGTACCTCTTGCTTCTTTCTGCACCCCTCTTGCCTCTTTCTGCACCTCTGTTCCTTCTTTCTGCACCTCTGTTCCTTCTTTCTGCACTTCTTTTTTCTGCATCTCTCGCTTCTTTTGCATCCCTCGTCTCTCTTTCTGCACCCCTCTTGCCTCTTTCTGCACCTCTGTTCCTTCTTTCTGCACTTCTTTTCATTTTCACTACAGCTCTCTTGCTTCTTTCTACACCCCCTTGCCTCTTTCTCCACCCCTCTTCCCTCTTTCTGCACCCCTGTTGCCTCTTTCTGCACCTCTGTTCTGTCTTTCTGCACTTCTTTTGTTTCTTTCGGCACCCCTCGTGCCTCTTTCTGCGCCCCTCTGCCTTCTTTTTGCACCACTCTTGCCTCTTTCTGCACCTCTGTTGCTTCTTTCTTCATTCCTCTTGCTTCTTTCTGCACCTCTCTTGCTTCTTTCTGTACCACTTGTGCTTCTTTCTGCACCCCTCTTACCTCTTTTTGCACCCCTCTTGCCCCTTTCTGCACCTCTGTTGCTTCTTTCTGTACCCCTCTTGCCACTTTCTCAAACCCTGTTCCCCCTTTTTGCATCTCTGTTGCTTCTTTCTGCACTTCTCTTGCCTCTTTTTCCACCCCTCATCCCTCTTTCTGAACCTCTGTTGCTTCTTTCTGCACTTCTCTTGCTTCTTTCTGCACCTCTGTCTCTTCTTTCTGCATCACTTGTGCCTCTTTCTACACCCCTCTTCCCTCTTTTTGCACCCCTCTTGCCTCTTTATGCTTCCCTCTCTTTCAACCCCTCTTCCCCCTCTCTGCATCTCTGTTGCTTCTTTTTGCACTTCTCTTCCCTCTTTCTGCACCCCTCCTCCCTCTTTCTGCACCTCTGTTGCTTCTTTCTGCACTTCTCTTGCTTCTTTATGAACCCCTCGTGCCTCTTTCTGCACCCCTTTTCCCTCTTTCTACACCTTTCTTGCCTCTCTCTGCACCTCTGTTCCTGCTTTCTGTACTTCTTTTGTTTCTTTCTGCACCTCTCTTGCTTCTTTCTGCACCCCCTTGCCTCTTTCTCCACCCCTCTTACCCCTTTCTGCATCTCTGTTGCTCGTTTCTGCACTTCTTTTGTCTCTTTCTCACCCTGTTCCCGCTTTTGCACCTGTGTTGCTTCTTTCTGCACTTCTCTTGCCTCTTTCTCCACCCTTCTTTCCTCTTTCTGCACCCCTGTTGCCTATTTCTGCACCTCTGTTCCTTCTTTCTGCACTTCTTTTGTTTTTTTCTGCACATCTCTTGCTTATTTCTGCACCCCTCGTGCCTCTTTCTGCGCCCCTATGCCTTCTTTTTGCACCACTCTTGCCTCCTTCTGCACCTCTGTTGCTTCTTTCTGCACTCCTCTTGCTTCTTTCTGCACCTCTCTTGCTTCTTTCTGCACCACTTGTGCTTCTTTTTGCATCCCTCTTACCACTTTTTGCACCCCACTTGACTCCTTCTGCACCTCTGTTCCTTCTTTCTGCACTTCTTTTGTTTCTTTCTGTACCTCTGTTGCTTCTTTCTTCACCCTCTTGCCACTTTCTGCAACACTGTTCCCCCTTTTTGCATCTCTGTTGCTTCTTTCTGCACTTCTCTTGCCTCTTTCTCCACCCCTCATCCCTCTTTCTGAACTTCTGTTGCTTCTTTCTGCACTTCTCTTGCTTCTTTCTGCACCTCTGTCCCTTCTTTCTGCAACACTTGTGCCTCTTTCTATACCCCTCTTCCCTCTTTCTGCACCCCTCTTTCTGCACCTCTGTTCCTTCTTTCTGCACTTCTTTCGTTTCTTTCTGCACCTCTCTTGCTTCTTTCTGCTTTGCTCTTTCTCAACCCCTCTTCCCCCTCTCTGCATCTCTGTTGCTTCTTTTTGCACTTCTCTTGTCTCATTCTGCACCCGTCTTCCCTCTTTCTGCACCTCTGTTGCTTCTTTCTGCACTTCTCTTGCTTCTTTCTGCACCCCTCATGCCTCTTTCTGCACCCCTTTTCCCTCTTTCTACACCTTTGTTGCCTCTCTCTGCACCTCTGTTCCTTCTTTCTGCACTTCTTTTGTTGCTTTCTGCACCTCTCTTGCCTCTTTCTCCACTCCTCTTACCCCTTTCTGCATTTCTGTTGCTTGTTTCTGCACTCCTCTTGTCACTTTCTCCACCCCGGTTCCCTCTTTTGCGCCTCTGTTGCTTGTTTCTGCACTTCTCTTGCCTCTTTCTCCACCCTCCTTCCCTCTTTCTGCACCTCTTTTGCTTCTTTCTGCACTTCTCTTGCTCCTTTCTGCACCCCTCATGCCTCTTTCTGCATCCCTTGCGCCTCTTTCTGTACCCCTCTTCCCTCTTTCTGCACCTCTCTTGCCTCTTTCTGCACTTCTCTTGCCTCTTTCTGCACCACTGTTCGTTTTTTCTGCACTTCTCTTGCCTCTTTCTCCACCCTCCTTTCCTCTTTCTGCACCTCTTTTTGCTTCTTTCTGTACTTCTCTTGCTCCTTTCTGCACCCCTCATGCCTCTTTCTGCACCCCTTGTGCCTCTTTCTGTACTCCCTCTTCTCTCTTTCTGCACCTCTCTTGCCTCTTTCTGCACTTCTCTTGCCTCTTTCTGCACCACTGTTCTTTTTTCTGCACTTCTCTTGCCTCTTTCTCCACCCTCCTTTCCTCTTTCTGCACCTCTTTTTGCTTCTTTCTGTACTTCTCTTGCTCCTTTCTGCACCCCTCATGCCTCTTTCTGCACCCCTTGTGCCTCTTTCTGTACCCCTCTTCCCTCTTTCTGCACCTCTCTTGCCTCTTTCTGCACTTCTCTTGCCTCTTTCTGCACCACTGTTGTTTTTTCTGCACTTCTCTTGCCTATTTCTGCACCTCTGTTACTTCTTTCTGCACCCCTCGTGCCTCTTTCTGCAGCCCTTATGCCTCTTTCTGCACCCCTCTTCCCTCTTTCTGCACCTCTCTTGCCTCTTTCTGCACTTCTCTTGCCTCTTTATGCACCTCTGTTGCTTCTTTCTGCACCCCTCTTGCCTCTTTCTGTACCCCTTCCCTCTTTCTGCACATCTCTTCCCTCTTTCTGTACTTCTCTTCCCTATTTCTGCACTTCTCTTCTCTCTTTCTGCACCACTCTTGCCTCTGTCTGCACCTCACTTGCTTCTGTCTGCACCGCTCCTGCCTCTTTCTGCACCTCTCTTGCCTCTTTCTGCACTTCTCTTCCTTTTTTTCTGCACCTTTCTTGTTTCTTTCTGCAACTCTCTTGTCTGTTTTATCACTTCTCTTGGTTCTTTCTGCACCTCTGTTGCTTCTTTCAGCACTTCTTTTGCCTCTTTCTGCACTTCTTTAGCCTGTTTCTGCAACTTTCTTGTCTCTTTCATCACTTCTCTTGCTTCTTTCTGCACCTCTCTTGCTTCTTTCTGCACCCCTCTTCCCTTTTTCTGCACCCCTCTTCCCTCTTTCTGCACCCCTCTTGCCTCTTTCTGCACCTCTGTTCCTTCTTTCTGCACTTATTTGTTTTTTTCTGTACCTCTTGCTTCTTTCTGCACCCCTCTTGCCTCTTTCTGCACCTCTGTTCCTTCTTTCTGCACCTCTGTTCCTTCTTTCTGCACTTCTTTTTTTCTGCATCTCTCGCTTCTTTCTGCATCCCTCGTCTCTCTTTCTGCACCCCTCTTGCCTCTTTCTGCACCTCTGTTCCTTCTTTCTGCACTTCTTTTCATTTTCACTACAGCTCTCTTGCTTCTTTCTACACCCCCTTGCCTCTTTCTCCACCCCTCTTCCCTCTTTCTGCACCCCTGTTGCCTCTTTCTGCACCTCTGTTCTGTCTTTCTGCACTTCTTTTGTTTCTTTCGGCACCCCTCGTGCCTCTTTCTGCGCCCCTCTGCCTTCTTTTTGCACCGCTCTTGCCTCTTTCTGCACCTCTGTTGCTTCTTTCTTCATTCCTCTTGCTTCTTTCTGCACCTCTCTTGCTTCTTTCTGTACCACTTGTGCTTCTTTCTGCACCCCTCTTACCTCTTTTTGCACCCCTCTTGCCCCTTTCTGCACCTCTGTTCCTTCTTTCTACACTTCTTTTGTTTCTTTCTGCACCTCTGTTGCTTCTTTCTGTACCCCTCTTGCCACTTTCTCAAACCCTGTTCCCCCTTTTTGCATCTCTGTTGCTTCTTTCTGCACTTCTCTTGCCTCTTTTTCCACCCCTCATCCCTCTTTCTGAACCTCTGTTGCTTCTTTCTGCACTTCTCTTGCTTCTTTCTGCACCTCTGTCTCTTCTTTCTGCAACACTTGTGCCTCTTTCTACACCCCTCTTCCCTCTTTTTGCACCCCTCTTGCCTCTTTCTGCTTCCCTCTCTTTCAACCCCTCTTCCCCCTCTCTGCATCTCTGTTGCTTATTTCTGCACTTCTCTTGTCTCTTTATCCACCCCTGTTCCCTCTTTTTGCACCTCTGTAGCTTCTTTCTGCACTTCTCTTGCCTCTTTCTCCACCCTCCTTTCCTCTTTCTGCACCTCTTTTTGCTTCTTTCTGTACTTCTCTTGCTCCTTTCTGCACCCCTCATGCCTCTTTCTGCACCCCTTGTGCCTCTTTCTGTACCCCTCTTCCCTCTTTCTGCACCTCTCTTGCCTCTTTCTGCACTTCTCTTGCCTCTTTCTGCACCACTGTTGTTTTTTCTGCACTTCTCTTGCCTCTTTCTGCACCTCTGTTGCTTCTTTCTGCACCCCTTGTGCCTCTTTCTGCACCCCTTGTGCCTCTTTCTGCACCCCTCTTCCCTCTTTCTGCACCTCTCTTGCCTCTTTCTGCACTTCTCTTGCCTCTTTATGCACCTCTGTTGCTTCTTTCTGCACCCCTCTTGCCTCTTTCTGTACCCCTTCCCTCTTTCTGCACATCTCTTCCCTCTTTCTGTACTTCTCTTCCCTATTTCTGCACTTCTCTTCTCTCTTTCTGCACCACTCTTGCCTCTGTCTGCACCTCACTTGCTTCTGTCTGCACCGCTCCTGCCTCTTTCTGCACCTCTCTTGCCTCTTTCTGCACTTCTCTTCCTTTTTTTCTGCACCTTTCTTGTTTCTTTCTGCAACTCTCTTGTCTGTTTTATCACTTCTCTTGGTTCTTTCTGCACCTCTGTTGCTTCTTTCAGCACTTCTTTTGCCTCTTTCTGCACTTCTTTAGCCTGTTTCTGCAACTTTCTTGTCTCTTTCATCACTTCTCTTGCTTCTTTCTGCACCTCTCTTGCTTCTTTCTGCACCCCTCTTCCCTTTTTCTGCACCCCTCTTCCCTCTTTCTGCACCCCTCTTGCCTCTTTCTGCACCTCTGTTCCTTCTTTCTGCACTTATTTGTTTTTTTCTGTACCTCTTGCTTCTTTCTGCACCCCTCTTGCCTCTTTCTGCACCTCTGTTCCTTCTTTCTGCACCTCTGTTCCTTCTTTCTGCACTTCTTTTTTTCTGCATCTCTCGCTTCTTTTTGCATCCCTCGTCTCTCTTTCTGCACCCCTCTTGCCTCTTTCTGCACCTCTGTTCCTTCTTTCTGCACTTCTTTTCATTTTCACTACAGCTCTCTTGCTTCTTTCTACACCCCTTGCCTCTTTCTCCACCCCTCTTCCCTCTTTCTGCACCCCTGTTGCCTCTTTCTGCACCTCTGTTCTGTCTTTCTGCACTTCTTTTGTTTCTTTCGGCACCCTCGTGCCTCTTTCTGCGCCCCTCTGCCTTCTTTTTGCACCACTCTTGCCTCTTTCTGCACCTCTGTTGCTTCTTTCTTCATTCCTCTTGCTTCTTTCTGCACCTCTCTTGCTTCTTTCTGTACCACTTGTGCTTCTTTCTGCACCCCTCTTACCTCTTTTGCACCCTCTTGCCCCTTTCTGCACCTCTGTTGCTTCTTTCTGTACCCCTCTTGCCACTTTCTCAAACCCTGTTCCCCCTTTTGCATCTCTGTTGCTTCTTCTGCACTTCTCTTGCCTCTTTTTCCACCCCTCATCCCTCTTTCTGAACTTCTGTTGCTTCTTTCTGCACTTCTCTTGCTTCTTTCTGCACCTCTGTCTCTTCTTTCTGCATCACTTGTGCCTCTTTCTACACCCCTCTTCCCTCTTTTTGCACCCCTCTTGCCTCTTTATGCTTCCCTCTCTTTCAACCCCTCTTCCCCCTCTCTGCATCTCTGTTGCTTCTTTGCACTTCTCTTCCCTCTTTCTGCACCCTCCTCCCTCTTTCTGCACCTCTGTTGCTTCTTTCTGCACTTCTCTTGCTTCTTTATGAACCCCTCGTGCCTCTTTCTGCACCCCTTTTCCCTCTTTCTACACCTTTCTTGCCTCTCTCTGCACCTCTGTTCCTGCTTTCTGTACTTCTTTTGTTTCTTTCTGCACCTCTCTTGCTTCTTTCTGCACCCCCTTGCCTCTTTCTCCACCCCCTCTTACCCCTTTCTGCATCTCTGTTGCTCGTTTCTGCACTTCTTTTGTCTCTTTCTCCACCCCTGTTCCCGCTTTTTGCACCTGTGTTGCTTCTTTCTGCACTTCTCTTGCCTCTTTCTCCACCCTTCTTTCCTCTTTCTGCACCCCTGTTGCCTATTTCTGCACCTCTGTTCCTTCTTTCTGCACTTCTTTTGTTTTTTTCTGCACATCTCTTGCTTATTTCTGCACCCCTCGTGCCTCTTTCTGCGCCCCTATGCCTTCTTTTTGCACCACTCTTGCCTCTTTCTGCACCTCTGTTGCTTCTTTCTGCACTCCTCTTGCTTCTTTCTGCACCTCTCTTGCTTCTTTCTGCACCACTTGTGCTTCTTTTTGCATCCCTCTTACCACTTTTTGCACCCCACTTGACTCCTTCTGCACCTCTGTTCCTTCTTTCTGCACTTCTTTTGTTTCTTTCTGTACCTCTGTTGCTTCTTTCTTCACCCCTCTTGCCACTTTCTGCAACACTGTTCCCCCTTTTTGCATCTCTGTTGCTTCTTTCTGCACTTCTCTTGCCTCTTTCTCCACCCCTCATCCCTCTTTCTGAACTTCTGTTGCTTCTTTCTGCACTTCTCTTGCTTCTTTCTGCACCTCTGTCCCTTCTTTCTGCAACACTTGTGCCTCTTTCTATACCCCTCTTCCCTCTTTCTGCACCCCTCTTTCTGCACCTCTGTTCCTTCTTTCTGCACTTCTTTCGTTTCTTTCTGCACCTCTCTTGCTTCTTTCTGCTTTGCTCTTTCTCAACCCCTCTTCCCCCTCTCTGCATCTCTGTTGCTTCTTTTTGCACTTCTCTTGTCTCATTCTGCACCCGTCTTCCCTCTTTCTGCACCTATGTTGCTTCTTTCTGCACTTCTCTTGCTTCTTTCTGCACCCCTCATGCCTCTTTCTGCACCCCTTTTCCCTCTTTCTACACCTTTGTTGCCTCTCTCTGCACCTCTGTTCCTTCTTTCTGCACTTCTTTTGTTGCTTTCTGCACCTCTCTTGCCTCTTTCTCCACTCCTCTTACCCCTTTCTGTATTTCTGTTGCTTGTTTCTGCACTCCTCTTGTCACTTTCTCCACCCCGGTTCCCTCTTTTGCGCCTCTGTTGCTTGTTTCTGCACTTCTCTTGCCTCTTTCTCCACCCTCCTTCCCTCTTTCTGCACCTCTTTTTGCTTCTTTCTGCACTTCTCTTGCTCCTTTCTGCACCCCTCATGCCTCTTTCTGCATCCCTTGCGCCTCTTTCTGTACCCCTCTTCCCTCTTTCTGCACCTCTCTTGCCTCTTTCTGCACTTCTCTTGCCTCTTTCTGCACCACTGTTCGTTTTTTCTGCACTTCTCTTGCCTCTTTCTCCACCCTCCTTTCCTCTTTCTGCACCTCTTTTTGCTTCTTTCTGCACCTCTGTTACTTCTTTCTGCACCCCTCGTGCCTCTTTCTGCAGCCCTTGTGCCTCTTTATGCACCCCTCTTCCCTCTTTCTGCACCTCTCTTGCCTCTTTCTGCACTTCTCTTGCCTCTTTATGCACCTCTGTTGCGTCTTTCTGCACCTCTGTTGCTTCTTTCAGCACTTCTTTTGCCTCTTTCTGCACTTCTTTTGCCTGTTTCTGCAACTCTCTTGTCTCCTTCTGCACCCCTCTTGCCTCTTTCTGCACCCCTCTTGCCTCTTTCTGCACCCCTCTTGCTTCTTTCTGCACCCCTCTTGCCTCTTTCTTCACCCTTCTTCCCTCTTTCTGCACCGCTCTTGCCTCTTTTTGCACCTCTGTTGCTTGCTTCTGCATATCTCTTGCCTCTTTCTGCACGTCTCTTGCCTCTTTCTGAACCTCTGTTGTTTTTTTCTGCACTTCTCTTGCCTCTTTCTGCACCTCTGTTGCTTCTTTCTGCACCCCTCTTCTTTTTTTTTTCTTTTTTTGTCCTCATTCAAAAGAAAAAGTGAGTGGTCTTAAAGCGGTACCATGGCACACTCCTGAACCAAGTAGAGGTGGAACATCGCCATATAAATCTCTTTCCGCCTCAAGAATTCCTGGAGTAGCCGACCACAAGACTCTCGGGAGTAAATAAGGAAGGAACATACCCTCATTCTCTGAATGAACCATCATCCCTTGAACTCACTTGTTTTCATAATCATTGGACTTTTATACTTTTAGGAAGTTGAAATACCCGATGTATTAACCCAATCCTCCCATACCCCCCAAAATTTAGTTCTTTTCTTTGACATGCAACTCATGCCCAATTTATGGATTCTTTTAACAGAAACAACCCAATCCATAAACCCTGGAGGGTTGGAAGAAACCCAGTTTACACAGATTTCTCTTCTTGCCAAGAGAATTAAAACAAATAAGAGAGAAGCTTGGAATTTAGATAGCTTATTAATAATACCATCTTCAGGCCATATTCCAAAAATAACTAAAACCAAGCTTACCTTAATTTCTTGGCCAATTACTTCTTATATTATCTTACCCACTTGGTACCAGAAGCCCTGGATCTGGGGACACTTCAAGAACATGTACACATCATCCGCACTCCCCAGGGCACACTTTGAGCAGGCCTTTACTCCTCCTCCCATCTTGGAAAGTCTCTTCGGAGTCCAGTAGGCTCTATGGAGTGTAAACAAATGGTTTATCCTCAATGGGGCAGCCTTAACAACACTCCTTAAAGTGCACATCGATACTTGCCAATGAGATGTAATATTGCTGGCAGGCAGGTCTCTTCTCCAGGGCTCCTCCATAGATGATAGCAGGGGTTCTCCTTTCACTAAAAGCCAGTACCATTTAGATACTTCTCTACATTGATGAAGAGGGGCCAATAACTTATTCTCCAGTTCTTCATTCTCGACTCCGTCCTTGCCCAGGTTAACAGCCCAGCCAGACAATTGATAAAATTTAAATCTGGACAGCCTTTGTTTCGTAAGATTACTGAGAATTTCCCATGGAAGTAATTTGTTGTCTTGCAATAATTGACCCCATTTCTGTATGCCTTCTTCCAGGAGTGGGACTGACAAGCTATCCATAAGACAGTCGGGGGTACCCAGCGAATTCCAGATGGGAGCACTTAAGCAATAATATGAAATTTTAAAAAACTTCCTCAACTTATACCATAGTTCGCAGGCAGACCTTAAAACCTTCAGTTTAACTTTTTTGAAGTACTTGGGATGCCCAAATTTGAAAAGAAAGCCGCCCCCCCCCCCGGGGAACACTTTTAGACATAGCTAAGAGAAAAGGAGGATTTCAAGAGAAGTCAAATAACAAAGATCTCACATTCTTGAAATGAAAGGCCCAGCTATAGAAATGAAGGTCAGAACTAGCTAAACTCCCTTCTAGTTTTGCACATCTTAATTTCCTCCAAGCAATCCTAACCCCTTTATTGGACCAAAGAAAGCTATTTATATCACTCTGTATATCTTTTAGTATTTCAACACTAAATGATAAAGGAATTGTGTCAAAAATAAAAGTGAATTTAGGCAAAATTGACATTTTGACCAGATTAGAACGGCCAAAAATTGACAATGGAAGGTTACTCCATGATCTTAATAAGGATCTAATCTCTTTCCTCTTTACCTCAAGATTAACCTGGGCCAATTTATCAATATCCTGAGTGATTTGGATGCCTAAGTATCTTATTTGCTGTTGAACTAATGAAGAACTAGTTTGCAAGTTCCATGACATAATTTCAGTTTTTTGTGTATTGATTAGATAACCAGATATCTTCCCAAAGTCCATCAAAAGATGCTCCAGCCTTGACAAAATTTCTGGCGATTCCCTCGTAAAAATCATCAAATCGACGGCATAAAGGGCCAATATTTTTACCCATCCCTTATATTCAAATGGAGCAAAGAGTTCACTGGCCCTGATGTTACAAGCCAGTGGTTCGATGTAAAGATCGAAAAGGAGGGGAGAAAGGGGACAACCCAGCCTAGTTCCTCACTCCAGCCTAACTAGGTTGGTTAGTTAGATTCCCGTTAACTATTATCCTTGCTGTAGGAGTTTTATAGATGTTACTAATAACCTTCAAAAAAAATTCTCCAAGGCCAAACGAGTGAGCTATATGATATAAACAAGAACAGCTCACCCGATCAAATATCTTGGCCGCATCAAACGCAAAAATAGTAAGAGGCAACTTATTAGCTGAAGCAATATCAATTACTCCAATCAGCTCATGGGTTAAATCATGAAGCTGACGTCCTCTAATAAACCCCTTCTGGTCTGGATGGACCAGATATCCCATCATGTTATTTAATCTCCCTGCTAGAATTTGCGCAAAGATTTTATAGTCACAATTCAGCAGGGAGATGGGCCTATAAGATTTGCATTTTCTTGGGTCCTTATTGGGCTTTAAGATCAGAGTAACAGCTGCCTCATTCCAAGAATTGGGGATTGGAGCATTATTAGAAAATATACCATCAAATAATTTCCCCAAAATGGGAGCGAGTGTCTCATTAAGAGCGATATAAAACTCATTAGGAATAGCATCCAAGCCTGCAGCACTACCTCTTTTTAGATGTTTTATTGTGGCCCTGATTTCTTCTAATGAAACCTTTTCATTCAACTGTTGGACCTGATCGCCGGAAAGGGATTGTAACGTTATTTTATCCAAATAATTTTTTATTTGGGAGTCAGTAACCACTAGGTCTTCTGTGTACAATGCTTGGAAATAAGATTCAAATGCTTTTCCCATTCTAATCTTATCTGACATCACCTCCCCTGTTTCTATATTTAGAATCTCCTTAATTAAGTTTCAAGATTGATTGGTACGCGATTTCCAAGCAAGGAAATTTCTTTCTGTACCCCTTCCCTCTTTCTGCACATCTCTTCTCTCTTTCTGTACTTCTCGTCCCTCTTTCTGCACTTCTCTTCTCTCTTTCTGCACCACTCTTGCCTCTATCTGCACCTCACTTGCTTCTTTCTGCACCTCTCCTGCCTCTTTCTGCACCTGTCTTACCTCTTTCTGCACTTCTCTTCCTTTTTTCTGCGCCTTTCCTGTTTCTTTCTGCAACTCTCTTGTCTGTTTTATCACTTCTCTTTCTTTTTTCTGCACCTCTGTTGCTTCTTTAAGCACTTCTTTTTCCTCTTTCTGCACTTCTTTTGCCTGTTTCTGCAACTCTCTTGTCTCTTTCATCAATTCTCTTGCTTCTTTCTGCACCTCTGTTGCTTCTTTCTAAACCCCTCTTGCCTCTTTCTGCACCCTTCTTGCTTCTTTCTGCACCCCTCTTACCTCTTTCTGCACATCTCTTGCCTCTTTTTGCACCCCTGTTGCCTTCTTCTGCACTTCTCTTGCCTCTTTCTGCACCCCTCTTGCCTCCTTCAGCACCTCTGTCGGTTCTTTCTGCACTGCTCTTGCCTCTTTCTGCACCTCTGTTGCTTCTTTCTGCACTTCTCTTGCCTCTTTATGTACCCCTCTTGCCTCTTTCTGCACCTCTGTTGCTTCTTTCTGCACTTCTCTTGCTTCTTTCTGCTCTTCTGATGCTTCCTTCTGCACCCCTCGTGCCTCTTTCTGCAACCTTCTTCCCTCTTTCTGCACCTATCTTGCCTCTTTCTGCACCCATTCGATTTTTCTGCACCTCTCTTGCCTGTTTCTGCAATTCTCTTGCCTCTTTCTGCAGTTCTCTTGTTTCCTTCTGCACCTCTGTTGCTTCTTTCTGCACCTCTCTGGCAAATATCTGCACCTCCCTTGCCTCTTTCTGCACCCCTCTTGCCTCCTTCTGCGCCTATGTTGGTTCTTTCTGCACTGCTCTTGCTTCTTTCTGCACCTCTTGTGCCTGTTTTTGCACTTCTCTTGCCTCCGTGTGCACCTCTGTTGCCTTTGTCTGCACTTCTCTTGCCTCTTGCTGCACCCATCTTGCCTCTTTCTGCACCTCTCTTGCTTCTTTCTGCACTTCTCTTGCTTCTTTCTGCACCTCTCTTGCTTTTTTCTGCACTCCTCTTTCCCCTTTCTGCACATCTCTTGCCTCTTTCTGCACTTCTCTTGCCTCCATCTGCACCTCTGTTGCTTCTTTCTGCACTTGCCTTGCCTTTTTCTGCACCCCTCTTGCCCCTTTCTGCGCTTCTGTTGCTTCTTTCTGCACTTCTCTTGCTTCTTTCTGCACCTATCTTGCTTCTTTCTGCACCCCTCTTGCCTCTTTCTGCACCCCCTCTTCCCTCTTTCTGTACCTGTCTTGCCTCTTTTTTCACCTCTGTTGCTTCTTTCTGCACTTCTCTTGCTTCTTTCTACCCTTCTATTGCTTCTTTCTGCACTCCTCTTGCCTCTTTCTGTACCCTTCTCCCCTCTTTCTGTACCTCTCTTGCCTCTTTCTGCACCCCTGTTCCCTTTTTCTGCACCTCTCTTGCCTGTTTCTGCAACTCTCTTGCCTCTTTCTGCAGTTCTCTTGTCTCCTTCTGCACCTCTGTTGCTTCTTTCTGTACTTCCCTACCTCTTTCTGAACCCCTCTTGCCTCCTTCTGCACCTCTGTTGGTTCTTTCTGCACTTCTCTTGCTTCTTTCTGCACCTCTCGCATATTTCTGTACCCCATGTGCCTCTGTGTGCACCTCTCTTGCCTCTTTCGTCTCCTCTTTCTGTACCGCATTTCCTTTTTTCTGCACTTCTCTTGCCTCTTTCTGCACCCCTCTTGTCTGTTTCTGCACCTCTGTTGGTTCTTTCTGCACTGCTCTTGCTTCTTTCTGCACCTGTCTTGCAAATTTTGGCACCCCTCTTGCCTATTTTGGCACCCCTCTTGCCTCCTTCAGCACCTCTCTTGCTTCTTTCTGCTCTTCTGATGCTTCCTTCTGTACCCCTCGTGCCTCTTTCTGCACCCTTCTTCCCTCTTTCTGCACCTATCTTGCCTCTTTCTGCACCCGTTTGATTTTTCTGCACCTCTCTTGCCTGTATCTGCAATTCTCTTGCCTCTTTCTGCAGTTCTCTTGTTTCCTTCTGCACCTCTGTTGCTTCTTTCTGCACCTCTCTTGCAAATTTCTGCACCTCCCTTGCCTCTTTCTGCACCCCTCTTGCCTCCTTCTGTGCCTATGTTGGTTCTTTCTGCACTGCTCTTTGCTTCTTTCTGCACCTCTTGTGCCTGTTTATGCACTTCTCTTGCCTCCGTCTGCACCTCTGTTGCCTTTGTCTGCACTTCTCTTGCCTCTTGCTGCACCCATCTTGCCTCTTTCTGCACCTTTGTTGCTTCTTTCTGCACTTCTCTTGCTTCTTTCTGCACCTCTCTTGCTTTTTTCTGCACTCCTCTTTCCTCTTTATGCACATCTCTCGCCTCTTTCTGCACTTCTCTTGCCTCTGTTTGCACCTCTGTTGCTTCTTTCTGCACTTGCCTTGCCTTTTTCTGCACCCCTCTTGCCCCTTTCTGCACTTCTGTTGCTTCTTTCTGCACTTCTCTTGCTTCTTTCTGCACCTCTCTTGCTTCTTTCTGCACCCCTCTTGCCTCTTTCTGCACACCCTCTTCCCTCTTTCTGTACCTGTCTTGCCTCTTTTTTTACCTCTGTTGCTTCTTTCTGCACTTCTCTTGCTTCTTTCTACCCTTCTATTGCTTCTTTCTGCACTCCTCTTGCCTCTTTCTTCACCCTTCTCCCCTCTTTCTGCACCTCTCTTGCCTCTATCTGCACCCCTGTTCCCTTTTTCTGCACCTCTCTTTCCTGTTTCTGCAACTCTCTTGCCTCTTTCTGCAGTTCTCTTGTCTCCTTCTGCACCTCTGTTGCTTCTTTCTGTACTTTCCTGCCTCTTTCTGATCCCCTCTTGCCTCCTTCTGCACCTCTGTTGGTTCTTTCTGTACTTCTCTTGCTTCTTTCTGCACCTCTCTTGCAAATTTCTGCATCCCACGTGCCTCTGTGTGCACCTCTCTTGCCTCTTTCGTCTCCTCTTTCGCCTCTTTCTACACCGCTCTTGCCTCTTTCTGTACCGCATTTCCTTTTTTCTGCACTTCTCTTGCCTCTTTCTGCACCCCTCTTGTCTGTTTCTGCACCTCTGTTGGTTATTTTTGCACTGCTCTTGCTTCTGTCTGCACCTGTCTTGCAAATTTTGGCACCCCTCTTGCCTCCTTCAGCACCTCTGTTGGTTCTTTCTGCACTGCTCTTGCTTCTTTCTGCACCCCTCTTGCCTCTTTCTGATCCCCTCTTCCTTCTTTCTGTACAGCTCTTGCCTCTTTCTGCACCTCTGTTGCTTCTTTCTGCACTTCTCTTGCCTTTTTCTGTACCCCTCTTGCCTCTCTCTGCACCTCTGTTGCTTCTTTCTGCACTTCTCTTGCTTCTTTCTGCACTTCTGATGCTTTCTTCTCCACCCCGGCCTAGTGCCACTTTCTGTACCCTTCTTCCCTCTTTCTGTACCTCTCTTGCCTCTTTCTGCAGTTCTCTTGTTTCCTTCTGCACCTCAGTTGCTTCTTTCTGTACCTCTCTTGCAAATTTCTGCACCCCTCTTGCCTCTATCTGCACCACTCTTGCCTCCTTCTGCACCTCTATTGGTTCTTTCTGCACTGCTCTTGCTTCTTTCTGTACCTCTTGTGCCTGTTTTTGCACTTCTCTTGCCTCTGTCTGCACCTCTGTTGCTTCTTTCTGCACTTGCCTTGCCTTTTTCTGCACCCCTCTTGCCCCTTTCTGCACTTCTGTTGCTTCTTTCTGTACTTCTCTTGCTTCTTTCTGCACCTCTCTTGCTTCTTTCTGCACTCCTCTTGCCTCTTTCTGCCCCTCTCTTGCCTCTTTCTGCACTTCTCTTGCCTCCTTCTGCACCTCTGTTGCTTCTTTCTGCACTTGTCTTGCCTTTTTCTGCACCCCCTTGCCCCTTTGTGCACCTCTGTTGCTTCTTTCTGCACTTCTCTTGCTTCTTTCTGCACCTCTCTCGCTTCTTTCTGCACCCCTCTTGCCTCTTTCTGCACCCCTCTTCCCTCTTTCTGTACTCCTCTTGCCTCTTTTTTCACCTCTGTTGCTTCTTTCTGCACTTCTCTTGCTTCTTTCTGCACTTCTATTGCTACTTTCTGCACTCCTCTTGCCTCTTTCTGCACCCTTCCTCCCTCTTTATGTACCTCTCTTGCCTCTTTCTCCACCCTGTTCCCTTTTTCTGCACCTCTCTTGCCTTTTCTGCAGTTCTCTTGTCCCCTTCTGCACCTCTGTTGCTTCTTTCTGCACTTCTCTTTCTTCTTTCTGAACCCCTCTTGCCTCTTTCTGCACCTCATTTGCTTTTTTCTGCACTTCTCTTGCCTCTTTCTGCACCCCTCTTGCCTCTTTCTGCACCTCTGTTGGTTCTTTCTGCACCTCTCTTGCCTGTGTCTGCACCCCTCCTGCCTCTTTCTGCACCTCTGTTGCTTCTTTATGCACTTCTCTTGCTTCTTTCCTCACCTCTCTTGCTTCTTTCTGCACCCCTCTTGCCTCTTTCTGCACCCTTATACCCTCTTTGTGCATCTCTCTTGCCTCTTTCTGCAACTCTCTTGCCTCTTTCTGCAGTTCTCTTGCATCCTTCTGCACCTCTGTTGCTTATTTTTGAACTTCTCTTGCCTCTTTCTGCACCCCTCTTGTCTGTTTCTGCACCTCTGCTGGTTCTTTCTGCACCGGTCTTGCTTCTTTCTGTACCTCTCTTGAAACGTTTGGCACCCCTCTTGCATCTTTCGGCACCCCTCTTGCCTCCTTCAGCACCTCTGTTGGGTCTCTCTGCTGCACTGCTCTTGCTTCTTTCTGCACCCCTCTTGCCTCTTCCTGTACCCCTCCTCCCTCTTTCTGCACCTCTCTTGCCTCTTTTTTCACCTCTGTTGCTTCTTTCTGCACTTCTCTTGCTTCTTTCTACACTCCTCTTACCTCTTTTTGCACCCTTCTTCCCTCTTTCTGCACCTCTCTTGCCTCTTTCTGCACCCTTGCTCCCTTTTTCTGCACCTCTCTTGCCTGTTTCTGCAACTCTCTTGCCTCTTTCTGCAGTTCTCTTGTCTCCCTCTGCACCTCTGTTGCTTCTTTCTGCACTTCTCTTGCCTCTTTCTGAACCCCTCTTGCCTCCTTCTGCACCTCTTTTGCTTCTTTCTGCACTTCTCTTGCCTCTTTCTGAACCCCTCTTGCCTTCTTCTGCACCTCTGTTGGCTCTTTCTGCACTTTTCTTGCTTCTTTCTGCACCTCTCGTGCAAATTTCTGCACCCTACGTGCCTCTGTGTGCACCTCTCTTGCCTCTTTCGGCTCCTCTACTGCCTCTTTCTACACCCCTCTTGCCTCTTTCTGCACCTCTGTTGGTTTTTTCAGCACTGCTCTTGCTTCTGTCTCCTACTGGCTTGCACATTTCTGCACCCCTATTCCCTCTTTCTGCACCTCTTTTTCCTGTTTATGTAACTCTCTTGCCTCTTTCTGCCCTTTTCTTGCCTTTTTCTGCACCCCTCTTTCCTCTTTCTGTACCCCTCTTGCCTCTTTCTGCACCTCTGTTGCTTCTTTCTGCACTTCTCTTGCTTCTTTCTACACCTCTCTTGCTTCTTTCTACACCTCTCTTGCTTCTTTCTGCACCCCTCTTGCCTCTTTCTGCACCCTTCTTCCCTCTTCTGCACCTCTCTTGCTTCTTTCTGCAACTCTCTTGCCTCTTTCTTCAGTTCTCTTGCCTCCTTCTGCACCTCTGTTGCTTCTATCTGAACTTCTCTTGCCTCTTTCTGCACCCCTCTTGACTGTTTCTGCACCTCTGTTGGTTCTTTCTGCACTGGTGTTGCTTCTTTCTGCACCTCTCTTGAAACTTTTGGTACCCCTCTTGCCTTTTTCGGCACCCCTCTTGCCTCCTTCAGCACCTCTGTTGGCTCTTTCTGCACTGCTCTTGCTTCTTTCTGCACCCCTCTTGCCTCTTTCTGCACCCCTCTTCCCTCTTTCTGTACCTCTCTGGACCCTTTCTGCACCTCTGTTGCTTTTTTCTGTACTTCTCTTGCCTCTTTCTGTACCCCTCTTGCCTCTTTCTGCACCTCTGTTACTTCTTTCTGCACTTCTCTTGCTTCTTTCTGCACTTCTGTTGCTTCTTTCTGCACCTCTCTTGCCTCTTTCTGCACCCTTCTTCCCTCTTTCTGCACCTCTCTTGCCTCTTTCTGCACTCCTGCTCCCTTTTCTGTACCTCTCTTGCCTCTTTCTGCAACTCTCTTGCTTCTTACTGCAGTTCTTTTGTCTCCTTCTACAGCTCTGTTGCTTCTTTCTGTACCTCTCGCCTCTTTCTGCACTTCTCTTGCTTCTTTCTGTACCTCACTTACCTCTTTCTGCTCCTCTCTTGCCTCTTTCTGCTCCTCTCTTTCCTCTTTCTGCACTTCTCTTGCCTCTTTCTACACTTCCACTTCTCTTGCCTCTTTCTGCACTTCTCTTGCCCCTTTCTGCATATTTCTTACTCTTGCTGCACTTTTCTTGTTTTTTTCTGCAATTCTCTTGCTCCTTTCTGTACTTCTCTCGCCTGTTTCTATATTCAAATGGAAAGTGCAAGCTGTCAGGTTTAACGGTCTGCGTGCTCTCATGACTGAGGTATATGTCTACTTGCACATGTATTCTCACATGTGTTATGCATCTGAAGATGGTAGCTTAAAAAGTGGGTAGCTTCTCTTATAGGTGGTCAAATCTTCTTAGTTCTGCTCTGTCATTCGGTTGCACAGGCAGACATGTCTTATTTATATATGTGTTATAGAGCCCCTCAAATATACTATTGAATACCCATGTGCCCTGTATTGTGAGCAGAAAGAAATGCATACACCTTTTTTTTACACAAATTTACAGAGTATGCTGTTTGAAACACAGGTATTCAAGTGTTTGTATGTTTATTTTCATTTAACATGTCACTAGGTAAAAGCATAGACACGCATGCATACCTTCACAAACTTGGTCAGACTTACAACAGTGATGTGCTTAGGATTGCTGTTTTATATTTGGTAGGCCTAACATTCTGAGCAGTCGATTAATAGTGAACCTTCAAGAGAACAGTGAGGTTTAAGACATCTTTGGAAAAGATTTAGTGATTAGGGTACTTTGTATGAGTCTGTTGTAATATACAGTCAAAGTAGGCCTCTTTCTGCACCTCTGTTGGTTCTTTCTGCATATCTCTTGCTTCTTTCTTCACCTTTCTTCCTCTTTCTGAACTTCTGTTGCCTCTTTCTGCATTTCTCTTGCTTCTTTCTGCACCTTTCTTCCTCTTTCTGCACCTCTCTTGCCTCTTTCTGCACTTCTGTTGCTTCTTTCTGCGCCTTTCTTCCTCTTTCTGCACATGTCCTACCTATGTAGGCATAGTTAGAAATTAGCATTTAAAAAACCTTAGAAATTCACTGAAAAAACCATAGGTTTCAGGGACGTTATAGTTAGAAATTAGCATTTAAAAAACCATAGAAATTCACTGAAAAAAACACAGGTTTCAGGGACGTTATAGTTAGATGGACATCTCACTCGTACAAAACCAGAGAAATTCGGCTGTTATAGTTAGTTGAGCTAACTATAACTCCCGCCCCGCAATGCACTGCTGATGACATCACATATTACATCACTCATGACATGGTCAGTGGCATCAATGATGACATCACTGATGACATCTCAAATGACATCGCTGATGACATCACTGATGACATCATCCACGTGATAATCTGATGCACCTCCTCACAGCCTAATATAACCTTTGATACACCCACTCTAAAATACAGACTGCCATTCTCGAAACCATAGACACACCAATACCAGTTACTACATACCCACTCACTGATTCCTAGGTCTACACACACATCCACTCCCTCATCCATACAGTCACTCATACATGCAGTCACTCATCAATACAGACACTATCATATGCACTCATATACCCATACAGACTCTCACACACCGCCACTCACCCATAGAGTTACTCACAAAGCTAGCCAGCCATGCAAAGAATCAATCACACTCCCATTTACTCACCTACACAGTTATACACACACCACCTCACTTATTTATACAGATACTAACACATACTTACTCTCTTATACAATCACTGACACAAGCACACACTCATCCCTACAGCCACTCTCACAATCACTCACTCTCACATATAGTCATTTATATACTCCAACACTCACATATACTGCCTTTCACATATGTAGTTACTCACACATGTACCACTGAGACATCCATTCACTCACCAACACAGCCATACACACACTCACCCACCCATACAGCCCCTTACAGACGCACTCTTGAACCCATACACCCAGTGAATCACCCACTCACACATCCATGCAGGGAGTCACACACACACCACCCACCCACACAGACACTCAGGCACCCATTCAGGTACTCAGACAACCAATCAATAACCCATATAGACACTCATGTAGCTACTCACCAACCCATGCAGCCACTTACACACCAACTGACAGACTGATACAGACATTCATACAGATTAGTCAGTCACCCATGTATTAGTAAGACACGTTTAATCACTCACTTATACAGTCAGTCATGCACCTATTAAATCATCCATTCAGACACTCATACAGCCACTCATTCTTCAATACACCTTGGACTATATATATATATATATTCACTGAAAAAACCATAGGTTTTAGGGACAGTTATAGTTAGTTGGACATTGCACTCGTACAAAACCCGTGAAATTCCCCAGTTATAGTTAGTTCAGCTAACTATAACTCGCGCCCCGCAATTCACTGCTGATGACGTCACATATTACATCACTCATGACATGGTCAGTGACATCACTGATGACATCACTGATGACATCTCAAATGACATCACTGATGACATCATCTAGTGACTGTGTTTCTGTAAAGTTTAAATATTTTTAATGTATATAGGGAAAGGCGTATTGAAGAATGAGTGGGTGTATAAGTGTCTGTATGGATGATTTAGTAGGTGCGTGACTAACTGTATAAGTGAGTGATTAAACGTATCTTACTGAATGCATGGGTTAGTGACTAAACTGGGTGAATGTCTGTATCCGTCTGTCTGTTGCTGTGTAAGTGGCTGCATGGGTTTGTGAATAACTACATGAGTGTCTACATGAGTTATTGATTCGTTGTCTGAGTATCTGTATGGGTGCCTGAGTGTTTGTGTGGGTGGGGTGTGTGCGACTCTGTACATAGATGTGTGAGTGGGTGATTCACTGGGTGCATGATTTGAAGAGTGCATCTGTGATGGACTGCTTGGGTGGGTGAGTGTGTGTATGGGTGTGTTAGTGAGTGAATGTATATCTCAGTGGTACATGTGCGAGTAACTACATATATAAAAGGCAGTATATATGTGTGTTAGAGTATTTAAAAGGCTATAAGTGAGAGTGTGTGATTGTGAGAGTGGCTGTATGGATGCGTGTGTGCTTGTATCAGTTATTGTATAAGAGCGTAAGAATGTGCTAGTATTTGTATGACTAAGTGAGCTGGTGTGTGTATAACTCTATAGGTGAGTAAATGGGTGTGTGATTAATTTTTGCATGACTGACTAGGTGTGTGAGTACCTCTATGGATGAGTGGCGGTGTGTGAGTGTTTATATAGGTGTATGAGTGCATATGATAGTCCTGTACTGAGTGACTGTAAGTATGAGTGACTGCACGGGTGAGTGAGTAGATGTGTGTGTGTAGACCTAAGAATCAGTGAGTGGGTATATAGTTATTGGTATTGGAGTGTGTATGGTTTTGCGAATGGCAGTCTGTAAATAAGAGTGGGTGTATCAAAAGTTATATTAGGGTGTGAGAAGATGCATGAAATTATCACATGGATGATGTCATCAGTGATGTCATTTGAGATGTCATCAGTGATGTCACTGACCATGTCATGAGTGATGTAATATGTGACGTCATCAGCAGTGAATTGCGGGGCGCGAGTTATAGTTAGCTGAACTAACTATAACGGGGGAATTTCACGGGTTTTGTACGAGTGCAATGTCCAACTAACTATAACTGTCCCTAAAACCTATGGTTTTTTCAGTGAATTTCAAAGGTTTTTTAAATGCTAATTTCTAACTATAACGTGCCTGAAACCTATGGTTTTTTCAGTGAATTTGTAAGGTTTTTTAAATGCTAATTTCTAACTATAACGTGCCTGAAACCTATGGTTTTTTTCAGTGAATTTCAAAGGTTTTGTAAATGACAATTTTTTAATTGTATTAATTGTTATATTTATTTTTTGATACTGATTTACAACATTTTTTTCAACTATTTATTTTTAGATATTTTATTTTTTAAATTACATTGTAATTACATTATACATTACATTACAAAATATACTTTCTCAGAATGAATTACTTTAGTTTAAATACTTAGCAAATAGGCAATAGACTTTTAAGTACAGTAGTTACAGTTGTTGCAATGGGCAACACAATTTCAAACACAATGCAACATTGAGCTCAATGTGAATTTCTAGTTAAATGCAATTAGTTACTTTATGGATTACTTTTCTAACCACAGGACTGGATCCTAGATTCAGTCCTGGGACATCTCCTGTAAACAGTTGAGTAAAAGCGTTTTGGTTACAGTACTGATTTTTAAGGAATATTATTGTATTTTAAAAGTTGACACTTAGAAACTTTTTCACATAGAATCACCAATGTTATCCTATGGCCGGAAATTCACTTAGCAGGTAAGTAGTGTTATCGTTACTTTTTCTTACTCAGTGGTGGATCCTGGATCCAGCACTGGTGCATCTCCTGTAAACAGTTGAAAGAATGCGTTTAAGTCATACAGGCGATTTTTAAGGAATATTTGTAGTTTATGAAAATTGACACTTGAAACTTTTCTGCTGAAAACCAGACAATGGATTCCTATGGAAGGAAATACAAGTTACTGGTAAGTACGGTTAGAATTACTTTTCAGGGTCAGTGCTGGGCTAAAAGATGCAGCACTGGGTTCTCTCCTGATAACAGGTGAGTAAATCGGAATTCGTAGTTCGGCTGATTTTAGAGGAATATTATAAAGTTCCAAAACTCCACACTTAGAAGAATTTCCAAGTGAAACCAGTCAATGTTAGCCTATGGAAGGAAATTCAAGTTACTGTTAAGTACGGTTAGAATTACTTTTCAGGGTCAGTGCTGGGCTAAAAGATGCAGCACTGGGTTCTCTCCTGATAACAGGTGAGTAAATCGGAATTCGTATTTTGTCTGATTTTAGAGGAATAGTTGTATGTTTCAAAATTCGACACTTAGAATCTTTTTCAGCAAAAAGCAGGCAATGATATCCTATGGAAGGAAATTCAAGTTACTGGTAAGTACGGTTAAAATTACTTTTCAGGATCAGTACTGGGCTGAAAGATGCAGCACTGAGGTCTCTCCTGATAACAGGTGAGTAAATCGGAATTCGTATTTCGGCTGATTTTAGAGGAATATTATAAAGTTCCAAAACTCCACACTTAGAAGAATTTCCAAGTGAAACCAGTCAATGTTAGCCTATGGAAGGAAATTCAAGTTACTGGTAAGTACGGTTAAAATTACTTTTCAGGACCAGTACTGGGCTGAAAGATGCAGCAATGAGGTCTCTCCTGATAACAGGTGAGTAAATCGAAATTCGTATTTCGGCTGATTTTAGAGGAATATTTGTATGTTTCAAAAATCGACACTTAGAAACTTTTTCAGCAAAAAGCAGGCAATGATATCCTATGGAAGGAAATTCAAGTTACTGGTAAGTACGGTTAGAATTACTTTTCAGGATCAGTACTGGGCTCAAAGATGCAGCACTGAGGTCTCTCCTGATAACAGGTGAGTAAATCGGAATTCGTAGTTCGGCTGATTTTAGAGGAATATTTGCACAATGGTGAAGGAAGGGGTGGGGCCTAAGGTGACATGTCTGCAAACACGCCCTGTGGCGCGTTTTGAGTTGGACAATTAATTCCTCCTCAATCCCGAGGGTCCCTAGGGGCCCACGAGCCCACCAGGTACCTCCAGTATGCGCCAGGGGGCTGCGCTGCAGAGAGGTGTTCAGAGGCCATGCCCCTTTTACAACACTCTGCAACGCAGCTCCGTGGCGCTTACTGGAGGTAACTGGTGGGCTAGTTGGCCCCTAGGGACCCTCAGGATTGAAAAGGAATTTATTCCCCATCTTAAAACGCGCCACGGGGCCTGTTTGCACACATGTCACCTGAAGCCCCGCCCCCTCCCTTCACCACTGTGCAAATGCGCCCCGTGGCGCGTTTTAAGTTGGGGGATTAAGTCCCCTTGAATCCTGAGGGTCCCTGGAGTCCAACTAGCCCACCATATACCTCCAAAAAGCGCCACAGAGCTGCGTTGCAGAGAGGTGTAAAAAGGGGTGTGGCCTCTGTACACGTCTCTGCAACTCAGCCCCCTGGCGCATACTGGAGGTTCCTGGTGGGCTAGTTGGGCCCCAGGGACCCCCAATATTCAAGGGGAATTCATTCCCCTCTGCAAACGCGCCAGGGGGCGCGTTTGCAGAGTACTGCAGGGAGGGGGGCGGGGCCTCCGGCACGATGCCGGTCGTTTTAAAAAAAAAAAAAAAAATTTTAATGGGAGGGGGGCTGCGTGGCCCCCCTTCCCTTGCCCACTTTTGGCCCCGGGGACCCCATCCCCCGGGACCTGAGCATTTTATTTATTTTTTTAAATAAAAAAAAAACGGGAAGGGGGCCGCGTGGCCCCCTTCCCTGGGCCTGTATTGGCCCCGGGACCCCATCCCCCGGGCATGGCCTCGATTTTTTATTTGGAGGGGGCTGCGTGGCCCCCTCCTCAGGCCACTTATGGCCCCGGGGACCCCATCCCTCGGGGCCTGGCCTCTGTTGGGACTGTGGGGGTCCCCAAACCCCCACAGTCCCGCCGGCTCCCCGCCTCCTGCGCGAAGCCGGCATTGCTTTCCACATGGGGAGCAGCTAACATGCTGCTCCCCATGTGGAAAGCAATCAGCTTTGGATATTGGAGCGAGAGCAGGTTTTCTGCTCTCTCTTCCAATATCCAAGCAAGTTTGCAATGACAGGACGGAGCCGCGAGGCTCCCGTCCTGTCATTGCAAACAGCAGTGTCCCGGGGTAGGCACCCCGGGATACTGCAGGAGCCGGCCCTGGGGGTGGCGGTCCCCAGGGCCATCAAGGGCTCCAGGAGGGGGCCGCGCGGCCCCCTCCCCACATTTTCAAAGCCCCGGGGAGGTGGTGGTCCCCGGGGCTTCGGGGTCCAAAACGGACCCCCATTTTTAATTTTTAGTGCCCCGGGAGGTGGCGGTCCCGAGGCGTGTGGGGGCTGGAGCCCCCCACACAGGTTAAAAAAATTAAAACAGAAGCCCCGGGGAGGTGGCGGTCCTCGGGGCAGCGGGAGGGCAAAGAGCCCTCCCGCACCATTTTGTGTTAAAGCCCCGGGGGTGGCAGTCCTCGGGGCTTGGGGGCCCTTAGAGGCCCCCATACATAAATGTAACCCTCCCACCATGCCCCCGGGACTTGGCCCACCCGGGGGCAAATTACATCGAAGCGCGGGAGACCGCGCTCGATTTTTGTCTCGGCAGGATCCGCGCACCCTGAGCGCATCCTGCCGATTTAAAAAAAAAAATGCTTTTTGCCCAGGGGTCCTTGTGGGACCCCTGAGCAGGCCTAGGGGGTTAGGGTGTTTCTACCCTGCTCCCTTTGTGCGCTTTGCGCACTTGTTTCTGTCCCTCGGTTCTACCGAGGGACAAAATGGCTGCCAACACTTCCTGAATCGGAATGTTGACAGCCAGCTGACAGCCAATTAGCATGCAGCTCGTGATCGGGAGGGCACGCGGACCCTACTCGGCCATAGATATATATGTGACTTTACTTGTGAATTTCTCAGGAACTACTGAACGGATTTACACCATTTAAGCCAAAGGCACCAGTCTGAACCAAGGGCTACCTCTTTGCCAAATTTGGTGTAATTCCGTTCAGCAGTTCGGGCTGTAGCTGCGACTAAAGGTTCCTATGGAAAAATGAATGGGGAAAACGTGTTTTGGGACCCCCCTTTTTTCTCGGCCCCCGCTTGACGAATCAACCCGAGACTTTCAGGGTAGGAGCGGAGCGGAGCGCCCCAACAAGTTGGAAACTTTCGCGAAGATTCCTCAACCGGCGCCAACGTTATTTCAAATAGAATGTCGTGGATTTCCTATGGATAATAGGTCCTAACTATAACTATCTACTGGCGACCGCCAGTAGATAATATATATATATATATGTTGGTGATCAAGCCTGTTGGTCAGGCGAAACGCGTCCTATCAGCTGACTGAATAAATGAAATTTGGCCAGTACACGGCGTCGTCATTCCTTGGTGTTCGAGGTAGTGGCAATTATTATTGGACCGTGCTTGGGTGGTCCATTTACGACGACGCACCCTCTGGTTTGGAGCAGCGGGGGCTGTAACCTGAGTTTGGAGGAGAATATATATATATATATATATATATATATATATATATATATAAAACATATTTAAGCTTTTTAGAAACACTCAGTCACTGGATGATGTCATCAGTGATGTCATCAGTGATGTCAATTGAGATGTCATGAGGGATGTCATGAGTGATATCACTGACCATGTCATGAGTGATGTAATATGTGATGTCATCAGCAGTGCATTGCGGGGTACAAGTTATAGTTAGCTCAACTAACTATAAAGGCCGAATTTCTCTGGTTTTGTACGAGTGAAATGTCCAACTAACTATAACGTCCCTGAAACCGGTGGTTTTTTCAGTGAATTTCTATGGTTTTTTAAATGCTAATTTCAAACTACAACATCCCTGAAACCTATGTTTTTTTCAGTGAATTTCTATGGTTTTTTAAATGATATGATTTCTAACTAAAACGTCCCTGAAACCTATGTTTTTTTCAGTGAAAAAAAAAAATATATATATGTATATATGTTTATTTATTTATTTTTTTGTCTAAAAAAACAAAGGTTACAGGGCTGTTATAGTTAGGTACAGATTTTGCACACCTAAAGCCACAGAAATTCAGAAGTTATTGTTATAGCTATCTCAAAAAACTATAACTCGTGCCTAAGGTAACAATAGCGCGAGCCCCCGTCCTGCACAGTTTTCTCATCAATAATGTCACTGAAAATGACTCATATATATCATCAGTAAATTACATTTCTATTCCTTAATGTGTTAAAGGTGTTTATAAAATGTGAAATTTGCTTTTTGAGCGTAGATCAGAATGCTTGGAGGACAAGAGGTTTTCTGCTGTGAATTATAACATGATTCCCATGCACTGATACACAATATATCATCAATTCCAAGACTATGATGAGAGGAAAGTTAAGTAATTCTACTGTTCATCTAAATTACCACTGGGGAATAGAGAATGCTTCTACAAATGTGTAGTCATATATGTTTTAGTCTGTTGGCTTGGCAATGATTGAGGCTTAAGACTCAACTCTCTGTTGTAAATGACCTAATCAAAAAAGCATTTTAAGGTAATGCCAAGAGAAGAACGAAAACCGCGTCCCACCCTAGGGTGGATTAGACATGGCACATCACAGTAGCTTCTTCCATATTAAGTTGGAACAAGAAAGCATTTGGATGTTCTTCTATATTAAGTCGGAACAAGAAAGCATTTGGATGTTCTTAGATGAAACCCGTCGGTCTGAAATGGTCTGCTGGCTCTGTTTGTTCATGCCTGTGTATGCCAATGTTATTATTGTATGCATTCCTGCCATACAAACTGAACTCTAAAACTCTTTGTATCACTGGGTGCCAAAAATCCAAGAACATCAATATGGCAGATACCGCACATATTCGGAATAGTCTTATTAGAGACATCAGTAAATCTGATCAAATGAAATGAATATCCAGGTTACATATCAGCAGGCAAATCCTGTCTTGTAATATAGATAGATTTTTTGGCATTGACTTCTCACCATTTTATAAAGTAACTTTGTGTTGTGAATCATTAGACATTGGGGTACTGGTTGAGGGGGGTTAAAACCCCATTCAGGCTTCAATCACAATCCTTGTCAGAGTGAACCACAAAAGTCACTCCATTAAACTGTGCTTAACCCTCGGGTAGCATGGTACAAAAGCAGTCAGGTTGAGCGTAGAGGCAATGTGTAAAGTATTTATGTAGCACACAAACAGTAATAAAGTGATATCACCACATAAGAAAAATCCAAAGACAATTTAGAACAATAGAGTAGTTTTCGATAAATAAAATGATACCAGAACGACGATAATCCAATCAGAAGAACTAGAGATATTCACTTTTAAGTGAAAATAGTGCGTAAAAGCACAAAGCACCACTAGCGGTCATCTGGTTGCACTAGACCAGGGGAAAGTCATAAGTTCAGACCAACTGTGATGGAGTGCAGGTCAAATACAGGAACCAGGTTAGCCTGCTGAAAACATACCTTCTAAGTCTGCCGTGAAGACTTCCATTCATGGTGGAGGACTCCGCAAGGAGTAGGCTGAGATTCGTGGATGGCTGTCGCTGTTGCATGAAGAGCTTGTCAAGTGTCGCAGAAGGTTTTTGCTGTATCTTCGCTTAGGCAGTCATTGCAGGCTCTCAGTGCTGTAGCGTGGATCTCGTGTTGGTGGTCCTCAATGGTGGTCGCTGCTGATGCAAAGAGCCAGTCTCACCGGAGCTTTACGGTGCCCGTTGTCATGGGCAGCAGAGTCTTGGTGGAAATGGGCCCGTTCGCTGCAAGAGGAGACCAAACTTCAGTATTTTCATAATTTCTTTAGGATGAGTACAGTCTGATGCCATCCAAGGGTCCAGAAGAGGACTCAGGACTCACTCCAGCTGAGACCAACAGGGCTCAGGTGGGTACAGATGCAATATGTCCACTGGGCAGTTTGCAGGGAGGCCTCTGAAGCTTGTTGTGTCCCTGTAGCTCACACAAGGGGGTCCGCCAACTGACCCTTGGAATCACTTTGGTTAGGCTAGGGTGAAGGTAAGTAGATCCTGACTTTCTTCTCAGACAGCAAGGCAGTCCTTCATGTAGCAGGGCAGACTTCTGGCAGCAGGGCAGTCCTTTTTCTGTAACTTCCAGAGGTCCAGAGGTTTTCTTATTTGGGGTCTGAGAGTGCTACATTTTAATCCCCAGTGCCAGCTTTTGTGTGGGGGGCAACACCTGGTATACTCCAGTTCCACTCCTGGGTTTGGCTCCCAAATGTCTGGGGTGACAAAAGGCTAGTGTCTTTGAAGTGTAATTCAGGACTGGGTTCAACTCCTCCCCCAGCCATCCTGCCAGGACAGCCTGTCCTGTCTCACCTAATCCTATTTTGTCCCCATGTCTGGGAGAAAGACACATCCCATAGCAGGGGTGCTATTCACAGTCATGTGACCCTGGACAGTGGAAGAAAATGCCAACTTTCTAAAAGTTACATTTTCAGAATTGTGGATTAAAATTCAACTTTACCATTGGAGAGAATTTTAATTTACAATTCGTTTGAGTGTAAACATAATTTCCCTACCTGCTTCCAAACATAAGTAACCACTTATTAAGTGCAGTAAAGTAACCCAATGTTAGTCTATGGGAGAGCTAGGCCTTACACTAATAAAAGGAGTTTTTCACTATTAGGACATGTAGAATGTAAACCAACATGTCCTACGTTTTAAATACCATGCACTCTGCCCTAAGAGCCTATAGTGCATGCTTTAGGGGTAGCTTATTAGTATAAAAAAGGAAGGTTTACGCCTGGCAAAAGGTTTATTTTGCCAGGTCGAAACAGCAGTTTAAAACTGCACTACAGGCTTCAGTGGCAGGCCCAAGACATTTTTAAAGTGCTATTTTAGTGGGTGGCACAATGAGTGCTGTGGATCCACTGGTAGCATTTAATATACAGGCTGTGGGTGCATGTAGTACCATTTACTAAAGGCTTATAAGTACATTTCTTGTGCCAAATAGGTGTGGGACAATTTGACCGTGTTTTAGGGATAGAGCACAAGCACTTTAACACTAGTAAGCAGTGTTAAAGTGCACAGAGTCCTACGGCGAACAAAAGACAACTACAGAAAAACAGGAGGGGTGAATGTACAAAGTTTGAAGGTTACCCTGCAGAGAAGGCCAGGTACAACATCACCACCCTTCAGCCTAAAGCCAGAGTGGCCTAATCAATACCTTGATGGGCTTCCCTACTCAGATGACAGAATGTGGAAATGGACTTCTTCTGCAGTGGCATTTGTCAGGTATATGCACCTCTGAACCTGGTTGAATCCCTCTGCTAACACTCTCCTGAGCTACTAGACTGTCCAATAGGGAACCCTTCTCCTCATCTGTGAATACCGTCTAAGAGACCCTTAACGTTATTTGCTCACAGATATATTCCAGTAGGCAGACAGTACCACCATGGGCAGCAAAGTGATCTGGCCCATTCTTCCCCTTAGATCAGACATCTGTCCCAAAGCCAAGAAAACTGCCCATGATATACTTCTAGCAGAGGCTATTGGCAGCTGTCAGAGGCAAGATCTAGGACTCGGCCATCCACTGCCTGGTGGAGGCTCCAAGCAGGGCCCTGGTCAGGCCTCATTTGCCTGGGGGCTGTCAAATAGTTGCTCACTTACTCCTGAGGTTTCCCAGACCTCTGATGTTTCCCAGAGTAGGGAGCAACAGCACTGGGTGTTAGGCATTGTAAGAAATTGAATTATTGATTGAGGGGGTAGAAACTCTACTCAAGAAACAACCACAATCCTTGTCAGGCTGAACCACAAAAGTCACCAAATTCCCCTGTGCTTAACCCTCAGGTAGCTTGGCACAAAAGCAGTCAGGCTCAACCTAAAGGGATTATGTAAAGTATTTTATGCAGCACACACACATTAACAAAGTGAAACCACAACACAAGACAAATCCCAAACAAATTTAGAAAAATAGAGAACATTTTTATAAATAAAATGAGGTTAGAACAACATAAATACAATCCGTGGTAACAGAGATTTTCAATTTTAAAGTTTTAGGTTGATATAGAGCCTAAAAGCACAAAGTGCCACTTGCAGTCATCTGGTCATGCTAGACCAAGGGAGAGTCACAAGTTCAGGCCGAACACGATGGAGCTCTGGCCAGATACTGGGACTTGTACAGGGGGGTTAGTCCAACTGAAATAGTTAGCTCCTCAAAGTCCAGCTCAAAGAGTTCTGGTCACGGTGGAGAAGGCCGCAAGCAGCCGGGAAAATGTTGCGGGTGCTCGTCTTTGTAGCGCAAAGAAACGGTCATTGATCGAGCTTCACAGTGCCAATCACAGGGGGCTGTTATTGCTGTAGTGCAGATCTCACATTGCCTGCCGTCACTAGATGTCACTGTAGGGTGAAGAGTCGGGTTCACCGGAGCTTCGCACTGGTGGCTGTCTTAGAGTGAACAGGCCCATTCGTAGTTGCGAAGAGCCCAAAACTTCTGGATATCTACTCTTCTTGAACAGGAGTGAACTCTGAAGCCAGCCAAGGGCCCAAGACCTGGGAAGACACCTCTTGGGGATCAGGGACTCACTCTAGCAGAGGTCAGCAGGGCTCAGGCAGGTCCAGTTGCAGCAGGTCAGTTGGGCAGTGGCAGGGAGCCCTCTGCTGTTTGCTGTGTCCCTGTAGCTCAGGTATGTAAAACTTAAGCCCATATATCCTACTTTTTAAATACTGTGCACCCTGCCCTAGGAGCTTTTACGGCCTACCTTAGGGGTGGCCTATAAGTATTAAAAAGGAAAGTTTAGACCTGGCAAAAGGTTTATTTTGGCAGGTCGAAATGGCAAATTAAAACTGCACTACAAGCTGCAATGCCAGACTGGAAACATGTTTTAAAGTGCTTCTTTAGTGGATGGCACAATGAGTGCTGCAGGCCCACTAGTAGAATGTAATTTACAGGCCCTAGGTATATGTAGTACCATTTATTAGGGACTTACAAGTATATTAAATGTAACAATTAGGTGTAGGCCAATTTTACCATGTTTTAGAGAGAGAGCACAAGCACTTTAGCATGAATTAGCAGTGGTAAAGTGCACAGAGTCCTAAGGCCAACAGAAACAAATTCAGCAAAAAAGGAGGGGTGAAGGCAAAACGTTTAGGGGGTGACGCTGAAGAGAGGGCCAGTTCCAGAATGAATGTTTTTAAAAACGTTATGTTTTAGTTAATTTCTGATAAACTGGCCACATTTTACACCATATATAACTTAGAATTTGAATATGTTGAGATTTTGCACTTTCATGACTAATCAGAACCCTCCCCAATAATTCCAAAGGGAAGGTAAAAACAGGGTTTGTATTTAACTGATGCAGCTCCCATTTGTCTACCAATTATTACTAAGCATTCGTCACAGTTCCCACCTACTCTTGCAGATTCTGACATCATGATTCAGAAAATCAGAGTCATTGTGATTTCCATCTGCAGGAGAGCTTAGCACAGCAGAAAATATTCTGGGGCATGCATTTTCACACTGCAAAATTCCAGTTTAGGGAATGGGCATGCCAAACAGGGGACAGCTTAAAATGCACGAAACACCCACAAATACATAGGTTTGTTGGTATTCACAAATATTTGGGTTTACCTACTCTTTAAATAAATTCTACGAATACCAAAGTTAGGGGTGGGTGTAATCCAAGAGACTCCCTCTAGTTTCATGAGGATGTAGCATAAAGGTTTCTCTCCATGGAGAAAGTGACAACATAAATATGCTGCACTAGACTTTGCAAAGATTTCCATGCATGGACATTTAAATTGTGTGCTCCCTAATATCCAGGTTATTCCCACATTGGCATGCCCACTCCCACAACTTGGACAAAATTTACTCTCACAAAAAATCTATGCATGAATACATTCTTTTAAGAGTGTAAATGTAGGTTTTGTCGTTACAAATATGAATTTTCATTTGAAACATAGGCCATTTTTTATTCCTTTCTCTAACCTGTAGAAAATCCACCTTTTCTGCTTTCTGCTTGGGTATCCTAGATTTTTTGCCTTTCAACAGACTCTATATTTTTGAGGGTATTAGAACTCTGTGCACTTTACCCCTGCTAACCAGTATCAAAGTGCCTGCCCTGCCCTATTCAACATGATAATATTTGCATATTCCTAATTGCTATATCTGACTTGCCTAAAGGTCCCTAGTATATTGTACAAAGTGTACCCAGAGCCTGGATGTTAAATGCCACTAGCGGACTGTAGTACCTATGGTGCCATCCACTATAGTAGGAGTGCAAACATGTCTTCAGGCCAACCCTGTGCAGTCTGACAGTAAAAACTGCAATTCAACCTGTCAAAGTAAACCCTTTTGACAGATATAAACCTTCCCTTTCAATATAAATAAGTCACGCCTATGTAGGCCTTGTAGTCCACAAGGCAAAGTGCATGGCACTTAAATGTAGGACTTGTAGAAATGTTATGTTAACATGTCCTTAGATTAATTAACACCCAAAAGCTAGTTTTCAATGTGCAGGCCTCGCTGTCCTTTGTAGAAAACAAGAGTACCATTTAAAATCCAAATGCTGTATCTCAGGAGTGGAACTAGCTAGACAAATAGCGAAACAACTATTTTTAATATTTATTGAACATTCGATTCAGAGGTAAACCCAGATGATGTTTTGTTTAATAAAAATTAAGGAAGAGTAACTTTTAGAAAGTAACTTTTTCTGTCTGACGGTCCTGGAGGCTAATTTGCATTTGCTCTCAAACGTTTCCCAGCGTGAATTAGCATTGGCATAGGTATGAAAAGGTGGGAAATGTTTCCCAGAAGAAAACAATAGGCTGACCTGAATAGGCAACAGTGACTTATCTGATCTGTATAACCTTATATATGCAGGGTGGGGCTGTGAGCATGCTTTTTCGACATTACAGTGTCAAGTCCTGCTTGAGTATTAAAGCGTGCTTGACAGGTCTACTGGGCTGACATTTAACACATTGGGGTGCACTTGCAAGGCAGAAAAAAAGATGCCTAGATAATTCTTGTGTATCCACTGCCTGGTTGCTGAAGGACCCTGCTTCAGTCCATCTGATGTCGATCTCTGGATTTTACATATATCACTGGAAGCACACTTGAAAAGACAGGAAAATTATGACAAGACAATTCTTTTATATTCACTGTCTCGTTTCTGATGAACCCTGATTTGTTCTACAAGATAAACCCCAATTTGTTCTCCCAGACTTCTGTCTCTGGATTTATTGTGGGCACAGTGGCTGCCTCAAACTAGATTTTAGTATTATATGTAGGAAGACACTAGAATTACCATAATACACTCGCCCAAAAACACACCCAGCCCTCAGAGGCCAGGAATGGTGTGGCCGAAGGATTTTTACCATCTTGAAAATGCACAAAGTTGGTAGAATTGGCCATACAACGTTTCCCTATTGGATAAGCCCAGGCATTATTCCCAACCACTAGATCATGCAAGGCATAAATGTGGCACCTTCAGGCACCCAAGAACACTCCTGGACCTGAGGAAGAACAGAACAGGATTGGAACTGTTGTCCGAGACCTAAGAAGAGCCCTGAAGGACTGGACCTGCTTCCACTTGCACCCAGCACAAAGAAGTGCACCGCAAGGGTCATAAGACTGACCTCCATTTCAAGATACAGGATCACAACAAGCTACAAGAGGCCTTTCCTGCAGCTACCCATCTGACCAGTGACAACTGGACCTGGACTGGGCCCTGCTAGTGACTGCTGCACGGCACCTTATGAGTCTCTAAGTGGCTCCACTGGGGGCCTGGGGGGCTTTAGAAGTGTTCTCCTGTGATGGACTGAGATTTAAATGACTAAAATTAGTTGTAAAAACCTGAGTGATTTATCTGACCAGAGCTCCATCGCATTACCCGCAACCATTGACTTTCATTGGCACTTTGTGCTTCGGTATTATATTTCCACTTAAAGCTTTAAACACTTATATGTACAGTTCCCTTGATTGGAATTTTTTGTCATTTCAGTGTCATTTTGTTTATTAAATGTTGCTCTATTTTTCTAATTAGTTTTGGAATTTTTATGGTTTTGCAGTTTGACTACATTACTATTTTGATTCTACATAAATACTTTATACATTGCCCTAAGTAAGCCTTTTTGCTCTGTGCCATAGCTAACAGGAAGGTTGAGCTAAGGTTAATTTAGTGACTTTGAGGGCTCACCCTAACAAGGATTGTGATTATTACTTGGGGTGGGTGCTTACATTTCTTATACTGAAAAATGTAACACAAGGGGTAATATTCCATTACATGTGACTTCCAATTACCACTTGTACAAACTCAGTAATGGGAACTCCTCTGCTTCTTTATCTTCCTACCTGCCCACACTTCAAGTCATCATTAAATAATGATCTCTATGATTTTAACTACTGGATTCTTTGTGCCCCCAACAACACTTTTCCAACAACATCCAGCAGAGGACACTCTCTTTATTTTTCAGTGACTAATTATAATAAACATTTCAGGGATGTTAAATTTTATTGTAAAGAACTAGAATGCACATAGCACTGGGACTACTCTGCCCCTAGCAGAACTGCTAACCAGAATTAATTTTTACAAAAAGCTTGTTCAATCCAATAGCACCTCTTATTTGTGGCCCAAATTATTTACTCAAGTGACAAGGTTCCTCACCCTTAAAAGCAGGGATCTGCAGGAGCAAAGATAATCCGCCTAATAACTCTAGGAACAACCCGCAACACGCAGAGCTTCCACAAATGCTGGTGATTGTAACTAATGGGAAAGGGGGTTGGGATTGACCAGAAGGGGTTAGGTAGATGTAACATGGTTGTAGCTTTCATGGTCCAGTCAAGTGGAGATTTTTTGTTGATAACCACACTTGGTCACCAATAGCATAGGAAGGAGCTGGGTGATGATGTCGATCCACTTGGATTTTCTTCTGCTCTTAGGAACGCTGCAATTCAGCTCTAGCTTTGTCCATATTTTAATCAGATTTTCATGATGAACTTTGACAGCAGGACTGGCTGTCATATCCTCAAGTGTTTGTAGGGGAAAGGTCTTTGGATGATATCCCATGGAGTAATAAAAGGGTGACACTCCTGTTGCTGAATGTGTGTTATTGTTATAGGTGAATTCTGGCAGAGGCAAAGCTTGCACCAAACTACTAGTACATGTGCTTTATAGATATCTTAAGTATTTCTTCATCGATTGATTTGTCTGCTCCGTTTGTCCTTCTGTCTGTGTATGAAAGGCGGAGAACAAACAGTGGTCTATTTGGAGAGATGTGCAGACCCCTTGACAAAACCTGGAAATGAACTGTGCTCTACAGTTGGAAATAATGACTGAGGGCAGTCCGTGTAATCATATTGCTGGATTAATGAAGGTGTCTGTAAGTTCCTTCGCTGTTGGTAGTTTCTTAACAGGAACAAAATGACCCATTTTAATTAGATCTACATCCACCAAGATTGTTGTCATGACTCTTCTCTTACATTCTTTAGCATATTTATGTTCATTACCTTGAGGAGTCCCCTCCTCATTGATGATGGCGATATGTACTGTTTTATGTATGCATGTGCTTCTGTGTATGAACAAACATATGTTTTTGGTAATGAGTACTAGTTCCTAGTGGCAGTGGTAGGAACCATGGTATGCTAATCGCCATAATTGAGTTTATACTTTTTTTGTAGTGTGTTTTGTTCAGTTTATACCTTTATTTTATTTTATTGTATTTTCTTTTTTTCCCTGATGGTAAGGGTAGACACCATAAAATAACCATGTAAATACCTTGTGGGACAATCATATGGGCTTCACGTGTCAAAACAAATGGCCATACACAAGCACACAGCTGACAGGAGCGCAGCCATGCCTTCAACATGTTACTGGTGGATCGGGCAATTCAAGCTATGCTTGCCAGCCCTGCGCGCTTTGACTCATCATTCAGCGCTTACCTGATCTCCGGCCCAGCTGATCTCTGCAGCTTCCCAATGACTTCGTTCTGCAGGCGCGTCCTGGTCTCCACAGCAACACTGCCTTTGCCATGCGCCATGCTATCTGATTGGCCGGTTTCTGTCAACATATACGGTCATGGCTTGACTCCCGAACAACAAAGACAGCACGGAAAAATTAGTGTGCAGGTACCTGCCGTACCGAGTATTGCGGTGGCTGCCATTGGGGCACTACACCTAAAAACTGGTAAAGACTTTTTTGTACATGCCTTTCTCGCAGCGCTTTCCTCAATTAATGCAGCCCTGCCAGACACCGAGCATCTGCCTCCCACGTGTAAAGGGAATAGAATCTTGCGTGCATGTACTTTAGACTGCTGATCGTGTTCGGGGCTAACAATTTGCATTCTGCGATGGTGCAATTTTGTTCAGCGGGTAGTAGAAAAAGGCTATAGGGTGCATTCTACCTAAGAAAACATCCTGTTCTGACAACAACCTCCAACAGCAAATTGTGAGGCATTCGCTTCAACAAAGTAAGTTTGAGGGGGATCAGCATGCCTCAGAATGGGAGCAGCAGTGAATCTTTCTTTGAGTAAGGTAAAAGCAAGCTTGGCATCTTCCGTCCAGCTAAAGAAAACCCCCTTGAGCAGTAGTGTTGTATTCCGCTTTAGGTGTCCGTATATAGGTTTTCCTGAAACATATCCTTATATAGGCACAATTTGCATTGCCCATATATAGGCATAAGATCCCAGTCCTTATTTAGGCATTAGCCATGATATCCAAATACAGGCATGGTCACTTACATCCATCCACCCTAACGTCACAACGAGTTCTTAGAAACCAGACCCTTAAGCTCTTGGGAGTTCCCGTTGCACAGGATTATTGATTTCTCCAAGAACTCATTTATTATCCATGAACCGATATACCTTAAGGATTCATTCCTGACGTCTTCCTCTGCCCGACTTTACGTCAATGCTAACATTCCAAGGCACCTACCGGGTATAAATGTACCTTCCCTTGCCCAAGCAAGTAGGAGGAGACCTCGACTTTAGAGGAGCCCGTGTCCCGGCCTGACGCACTGACAAGAGACGCTGTCATCCCTGCTCACAGAGAATCCAGCTTCCAGTGTTCTGACTCCCTTCGCGGGGTGTTAGAGTTCGAGACCCGGAAGGAGATTCCCACCTCTCTCATTCTCAAGGTATGGAGCTGACTAGAACCTAGAGGGACTCTTGGTATACCAGACTTGGCATACCAGACTTGGCATATCATACTTGGCATACTATAGCATACCATACTATAGAATACATCACCTACTTCTTACCTTGCACTACACTTAGGTTAGGTACACTGGGGTAGAACTAGTTAGAGAAGCATCTTAGAGTACTCGCATTTTTAGCTTATGTTATTTATGGATATGAATATATGTGTCATAGCTAAAAGATAATGCTAGCGCAGTATTATTTCTTTCTACTGCTTACGATGTACATTATATATCTTGCATACTGTCTTGTGATCATAACAGCTCATATCTCTTAGACGAGAAACAAGACTGTTCAATAAATCCTTTTATTGAAATGCCCGTCTATTCTTTCTGTGTAACTCTGAAGAAACTAAGCATGCACGATTAGCTGAGTGAAACTGTTATCTATTGTTTCCACGATTCTGAGAGTGTTCCGATTCTAAAGGGAAACAAAGTTGTCATGTTTATGCGGTTGCCAGAAACTACTCCCTTCTTGTTTACAAGGAGTTCCTAGTGGCCTCTGAGTTAGCTGGCACAAAGTAATTAAGTTTAATATACTCGATAGGGACATACTGACCTCAGTCCTATGTCGAATCTATAGGGTATATTATTCCAAAGCGCAGAGCCTATTAGGGAAATAGGAACTACACTACATGGCGCCCAACGTTTGGTAAGGCACTAATTTAATGCTAGATACTGAGTAACTCAGTCGTGCTTTTCTCTCAGAGACCCCTACTCACATACTCCATAAGACGTCTGGAGTGGGTAGGATTAAGTATCCGCCAAAGCTAAATAGGACAAAAATCCTATATATTAGCTGTTTGGTTTGTTCAACGTTGAAGGATACAGTGTTCCAAAATATTGTGCACCTTATCTTTTGTTTCCTTGAAACTTGTTTTACATTTTTCAAAAAACAAATGTCCCTACACAGGGATAATGGCACCGAGAGCGGTGTAGCTGCGGCTGACCCAGTCGTAACAGCTTTTAATTTTACAGGTTTAAATGAAACCGATGAGGGTGTTATAAACATCCCTCCAAACTTAAGAAGAGCCATCACTCTAAAACTTATAAAACACGGCCTAACACCAAGAGGTGGTAGAGCAGTTTTCGTGATAGAGGCACACGAATCCTTTCAGACAGAGGTATTCTATTCATGGATAGTATTCCCAGAATCAAATCCAGTAACAAAACGATTTCACTTCTTTAAAGAAGATGAACCACCAGAGGAATATATTCCTTTCGAGGATATTGAAATTCCACTCACATACCAAGAGCATAATCTCTGGTTTAAAGGCGCCCTAAAACATCACAAAAACATTACCAGGCTCGGTCCACTAGGTAGACCAGGAGCAACATGGCCGATTCTAGCCGGCTACACACCTCATCCTGACATCGATGTAATGTCAGACGAGGACTTACTTACTCAACTACAAGAGTTAATAAAAATTTACAGACAATTAGTCCAATATGTCATGCGGACTTTCACAGTCCAACCACCTATAACAATTCCAAATCAAACCCCTCAACAGGGTAATATACTAAAAATTACTCCACAGACTTTACACGCAGTCATGGGTAAAATGCCCACAAAACGTGAACAAATTCCATTCTGGATAGCTCAAAAAATTACTCAAATCGAATCAGTATTTCCAAATACTAGCCCTTATGAGAAACACAGAATCCTAACAATTTGTTTACCAATGGGGATCACACCACAACTGGAAGACTGCACCACTTGGGGCACAGTCTTTGCTGCCATCTATACTAAAACACATGGTGTTCCATCAATTGCAGTAATACCAGATGTCCTGAAACAAATTCAAAACGAATACGGGGCAGAACCTGCTCTGAATTTAGGTATGAAATTACTGAAAAACTTCGACCAGGTCTCAACAATAATATTATCTAATATTAAAGGGAGGCAGCATCAGTGGCGATCCGCCAACGCTTAAGGGAATTTGATGTAACAGAACATCAACATGAACTACCCAGAATAATAGAACAATCTTATGCAGAATTAGGCAGAGATAGTTTGGGTGGAAATCCTTTGAAGCCAAAACTATCTGAAAGTCCCGAGAAGGACTCTATTAAACAAAATCCTACATCTTCTAAAAAGAAGTGGGAAACTAATAAACAAAATTCAAACGAGACACGTTCTCAATCCCGAGGTAGGTCTCCTCAAAAGGAGCCCTCTGAAAGGAGGTATAACCTCAGGAATAGGGATAATTTAAGAAAGCCTGACAGGTATCAAGATACTGATACACGTTCCTCTGTACCTTTCAGATATCGTCACAGACATCAGAAAGAAGAGGACGGTCAGATCAAAAAAGAAGAACGCGTGAAATCCAAAGACGATAAACACGTTCAGAAAAATAAATCAAAACCTCAATTCACAAAAGAAGGTAGCAGGTCTGAAGATCAGACATGCCGAGAATACTGAGAACACAGCTCAAGAACGGAGAATGGGCTCAGACAATGCTGGACAGTGCAGCAGAAGTAACAATAGCTCGCCAGAACCTGAAGGAACCTCTGGAGATAGTGGACTTGAATGAGTACATCACAGTAGAGACTGTAGACACCAGGGTTAGTACTCCACAAAAGTTATATGAAATAACACTCCGAATGGAGGGAGACATACCAAGAAAAGTGAAAATACTCTTTTGGGAGAAACTTTCAAGGGGTTATGATATACTTCTAGCAGAAAAGGATTGGCCACCAAACTTTGTCAGGGAGTGCCCACATGGCGAGGACATCATTATGCCAGCCTTCTCCAACCATATTCCAATTCACCTAAAATATACCTATGCCAGGAAATGGGCAGTTGCCCAGGCCCCAGCATTATACAAAAATCATGTAGGATGGGATGAGGACTCACCTCACCACAAAATACATCTAAAAATTAACCTACTGCACAAAGGCAGTACCCAATAAAGCAAGAAGCTAAAAAACAGGTCAGGGAGATCTTAGATCAACTTGAATACCAAGGGGTGATTGAAACATGCACCTCCTCAATGAACAATCCTTTGTTTCCTGTATCCAAACCAGACAATACATATCGTCTAGTTTTGGATTACAGACACTTGAACACTTGTTCCAAAACATTTGCAGTGCAAAATGCACATAGTACAGCATTAATGAATAACATTGTGCGTAAAAAATATAAAACCACATTGGACATTTCAAATGGTTTCTTTTGTCAAAACATAGCACCTGAAAGCAGGTACTTAACAGCTTTCTCAATAATGGGGACCCAGCGTCAATTTTGTAGACTCCCACAAGGGTTCAAAAACAGCCTGGGGTTATTCTCAGCAAGAGTAACAGAGTTACTACAAATTTATGATAATGAGGCATTGTCATATGTCGATGACATCTATCTGACAGACGAAGGGTGAGTACCATTATATTGGGCTTCGCCTCTGAGGGCTATAAATTCAACTTTAAAAAATCCAGAATTGCCCATCTCAATGTCCTTTTCCTAGGATATGAGCTTTCAAGTGAAGGCAAGAGCTTGGCAGCTAACTTTTTAGAAAAGTGCGCGCTGCTCCAACCTCCAAAAATGCAAAAAAAATTACAATCCATCTTGGGTTTCCTACATTTTGGAAGAACTTACATTCTAAATTACGCAGAAAGGGTTAAACCTCTCTACGAATTAATCAAACCTGAATTTTCAACAAAACATTGGACACAGGAGCACACAGAAATCCTGCGTTCACTCCAAGCTAACATGTTAGCAACAAATCACTTACAAACACGCGTAAATACACGCAATTTAGTGATCCGAATAATTTTGGGTCAATGCGGATTCACCTATTTAACATTTAATGAGGGTGAAAAGTACCAATAGCATACAAATCACATTTGTATACACAAGCAGAAATGCGCTTCACTTCAACAGAAAAAATACTGACAGCAGTTCAAACCGCTGTAGCAAAAGAAAGAGCTCTAGCCCAAGGGAAAATCATTATTGTCGTAACTCCAGTACCAGCCTTAGAGGCGGTTACAAAAGCAAGCATTCCAAATGCAAAAGCTTTACATCCTAGATGGATACAATGGGTTAATTCTCTTGCTGCAACAGATGTTGAATATGTTTTTGATCCTGATTTAAAAACACAAGCGTTCCTGCAATATGAACATGAATGTCCTCTGCCCACTGAAATTCTGCTCTAGATCAGTACGAATTTATAATTTATACTGACGGATCAGCACAACCCGCTACAGGGAGTAAACAATCTTACATTGCAGCATGCGCAATCGTTAAAGGTTGCATGCGCAATGGTAACTTTAGACCAATGGTCACTAAAACTCAATCTCTAGGAGATTGTACAGCTCAGCGAGCTGAGCTACAAGCATTCAAACTGGCACTTGAAAATACAGATCGCGAATTCCCCACACTTATAGTGTGCGATTCCTTTACTGTGTTCAGTCATATAATGAATATATACAGAATTGGCTTCAAAACGGATTCGAAGATGCAAAAGGTGGCACAATAAAGCATAAAACGCTTTGGGAACAAGTAGTTCAGTTAAGAAACGAACTACCAAAAGCTCACGTGATACACACACTGAGTCATCAACGTGATGGCGTTCACGTTGCAGGGAATTCATTGGCTGATGAAGCCGCAAAGGGGGATGTTCAGACGGCTTCCGTAGCTGCGATCACTCGTTCAAACACGAGAATAGACAGTGAAATATTGTTGGCTGTCAATGCTTCAAGCAAAGGCAGTGGTGCAGCGTTACCAAAGAAGTTTCCACTCAAGTACTCTTATGTAATTGATGCGAACAACGTTCCTTTTGCTCGAATCCCTGGAGTGGGGGATAGGGTAATACCAAACATGGAACGTAGATTAGGACTGATCCTAGCAGCACATGAAGGGATAGCCTCTGCCCATGCAGGTGTTTCTGCAAAAGTATCTTTACTAAAACAAAGATAGTGGGGGCCTGGCATTAGGAAACAGACCAAAAACTATGTTTTGGAATGTAAAATATGCCAACAGATGGAAGTCTCCACAGTGAAACGTCCTGCGCAGACACTCCTGTTGATTTCAGACAAACCATTAGCTTGTGTTTACCTGGACCACTGCGGTCTCTTGCAAAGGGACGTAACTATAAATATATAATGGTCGCAGTGGATTCGTGCTCAAGGTTCCTATGGATATGGCCTCAGCGCTCGGCTGATGCTCGAACTGTTATAAAAGATTTGCGAGTCTTTATCGGCACATACGCAATTGGCACACTACATTCTGACCAGGGCCCTGCGTTTAGCTCTCGGGCTTACAAAGAAGCCATGGCCAGTTTGGGCGTAGCATTGCGGTACTCCTCTCCGTTTCATCCTGAGGGAAATTCTGTTGTGGAAAGGAAAAACCGGGACATAAAGCAGTCTATAACAGCTAGAGTATTAGGTTCGCGTGATGGGTGGGTCAAACATCTTTATGGGGTCCAACGCTCATTAAATAATTTGTCAAGAAGTTCTATAGGGGGGGTCACTCCATATGAGGTCCTATTTGGGACAAGAATGTGGGTTTCTGATCTCGAATGTAAAGGCACAGTGGTGGAAAATAAACCCTTTGATATCAAAGATCGTTTGGCTGTTTTACAGGATCTAAATGAACTAAGATCCAAACAAAGCAACGTGTTCCTGAAGCCAACCACCACTGGGGAAACACCGGCAGTCCCAGCAAGGCCTGTCTGGATCCCAAAAGTTGGGGATCTAGTCAGAGAGAAGATTGCGGACAAGAAGGAATTTGGACCTTCTTACAGACAACCAGTAACTGTCCTAGCCGTCCACGGTACAAGAACAGTACTTCGGCCGCCCCTTGCTGGAAAAAAGGAGAAAAGATTTGTGTCAATCGACCTCATCAAACCACGCTATCTGGCCAATACTAAATAGTAGGCCTCGTGGCTCCGACCTAGTAGCAGACGCACTCCTCTCGCTACTATCCAAGAGGTTCAGACTGAAAGACTCATAACCATAGAGAATTCAGCAGTAACAGATGAAGGACTAAGCAACAATGCTATGGAACTCATCCCTCTTGAAACTCAAGTAACAGTTCGTCCAAATACACCTGTCTACACCAACGTAACAAGTGATCAACTGGTTCCAGCGATCTGCAGGAGTAAAGACGATCCACCCAATCCCTCTAGGAAAAACCCTCAACATGCAGAGTTTTCAGGAATGTTGGTGGTTGTACTCAAGGAGAAAAGGGGTTGGGAATGGCAAGGAGGGGTTAGGTAGATAAAGATTCTCTGGTCCTTCTCACAGCATATATGATCATTGGCACCGACATTCCTCTGACCCTCTTAGGCATTATGGAGAAATGCAGACACTCAATTAGCTCAATGTTCAAATCAGATATATGTAAGTAATTATTAACACATGGCCGCATTCACTGATTCTCCCCCACCGTACTTGTGCTCATCCGATTCGGGAGGCAAGGGCCTTATTGTCCAAAAAGTCAGTTGAGTGTCCGCACTCAACAAATGCTGGCTAATGTCTCCACTTAGTAGACCTACACGTCAAAAAAACTGCTCGTTAGGTCGTATCACAGTCAATTCTTTTCAAATAATGTTTGTCTTTGTGTAGGAACCAGCAGGTTCAGTACACTGACCTGAGGTTCTGTAGCTGTTGACCTTTGATCTTTGTTATTTTTCAGGAGGAAGATGTCGGAAGAGCCCAGAAGTCAACCTGAGAATCAGCAGAGGCGTCACTGTAGCCGTGAAGCTGGATCTCACCATGGTAAAATAAGTTCAGGGAAGGGTGGGAGCATGAACCCTACAGGGGAAAAGTCTTGAAGCTAATCATGGCCTCTTGCATGGGTGAGGTATTTATACTACCACACCCAAGAAGGCTGCCAAATCTTAGGTGAAGAGGACTAATCAGGAGATTTCTGCCAATGGGCAGGAAACCAGGACAAGGTAGCGGGATGATTGCGATGAGCCTCAGGAGTTCCGTGATTGGTAGAAATAGGATGCAACATTCCTCCAAAGAGCTTTGGAAATATATGCCATGGAAGGGAAGGTGGGATGGGGCAGTGAGAATTCTATGGATGCACCCGCACAAGGCGCTAGAAGGGTGGGACAGGACTGGCCTAGGGTTTCACCATTGTCGGCGATTACAAACATCAAGGGAAAAAATTGGTAGGGTTGGGACAAGCCTAGGGGTCATTTTGATGACGCACTGGGTAGAGGATGACTGATGGGACTACTGCCTTCATACCAGATCCAGGCAAACCAGGAATGATAGAGAGCACAAGTGGAGCGGGCCCCAACATCAAGCAACTCTACTAAGGCTTTTCAAAATTGTCCACTCCTTGTCTAATCCAGAATGCTCTTCAGCTACCTTTAAGGCCTAATAAGAGCAACAACAACTCTAATTTTTTGGCTGACAAAATGTCCTTAATGTTCAATCATCCCTGGAGCCTCTCCCTGAATAATTATGTTCTGCCTTCTTATCAATTGTCCAGACATCTCTATATTCCTATTCTCTCAGAGTTCTCACTGTTGTCCCTCACCCTCTCAAAAGAACGTCTATCTTTCATGCATATGTGTGCCACTCTGGATCCTTGCGCTAGTGATTTTCAATAGCTTGGAAAAATTGTAATTGCCGTGGCTCTCTCTATTAAACCTATTTTTCTAGCCTACATCCCCATCCCCATGGGAGCAGGCCTTAGTGCTGCTCTTGCTATAATAAATGCCCTCAGTGGACCCCTAAGTAATGTTTGGCCTTTCTCTCTTGTACATCTACCTATGTAATTACTAGAAAAGGCTATCAATAAACAACTCTCCACATTCTTGAAGGTCAATCACATCTTAGATATAACTCAATCAGCATTACAACCATCCCACACCATGGAATCAGTCTTGATCTTGGTCCTCAATAACATCTGCATGCTGATTAACCAGGGCAGCTGGTCCTTCTGGAACTTTCTGCAGTCTTCGATACAGTCTCTCATGACCGTCTCTTAATTCACCTTTTTATGGAAAGAATTTGTGACAAGGCATTAGGCTAGATCTTCTCTTACCTACATGATTGTGCTGAAGCGGTTTGCTCCTTCTCTTATCCGCTCTGAATTCAAGAGCTTTCTCATTGGGTCACACAGAATTCATCCCCTTAGCCCAATCCTTCTCAATCTGTATGCCCTCCCCCTCACTCAACTGATCCCCTCCTTTGGCTTCTGCCTAATGTGGTATATGGTTGACACACAAATTATTGTTAAACTTGGTGACCAGTCCCCTTCAGCTAAGAAAATATTTCAAAAATGTATCATCTGCATTATCTATTGGGTGAAACGCAACTCCCTGCAACTCTACTCAAATTAAAAACCTTGGGGCTTATTTACAAGCCCCTTGCGCCACTTTTGCATCATTTTTAACATGGAAAAAGTGACGTACGGGTGGCGCAAGGGGCTTGTAAATAAGCCCCCTTCTGATTAGTGGCCAGAGAAATTCATTTTCATAGCCCTCTGAATTCTTGCCTTTGCACTCCACCCTGTCCTGCCATTTGTGTCCACAATCCTCAGCCCTATTTTGACCAAGACCAATATCTTACTACTCAGGTTTAACAAGTATCTGCCACTTGCTTCTTCCAAATGAGACTACTCAGAAAACATTTTAACTTCTCTATTCCTTGCCTCTAGCTGCCTGGTGGTGCAGACCAATTTGCTTAGTCACCTGGACTACTGCAACTCTCTATACTTAGGTTTTCTCTCTTACCAGATCCAGGACCTTGAAATCATACAAAATACAGCAGCCAGATTGATTTTCAATCTTCTCCCTCGAACTCACTCCTCTCACTTTTTACACTGTTTGCAATTCACTTAAGATTACTTTTCAAGTCCCTGTGACTGGCTCATGGTGTTTTGTACAATCCTGGCCCACTCTGTTTTTACATTTGTTTAGATCTTTCTCTGATATGCTGGTTCTTGTCCCACATCACCACTGCATTTGTGTGGAAGAATACACTTTTTCTCTACTTGCAGCCAAGAACTGGAATACCATCCCATTTCACCTCCGTATCTTGATGAGATCCTCCCAATTAAGAAAGGTTTTTAAACCTGGCTTTTCTCTGATTAAGAGACTTCAGTTTTACTGTCTATTGAATTTTGCTGCATTTACTCTAGCACCAGGACACCTTTTTAGGAAGTGGTGCACATTACACATCTCCGAATAAATATTTAAGTTTCAGATCAACTACTCATTTGGAAGTAGTACCACAGGAGAACTCTTTTATGTACTCCTAACCGCCTTTGTGAATCAGCCACAAAATGTCCAACTCTTTATTAGTAAAAGTGCAAATAGCATACAGTCCTTTCCATTTGTACTAATCATATATTAGCATACTCTCAATACTGACATTTTATTCCCATTTTGATGTTTTGGAGTTAATTTGTAAAGCCATGTAAGAGTACAGGAAAAGTCTTACATACTCTAAAATGCTTTTCTTGATAAGGCCCTTACATACTTTTTCCAAATGTATAGTACTTGAACAGTGAAGCCAGGATGTTTGAACTTTTTCAGCAGCAATTCAGGCAGTATTAGACCTAGTTTTAGCACCTACCATGGCAGAATAATTGGATTTATACATTTCAAAAAACAAGCGTGAAAGCACTCAGAGGATGTTAGACTTGTAAACCTTAAGGTGGTTGTTAGAAATTGGGTATTTGGTTGGCTGAGATTTACACCCAGGAGAGGCAGAACCCACTTCTCTAGTCAGGGTAGGCTAGATACACAACTAGGATAACCTGTGCTCACCTTCTGGCAGCTGGGTGCACAGCAGGCAGGGTTATCAAAAGAGGCAATATGAAAAGTATTTGTGCAACACACACACAAAGTAACACATTGACTGCACCACAAAATGGCTCCATCCAGGTTTAGAAATATAGATTCATATAGCCCGAGCAAAACAATGCCAAAATGACTAAAATCCAGTTTATACTTTTCAAGTTATGACTTTGTAGGCATCAATTAAAAACTGTGCCCAAAAATGCTTCTATTAGATTCCTTACGGTAATGCTAGTGAAAGGCAAAAGGACTCTCTTAACATGGGAGCGTAAGAAGCAGTGCTCCCACAGTCATTAATTAATTAATTAGTTTATGGTAGTTCTTGGTATGTTTGAGTCAAACTCAGCCGCCCACGATATCACACCGGTCGGGTGTAGAGACCTCACGGGTCTCATGTACATACAGTACCCTCTTCCGGAGAAGCGGGGTCCCACGTCAGTAGAGCTCCCCCAGCTGGAGGGTGAGGCGATGATGAGTCTCGCTGGGCGGTACTTGAGGCAGGCTTGGTGGTTCGCTGCCAGAAGGGAGAACAGGTGCTTCAATCCCATGCTCAGGCTCCTCACCACGGAGCTGCCAATGTTGCCGCACAGCGATGGTTCTACACTTGTGGGTGGACTCTGCTGACGGCGTCAACACTGACAAAGCACCCGTTGTCAAGGCAACCCGGTGAGGCCACACTGGAAGGGCTCCTGTCGGAGGTGCGGCGTCCTTGAGCACAGGAGAGAGCTAGATCCTTGAGGAAACAAAAGTGGTCAGTATTTCACCAGTCACTCTGGCGATCAGGCACATGCTGATCCTAAGTGAAGCAAAAAGCGTTTGATCTTTCCCCAAGCAAAGTGCTTGCTATTTAACAGCACAGGCTGGTGATCAGACATGTCCGACTCCTTGTCAAAGTGCACCTGCCAGACTCACGGATTACAGAGTTCCACAGCAGTAGTAGAATGGTGAAGTCTTTGAAGACCCTGAGACTTCATGAACAGGGGGCAAGCCAGCAAGCCCTTGGAGATCATTTAGAAAGAAGGCAGAGTCCAGCGCTCCTTCAACAGAGTCAGAAAGTGGCAGGCAGAAGGGCAACAAAGCAGAAAAGCAGTCCTTCCAGAAAAGCTGTCCAGTTGAGTCCTTTAAGCAGCACAGCAGTTCCTTCTCGCAGAGCTTGGTTATAAGTAGTGTCTGGTTTTAGGGGGTAAGAGACCCACTACTTATACCCAAAAGTGCCTTTGATGTGGGGGTGATGTCAAAGCAGCTCTCTGAAGTGCAAAAGTATCCCTTTCAGCTCAGTCCTGTCTGTCAGGCTATCTGTGGGGTGTAATCAGTTTTTTGCGTGGGGATAGGACACACCCTATTCAAGTGAAGGGTTAACCCCTCCCTTCCATCCTGCCCAGGCAAGGCTATCAGAATGCAGATGTATGTAGATGGGTACTCAGACACACCTATTCTTCCTGTGTTGTGGCTGTCTCAAGGAAATGCATAAAGTGTAGCTGTCACTCAGCCCAGACGTGTATTGGAGACAGGCTGCAAAGCAAACAAAGTTATAAGCACAGAGAAATGTCCACTTTATAAAAGTGGCATTTCTAAAACAGTAATGTTAAATCCAACTTCACCAGGAAGGAGGATTTGTCATTACAATTCCAAACATATGAAACATGCACAAGCTACTCTTCTCTGTTCAGGAATTACAGTTTAAAAGTGTATTAAGGAATTCCCAATGCTAGCCTATGAGAGGAGTAGGCCTCACAGTAGTGAAAAATGAAATAGGCTGTTTGCCACTACCAGGTCATGCAAAACATACCAGTAAATGTCCTACCTTTCATTTACATAGCACCCTGCTCCTAGGGCTACCTAGGGCCTACCTTAGGAGTGAATTAGATGTCATAAAAGGGGAGTTTCAAGCTTGGCAAGAAGATTTAAATGCCAAGTCGAAGTGGTAGTAAACTGCACACACAGTCCTTGCAATGGCAGGCCTGAGACAAGTTTGAAAGACTACTTCTCTGGGTGGGAGAATCAGTGCTGCAGGCCCATTAGTAGCATTTAATTTACAGGCCCCGGGTATATGGTATACCACTTTATAAGGGACTTACAAGTAAATCAAGTATGCCAAACAGGTGTAAACCACTTATATCATGTTTAGAGGAGAGAGCCCATGCACTTTAGCACTGGTCAGCAGTGGTAAAGCGCTCAGAGTCCTAAAGCAAACACAAAGAAGGTCAGAAAAAGAGGAGCAGGAAGACAAAATGTTTGGGGGGACCCTTCAGGGATGGCCATTTTCCAACAGAGTTCTTCCCCAAACGTTTTGCCTGCTTACCTCCTCTTTTTGCTGTATATTTTTGTTTGCCTTAGGACTCTGAGCATGTTACCACTGCTAACCAGTGCTAAAGTGCATGTGTTACTCCACTAAACATGGTGACATTGATGTATACCCAATGGACATATTTAGCTTACTTGTAAGTTCCTTGTAAAGTAGTATACCATATACCCAGGGCCTGTAACCCAAATGCTACTGGTGGGCATGCAGCACTGATTGTGCCACCCACAAAAGTAGCCTTTCAAACCTGTCTCAGGCCTGTCATTGCAAGACCTGTGTGTGCAGTATACTGCTACTTCGACTTGGCATTTAAAACCACTTGCTAAGCCTTAAAAACCCCCTTTTATTACACATAAGTCAGTCAGTCAAATAAACGTTATTCAGCCATAAAAGCATGTCACAAAAATAAAACAAGCAATAATTCTTCAAAAAATCCAAAAGCCAATATCCTTATAGCTGACAAACACAGAATGGAAAGATACATACATTTTAAAAATTCATCTGTCAAAAATATTACATTAGGTTGAGTATCTTTCCGGATATAAAAGGCAGTTTTTATAAAATTTAATAATGAATCGCACAAATCCCACGAGCCCAGGGATTGCAGCAATATTAGCCCTTCCTTATGGAGTATTTGATTTGTGTAATATTGGGACTAAGAAAGAGCGTCTAGGCTCCAGGTATAAAGTGCACAATAGAATAAAGTGACTAGTGCTCTGTGTTGAAATACCATCACACCTGTAGGGCGGAAGATCCCTTTTCCAGGTCCCTGCTGAGGGAAAGGCGAATTTTAAGTGCAATGTTCCCAGCCTAAAAATTGTTAACCATATGTGGGATTCTCAATCCACCCTAAGTAAGGCTCAATGCTACATGTTGTACAAACAAGAGCGTACCTAAAAATAGAGTACTTAACCTGGGCATTTTCCAAATGTGTTTTTATACAATAATCCATATAAAATGTTTAACACGGAGTTTATGTTCGAGCCCAATCATGGTGGGATTATCATACAGATCCATTAAATCTAGTGTTCTAAATGTGTCTTTCACATACAGTAACCATGGTATTTGATTGGCTTTTTCTAACGATAGGCAATTGGTAATGTAAGTTCTTGTGTGCCCCAGATTTTAACCCAGAGTTGTAAAGGGGCCAGGTTTATCAGATCTTTCAAGTATGTCAGCCCCAGTTTTTCATGAAATATTAAAGTGGCTGTGCTTCCTGGGACTGATAACAGTCTACGGTTAAAGCTGTTTTATGCTCTTTGAGGAATCCTGGTTCTAGTATATCCCCACAGCCTGGCACCGTATATTCCTGCTGAGATTCACTTAGTCCTATATAATCTCAACATTTCTGTTACTCGTTTGTTTTGCAGCTTTCGGGGAAATCTAAATATGGCTTTGGTGTTCTTATTAAAAGACTGAAGTCTTAATGTTAAAAGAGGTGCCCAACTGAGTTATTGGTTAAAAAGAATACCTAGCTAATCAAAATTATTAACCTTTGATAAAATATGGTACCCCATTCCAAAAGACTTTGACTTTGTGCTGGGTCACCCGCACGTCATTATGAAAGACTTTGAATAATTTACTTGGAGGTCTAAGTCCTTCATAAATTCCAGGGATGAATCAAGAAGAGTCTGGAGCGCGCTTGTTGTGCGGGCGATCCGAACCGCATCATCCGTGTATAATAAAATAGGGACAGCTTGTTCCCCATACGCGGCACACCCTACCCTTTTTCCACCAAAAAGGTATTTATCCCATTGATGTATAACAGGAAGAGGGCCAAAATGCACCCCTGCCTGACACCCCGTGTGGATTTAATATGGAATGAGTTTTCGCGCGATGGGCTGTAGCACACCCTTACTGTCAGATCTTGATGTAGGTGGTGTATGACGAATAAAAGTTCCGGCTCTTCATCCATCCCTCCCATTAGGCCCCACAGCTTGTCATGGTTCATGGATTAAATAAACTTGATAGATCGATAAAAGCTAAGTGCACAGATTCATTTTTGGCGTTTTTGTACTTCTCAGGACTAAATCTAGATTTAAACATTGTTCAATTGGCCCTAAGCCTGGTCTAAAACCAAATTGGGGATCAGATTGAACATTATTTGCAAAGGTCCATTCTTCTACGCAGGACAATAAAACTCTACCAAAAATGTGTGCTCTAGAATAAATGAGCGAGATCAGTCAGTTGGGTCCGATTCCCTTTTGTAAATATCGGAACTAGTAAGGCAGTTTTCCAAGAGTCAGGAATGGAGCACTGGGTTACCGATCTAAATACATTTGTTAATAGTGGAGCCCACAAAAGAATGTTAGACTTAAAGATACCTGCATTTATTTATGGCTGTGATAACCTCTTCGATCTTGATTGGGGTTAGAAGATCACTCATGGCTGCTATCGCTGAGGGGCTATTTGTCACCTGTAAATATGATACTACCCCCGGGGAAAACATTTTGGTATAGTGAGACACCCAGGCATCTACCTCAATAATAGCATCTAAGTTTGGGGCATCAGTGTCCTTGAAAAAAGGCCTCTTAAACACTTCCCAAAATTTAGAACCATTCTTCAATTCCCCTGCCTTTTGAAGATCTTCCCAAACCTTGAACCTAATTTCCCTTTGCCTTTTCTCAAGGGCTTTTTTGCATTCATTTCTAGCCAACTTGACATCGCCTACTACTCGCAGGCGGGTCTTCAAAGCAACCGCTTAATTTTTATGCGCTGCTATGCGTGCCACGTTAAAACAGCAGCAAGATAACGGCTTTCTAGGGGCTACTGTGAGCGTGAGGTTTTTTGAAAAGCAGATTGAATCTCCCCAGGCCCTCTGTTAAACAAGTCATGATGGCAGCTGTGGAATCATTAACTATGGATTGATTAAATGTGGCTGGATCAACCTTATTCCAGTTTAGTTTTAAGCCTTATTACATGAGAATTCCAGATTACCACCTCTTTTGGGCTTTGGGATATGGATAATAGAATACAAGGTAACGTGAATTGGGTTATGGTCGTTTTTACAGCTGACAATGGCCTCAAAGCCAATTAAATAGGGCAATAATTCAAAGGATAGGAAGATGTGATCTATAATGCTACCAGCGCGGTCCTCTATAAAGGTAGGGACTAGGGCATTACTGGGGTTGAGGGCATCAGTCAAAAAAGCTGCGTCATACTTCATTGACCGTTCATTGAGTGCATCCCCATAAGCGGTATGGGAGAAATGGGTTACATTATCATTTTGATCATTGCACAAACCACACACTCATGTTTCAGATAATTTACAAATGCTAATATTGAAGTCCCCATCCCAAATAATAGGAACAGTGAGTTTAGTTTTATGATAAAAGCCCAAAAGAAATTTATCAGTTAGTCAATAGTGTTCCTGGTCGATTGATTAAAGATGTTGTAGTTTAACAAAATGTTGAAATCATCAGGGAGTAATAAAATATATACCAGGAAATGGGGGAGGACCAGGATTTTCATGCTTTTATGTCCGTGGATTTTAAGGAGAAAAAGCCGGCAAGGCCCCCTCGTTCTCTGCCTGCCTTAGATGGAATTGCAGGTTGAAAGCAGGCATTAAACCCATTGATTTGGAATTCTGTTGTTAATCAGGTTTCTTGGCAACATTCATTCTTTTCCAATCCAGGTTTGAAATTTTTGTGTGAGCCCCAGCAATATTCCAAGAGACAATGCTAAGAGTGTTTTCTATGCACATTTGGGGGTGAGATTAAAACTGGTTTACATCTGGATGAAGCTGACCTGGGTAGCTTGGCCCAAAATTAGGTTCATTTTGAAGAGTTTGAGGAGCAAAGATGTCGCTATTGATTGGTGTGTGGTAAGGTTCCTGGGTCAAACATGAAGGGGGATTTTATCAACGACAGGCGATAACTATCGCCAACGCCAGTTAGCGGCAGTTTTGTTATCGCCGCCTAATCCTGAAAACTATCGCCATGTTAGCGGCGTATTAACAAGCCGTCGCTACATGGCGATAGTAACAGGGAACGGCCGTGAAAAGTCCTGCTAACATCATCGCGATGGCGATAGTAAATCCGGCGTTAGCGGGCGATACCTGGTGATAGGCCCATTAGCGGCAGAAAAGTCCCTTCTTCCCTCACGGCGATAAGTCCTTGATAACATGCCCCTAGGACTCCTGGATTCATGGCTTCCTCCCGACCTCTAAGGACGCTGAAGGTCCAAGCACAGGCACTTACAGTCCTGCACTGAACCAGCGTCACTGGGGTCCACAGGCCCCCTCAAAAGCAGAGTGTGCACAAACATGTCCTGTCTGCGTGACGGTAACCCCTGCTGCAATGACCATGTTTGTGTGGCATGCGACGCTTCCAAGTGTTAATACGAGAGCATCCATTCAGTGCTTGGAGATTTCATGCTACCCCTTCTTTGGCACCAGTATGCGCCTCCTGCATTGCGATCAACTACAGGCGCTGTTCGCTCATGAGGTGCATGTGGACTCAAGCTTCCGGACACAAACTAGGGGGCATATCATCAAGGGGCCGCGATAAAATTATCGCCGCTTTAGGGTCCGTTTTCGGGCGAAAAGCGGCGATAATTTTATCGCTTTATCAACAAGGACACGCTAGCGCGTGTTTCCTTTCCTTAGCGCCCGGCTTCTTTCCGCCTCTCATCGCATCGCTAATGAGATGCAAGGTAGGCGTGCCACGTAAAACTTAATTGTAATATATCGCTAACGGGCCTTCGCAATATTTACAAGGCTGTCCCGGACACGCGTAGCAATTTAAAAAGGCGCGCTAAGCGCGGTTATTGCCGGTGTCTAACGTCTGCAAAATTTCAGACTTGCCTATCTGTATGATGGGAGGTGGATTATAAGGCTAAGTCCACATCTCCCTATCAACAAAGATTACCATATCCCTGCAGTTTTATCGCTGGATTTCCAGCGATATTACTGCATTTCGCCGCTTTTGCCGGATTTTTTATCGCCTCGGTGATACGCGTTGTTATTTACGCGCTAACCGGGCGATAAATTCCAGCGATAGACAGCAATAAATAAATAAGCGCTAAGCGCGCTTTGCGATATTTATCGCCGTCTATTGATAATATGCCCCTAAATCGGGCTACATGACTAGCACCAGCTGCTATAGCAGCAAAAGCCAAGACATGGCATCAGCAGATCTTGCTACACAAATGCCTCCCTCCCATCACCTGTAATAAACAACCTGTCCATCATCCTACAAAAATCACTGCAAAATCTAATCTATTGACAATCCAATAATCTTCCTTCAGCTGGGTCACACTTTGTCATTTATTTTAACAGTAGTTCCACATCTGGGATTCGGTGTAAGGCACTTTTATGGTTTTTGGGGGGTAATGTATAGGGAGGTGTATTTGGATTAGCAGTGGACTGCTTCCCACAGCAACCCGGATGTACTAATTATTGGGAGTAGCCAAGGTCATACTATAATGTATACATGGCACAGTTTGCGATTGAACACATGTATGAAAGCCGAATGCTGAATAATAGACCTTACAGTACGTTCAGTATTTAAAAACACAAAGCTCTCCGCTTGACTCTTTTTAGTAATCCTTTACTCGTCTCTGGGAGTAAGTAAGTAGGTAAAGTAAGTAACGCAATGTGAGATGGTGCTATATCAACCTACTTCTGCCTGCAGCAAGTTCCTACCACATTCTTCTGTCTGCAGGAGATTTCCAAGTACCTAGTACAATTTATTGTCACTATGAGGAAACATTGGGGTTCACCTGGTTGCTGTTTGTGATGTATCACCTGCTATAAATACATACTGAAGATCTCTATTGTTAAACTGTGAATGCAAGGAAGCAGTTCAATCAATTTAATATTCATGTCTTAGAGACCGGGTATATATTAGTCAATGGTTGTTAAATTGCTTTGAGAGTAAACTTCCCTTGCCTGACAAAGGTACATTCGAAGTATTACTTGCTATTAATTATTTGTTTGTATTCTCTGAAGTGAAAATGTGGGTGACTGACCACAAATATTTCTTTACTCTTATTCCCCGCTTTTGCCTTGATTTAGTGGTGAAATCTGAAGACAGACGGCTGCAGGTGGCATCTAGACAGACTGCGCTTGTCATGAGTACATAGTTGATGCTACCAAATCACTAGCTCTTATGAGAAACTAAGCACCTCCATCCTTCTGCCTCTGCCAATAAGAGATTAGCAGCCCATCCGACCTCTTCAGCATTACCACACGTTATTATAAAAGTGGTATATATTAGGTCAAAACAATTTAATTATCATTACCTTGGATGGGATACATCAGATTGTCCACTTCTGGAAGCACCCCTGAGATGCCACCGTCCAACCCCTCGATCACTACTGGCTGTATTTTGCAGGAGTGGAGTTTATAGCCCGAGCCCCATCCAGATTTGATTGCAACGCTTCTACTGCAGGTAGGGCAGTGGCAGAATTAGTGGTGTCTGTGGTGATGCCATCTGCCTACACAGTCACCTTACGACTAACATTACTGATTACAACTTGTGGGGTGTGTGCTAGAAGACTGTGAAGGCTTTCTGGTGAAGGGCAAGGGGGGAGCAGACGCCTGTGCTGCACTCCACAGGTAATTGGAAAATAACTGGATGAAGTGATTTGCCTGAATCACAGGATGTTTAAGCCTCCTGCCAGACTCGAACCAGGTTCCCTAGTTTTTAAGTGGGACACACCAGCCGTTTGGACATTCACCGTATGTTACTAATGCTAAGCCTTGGATATCCTGATGTTGATGCTGTTCTAAGTGTGAGCAAGTGTGCTTAATATGATCACCGTCTAATGACTGTTGCTGTGATTATTCACTATGGTATTGGGCTGAGACTGAACTCCAAAAGTGTTATATTGTACATGCTCACCATCGAGCCCGTGCCGATGTGTTTAGCTATTGTGAGCCTGGTGCTGCAGGCCATGAAAGAACTGACTAGATCCTTTGCCACATTCTGATCCATTTTGTACGAGGCCCTCCTTGGATTGCATGCCCACTCAAGTGCCCAATTACATTTTGCTCGGCCCAAAGCAGTCATATGCACTTCCCTGTTCGCAATGCAGACTGCATTACAGCCTGCATGGAGAACATGCCCACCCCTCCAGCCCCTGGCTGCATGCCTTGTCCCGTTGCCAATTACCAATCCCACCGCAGCATCGCAGCATTGTGATTGACTCAGGGGAGGGAGACTGGCTGCCGAATTCATGTTCCTGGAAGCAGACGCAGGGGAGCAGGAGCTACGAAGACACGGGGCCCGGCTTCGAGGTAGGACTTCCCTCATTACAATATTTACGACACCCGCTCACACACACATCCCCGTGTCCAGGCACCATCCAGTATTCTTTCCGGCGTTTACCACCTCACAGCTGTCCAGCCCCCCCGACCCCAGCACTTCTCAATGGCGGACGCTGTGCGCACATGCACAGCGGGACTAACACTCATGTGCCAAAGGCACACACGTAGTTACGACGCATTACATGACATTTTATTCCATTCCAATGCATACTAATACTAGGCACATTGCAACAGTAGGGTAGGTGTTGCATAGCGGAGACATAAACATCACTATTCCCACTCCAGTGAGTGCATCCCTAAACTAACCTTTGCACCCCAATCCCAACCGTGAACCCAGGAATTCCTTTTTGAGCCCCCAATACACACCCAAAACTCAAAATTGACCCAAATGCACACCCCAATTTTCATATTTTACCCCAAATGCACACCCCAATTTTCATAATTTACCCCAAATGCACACCCCAATTTTCAGATCCGACATCCGAAACCCATACCCACACAAAAAAACTTAAAATTACTGCATTACTTACCTCACAATGCGTTGTACTCAAATGCGATGTAAAGGTACCTGCGTTGTCGGAGTTACGTAGTTAATGATGTACTGCCTGCGTTGTACTGGACGTCTCCCATGCCAAAAGCAACCCATAGGCTAGCCCGTTTGAGTCCGTCTGCCCCTGGACCGCGCTCAGCACCAAGGAGCATTCCTCTTGGACACTCCACCACTACAACGCCATCACCCTCCTCGCCATCAACCCTGGACGCCACCTTGCCTGCCAGGAACAACCTCTGCTCCGGAACGGACATCGCCATCGCCATCACTGACGGATGAAGTATCACCCTCAAGGAGCACCCCGAAAGTTAAGCAGGAGGCATTGCCATCAACTACCGGAGCACACTCCGACTGACCACGCACTCTAATGACCCAAGGGTGACCATGGAACACCTCAAATTCCAGATCCAGACCAACCCCAAAACCATCCACTGCGGCACACTCATCTGCAGGCCCCACGGGCCATGGACCCCCATTCTCCGATACCATTGTAGGCCTCATTGTACACCAGGCTCTCCCATCCACTGACGTCATCCTACTCGGCGGTCTCAAGTTCCTCCTGGACAACCCTAGTGACCAGAACAACACCGCCTCCTGGGGAAGCTCAACAATATCAGAGTCAAGCAGCTAGTCACTGCAGCAAGCAACATGGCAGGACACACGGTCGAGCACGTCTCCTCCGCTAGCTGGACATTCAACTACAGCCACACCACAGGACTCTCCTGGACCAACCATCATTGTATACATCACATCTTCACCAGGCCCACCGTACACCACCGCCATCATTGCACACATCGCAGATGGAACAAGGCCACCGAAGTACGTCTTGTCAACTCCCTCAGCACCACCACTATGGCTACGCTTACAGACGATGACACCGCAGCGCCCAAACGCAAACAATGGATATCCAACTGCGCCGACACCCGGGCACCCCTCATGGATGGCACTGCATCAGTACATTACGCCTGCCTGATGGCAGGCATAAGGGTGACGCAGTGCCACAGATATAGGCTGGCACCATGCATTGCTGGAGTTGCGTCATGGTTGTGACACGACTGCAGCAATGCGTGACTTTAGCGCAGACAGATACGTCAGGATTCCAGATTTATCTGTCATTACTTACATCATGGAGCGCTGTCCAGTTAATACAGAGTATCCGTGGTGTCACAAGAAGGGGGTAGTGAAAAGTGTTGCAACGCTGTCTTGTTGCAGCGCTGACACACTTTTCATGAGTGAGGCCCAGGAATGCGCACTATCTTATTGATGGTGCGCAGTCCTGCCCTGTAATTTTGTAGCAGGGCAGCGCAGCAACATTGCTTGCACCGCGTTCCAGCAACAAAACCTGCTGAAATGAGGCCCCAATGGTTATCTCCATTTTAAGACCAGATATTTTCTGGTCTTAAAAAACTGCCTCTAGTTGCAGTTAGAGCCATTTTTTGTTGTCCTCTGGACTTAAGGAATCCCCTTGTGAATATGGAGATGTTGGGTTAACGGCAGATTTTGCATGGGAACGCCTCCCTTACGTTTTTCGCCAAAAAGCTGTCGCTAAGTATGACTTTTAAATGGTATCAATAAATATCTTCTAATGTGGCCAAAACGTCAAAAGAATTTCGCATAGAGATGTGTAGAGTCAGTTACTAAACTGCACCCACAAATTCTTTGATAAAACAACTTTACATGCTAAAAAGCTTTAAACCAATCTCCACAAGAGTGAACATAGAAAATGAAAAATATCAGGCAATGAGAGAGGTGATGATTTTGGGGTCCCCCCTAACCTAGGGGGAGGACCAAGCAGATGCCTTGAACACAAAGAGCATATCATGCTGGACGATTCAGTGGTGGTCCCATCCTCTTAGGATCACCCCAAGCACAGTTATGGGCAAAAATACAATCCCAATCAAAGGCCCTGCAAAGCATTATGGGACGAGATTAGCAGTGGGCAGTGAATATTATAGTATCCAATATCAAAATAATTCTACAAAGAGCTGCAGTTCAACTAGTCGTTACTAGGTGTCCCTCATCGAGTCAAATGCAAAAGCATTGAAATTATTACATCAAGCTGCAGTTCAACTAGTCAGTTGCTAGGTGTCCCTCAAGTCAAATACTTTTGCATTTGACTCATGAGGGACACCTAGTAACGACTAGTGGAACTGCAGCTTCATGAAAGGGTTTCAATGCTTTTGCATTTGACTCGTGAGGGACACCAAGTAACGACTAGTGGAACTGCAGCTTGATGTAATAATTTCAATTCCTCACAATTACCAACTGGTGGCTGAAATTGGTGTTTTAAAAAGTGTAAAAATTATTTAACCAGCATTGGTGTTCTAAAATATACTATCAAACAGTCTCCCTTAGACTCCTTATTGCTGAGGCCCAACCACAGTGTTCTTCTGATCATCAGAATATCTGAGGATAAATCTGTTCTCCAACCAGCCTTGCATTTAAGCAAAAGATCACCTTATTCTTTAAGCTTTGAAAGTCCTCATAACTCGAGTTAGAAACAGTTGGGACATTTTTTAAAACCATGACATAAGGAGTGCATTGAGGGGGGAGTTGGGGAAATGAGGCAAAAATATCGCCAGCTTTTGGTGGTTCATCATTCGGGGCATTTGGGCCCGATCCTGGGTGTCTGGAACTTATTAGCTTCCACTTTCCTAAATGTTTTGACCTTGAGGCACGGGCAGATTGCACTGAGCTTAGTCCATTTTGTTTAATAGTATGACTAGTTACAGCCATAGGAGGGTGTGCCCCTGACCCTGGAACCTGGGAGGCAATGTCAGAAGGCATGCGACATGGCGTCCCTGAACCTAATGCCTGCGGATTGGGGTCAGGAGGCACACCTTTGTGTTGAGAAAGACGACTAGAAAGAGCCAGGTTACTTAGTTTTGTTTAAATTTCTCCCAGCCGAGCATAGATAGGTTCAAGCTGGCTTGATAAGAGGTCTGTTATAAAAGTCCTAAAATCACTAATAAGAGTTTTTTGGCCCTTTATTTCAGTATCTAATGCTGGTGGTTCAATTTCCAGCTAATGTGTTTGAGTTATTATGCAAGGTTTTTTTGGACTATGAGCTGGCTGTGACATTCCTCTTCACTGGCCTGCACCTGGTTGTATTAGGTGTATCCCTTAGAGGCGGATGGGATAATGGACCATTTATAGGTACAACCTCTGATGGAATAGGCATGTAAAGTTCATCGATGGGCATGCCATTATTTGTTACATCGCAGCTGGGCATAGCCAGTGGTACCAAAGTAGGGCTAAGATGGGTGTTTGGAGGTGTGGAAAGTGATAGGCGGCGTTCCACCAACTCGATTTCCTTCAAGACGGGCCCCAACTGCTCGCTTTAAGAACTCATCCAGGGTGGTCCCTGTGTTTCCCGAGGAAGCCGTTGTGATCTTACGTTTCCCCACAATAAGTAACAAACTTAGGTCAAAATTATGGCAGGCTCCTTCCCCTCATACTTTATTGATACCCATAAGGTAGGTCCTAGGAAGCCCTAAGGATAGTGTTGGAACCAGCACTTTCCGGATGGCCGAAGGAATTCCCCCAGCCAGGCTGAACCTACTACTCCCATCAAGGGTGGGCAATCACCCTCACCTTAAACCCTGTGCTCACCCTTGGGTAGCCTGGCACTGAGCAGTCGGGCTTTTTTCAGAGGCAATGTGTAAAGAAAAGGCACAGCAGTCACTATAGATAAATGCACCACGAGTCACAAAAGAGACTTCACACGTGATGTATGTAAATAACATTTATATTCAACACACATATTCCATCTTTATAACATGAACATCATATACTTTCGGCATAAAACACATTTGGAAATATTACTATCAATACAAGGCCCACTCATATGGTTATGATACCAATAGTATGCACACTGGACAATTCCTAATCTAAACGCCCCACCACCAGGAGAGAGAGCACCCTTTTGCAGTACAACACGCTGTCCACCCCGGCCTACCCAAGCAATCTTGATAATACAATCCCGCACAGTTATAGGGTACACCCTGGGTCACAACAATATCAACGTTATGTACATACATGAAACGAGAACACTTTTTAGCAGCACCGCAGGCCGGAGCCAAGCGGGTAAACCCAATGTCTAATGTATTGTGCTTTTGGCATGAAATCAACGTATAAAGTGGTACACCGGCCAGTGTCGTGAATCACAGGTTGTCCGCTATCACTCCTACTCATACACTCTGCACTGCTACATGATGAGACAGGCACCAGACCAGTCTGGTCACTCACACACACAGGCGAAAGTTCAGCAGAGCCACATGTGGTAGAATGAGGCACTACTACAGGTGCACCCCCACTTCTGAGGGTCGCAATCTATGAATCGGACACAGCCCGCAATGAGCATGCAGTCGACATGTCGCTTGAGAGAGATGCAGCTCGATCGACAAAATAGGGCACACAGGGTCCCACAACCGGTGAATCTGCTCACGGCCAACTCAATGATTATGAGTGTCAGGATCCCTGCGGTACAGGCACCACACGCCTTACATGCAGGCAAGATTTCTGCGGCTCTGCACTAGACAATCCGGTCTCCAGGCGCAAGTCTTAATTCCACACTCAGACCGTGCTACCTGATGGGATTCCATAGCCGATGTGGGACCTTGAGAGAGCACCACTCTCCAGATGTCACAGGCAGATGGTATAGGTCCCTCACGGGAGATCTTGGATGTCCCTGAGATCTCCAGGAGAACAGGAGACCCGCAGACAGGCCCTTCAAGAGCACACTTCAGGGCTCCACACTTTAGCAGGTCTTTGGCATGGGCCAGCCACTTTTCAGAAAGGGCATGCGGTCCCCTTCATGAGCAGTTATCCTCCATGGGCAAAACATAGTCATCTGGCAATGTGCACCACGCAGTCCAGGTTCTCCGATCCCGCATCCCCGCAAGCATATTTAACCCTTCGCTGTAGGATGACACCCGCAGTTATACTGTTCATCTCCCCTAAATTGTACGCTGACTGCCATGGGGCCATGGAATGCAGGTCTTAATCTTTAGTGGGGTCAGTGTCAAAAACTCGCTCTTCAATCTACCCCATCCAGCCCTAAAATGACAGAGGTCTTGTCGTTCTAGTGGGATGCCCATGGTTTCTGACAGTCGCTGGGGAATGAACAGTTGTGCTCCCCTGACCCTTGGTGTCCATCGGAGCCAGGCACCATGGCACTCAAGACTCTTAGAGCATAGAAATATCCATATTCTATAACTGACATTTCGAAGCGAGTTATGCCAAAAACCCCTTTACCATTGGAAAGGGTTTGGCATGGTGAATTCATTGTAAGGAAACCTCATGAGGCTGCTCTCCTGCAATCCACTATTGCAGACTGAAGTAATGTCAACCACTTCCCCATGTTAACCTATGGGAAGAACAGAACTTATAGGTAGTGAAAACACCCACAGGTATTCCTCACTACCTGGGTGCACGTGCGCTAATGCACACACTGACCTACAATGGCAAGTTGGACACATAGTCCCCAGCACCAGGGGTGCAAGTGAGCCCACCTGAGTCTGCAACAGCAGACTGGACAAGGTTTTAACTAATACGTGTGTCAGTGGTCATGCACTGCCTGCGATGGCAGTCGGCACACTCAATCATGGGCACCATAGTTGCGGGTGCACACATACGACAGCCTGCCCTGGCAGTCGGCTCATGAGTTTTATCACAATAGCTGCAAATGCACAGATACCAGTCTGCGATGGTAGACTGAGCCATGGCCCTACCCAGGCCCCAGGACCTTATGTGCGAGTGCGTGCTCACCACACTGCCCGGGCCAGCCAGAATGGGGTCAACTTCCATTCTAGTGCGATTGCACACACCCGGCCTGTGATGGTGGGCCAGCCACCTTGCCACTAGCACCATGGGTGCAAGTTCTCAGACACAGGCCTACCATAGCAGGTCTGACCTGGGTGTGAGAACACCAGAGGATGCAGGTATGCACTCACCAGTCTGCTATGGTAGACCGGGCACCAATCCACAATGCCATAGGTTCCAGGGCGCATCCTCCAGCCTGCCATGGCAGGCTGGAGATGGATTCGAAACAGCTTAAGGGCTGATGCGCACAACCTGGCCAGGAATTGCAGGCTGAGAGCACAATTATCACCCCCCAGGTAGAAGAGCGCACTCCCTTGTCTGCGTTGGTAGACAGGCCTATGTTGCTGAGCACCTAGTCATCGGCTCTTCCTAGACTTTGTAGGAAGGCACACACACTTCCACAATGCCTTGAAAGTGAGGACATGCTGAGAGCCACTAGGCCATACAACAGAATCAGCAACACCCTAGGAGTATCCCATGGGAAGAGCCCAATTCCAAGGCAGGGGAAGCCCCTCGTGGGGGTTCCACACTATCTGGGCAGGGAACATCTGTATGTACCCGCCTGGCCTTCAGCTTACCTCCGCCCACCCTTTAGGGCTTCCCTGGGGGAGTGCTTTCATTGTACGGGACGACCGACTCAGATTCGGCTGAGATGAAAGTGATACCAACTTAGGCAGGGCTGCAATGGCGCCATACTGCCTGCAATGACATGCTTGTCACAGGGTTAACAGGCTATCCGGTGGGTGGCGCACTCAGTGCTACATCCCACTACTAGCCAGTGAAGTATCCGTCCCGGGTGAGTGATGTACCTGTTATGGGAATCACAGAGATACAGCACCCAAACCCATCTACACCCCCTGCCCCAAGCGGGCAAGGAGGGTGGACACACCTTCCCTCTGCCCTCTACAATACAGGGGGAAGGTACCCAGATTCCTAAAGTCATGCTGAGAGAGTCGGCAAAGACTAGAAGTAAAAAGCTAAACGTTTTGGTGAAAATTCCCCTAGGAAGGGCCATATCCAAAAGGCAGGGTGAAATGGAAGTAAAAGGTAGGACATGTACTTTTAAGTTTCTCATGTCCTGGTAGTGACAAACACCAAATTAGTTTTTTTACCACTGTGAGGCCTACTACTCTCAGTGGATAGCATGGGAAATTCCTTAACACACTTTTAAGCTGTAATTCCTGACCAGAAAGGTGTAGCTGCCTCATGTTTTATATCTTTGGAATACTAATGATAAGCCCTCTTTAATGGTAACATTGGATTTAGCATTAGTATTTTAGAAATGCCACTTTTAGAAAATGGACAATTCTCTGCTCCTATCGCTCTGTGTTCCTTGCTGTCTGTCTCCAATACACGTCCGGGGTGGGTGACAGCTACACTTTGTGCATTCCCTCTAAACAGCCACGAACACAGGAAGGGTGGGTGTACATAGAACTCATTTTCATTCATCTGTATTCTGGGCAGGAAGAGGGAGGGGGAGCTGACACTTACACCTGAATAGGCAGTGTCCTGTTTCACACACAAAGGGCTGATTACCCCCTACTGATAGTCTGTAGCCAGGGCTGGGAAGAATGGGGGACCTGTGCACTTTGAGGGCCTCCTTTGAAATCATTACCACTTCAAAGGCACAACTGGGTATAAGTACTGGGCTTCTGACCCTACCAAGACAGTACACTACTGGACCTGTGAAGAGCTCTGCCAGGAGTAAAGACTGCTGTGCTACAAAGATTTCCTCTCTGCTTGACTTCTGCTCTGGAAGAACTACTTTTCTGCTTTGCTGTGCTGTCCTGCTGCCTGTTGATCTCTGCCCTCCTGAGGACAAGGACGGAACCCATCTCACTTCAAATCATAGTGCTGGCTTGCCCCCTGTTCTGAAGTCTCAGGGCCATAAAAGACTTCCTCCAACCCTGCAACAGCACCTGGATTTGCAATCTGTGAGTCCTGCCCTGCCAAGTGGTGCCAATCCAGTCCTCGGCCCTTGAAAGGTTGCTTCTGCTGTATAGAACCATCAAAATCGACTCTGTGACAACTTTGCGCTGATCGGAACTGAAGCATTGCCCTGTGACTCTGATGCAGGAGTCGATGGACTGTGCAGCTTGATGACGATGGACATCGCGGCTCGATGATGACACATCACCAGCATTGTGAAAGGGGTTCGGCGACGAAGCCTTCATCGCCTGCGTGGATTGGAACTGACGCATCAAGTCTTCGACGTCGATGCTTGCTACATCCAAGGTACTTTTTCAGCGGAACCTGCGATAAGTCCTGTAGCCGGCCTGCACTCCATCGCGGTCAGCCTGAACTTGGATATACACCTTTCCAGCGCCGCCTCATGGAACTGCTAAGCGCTATTTGCTTCTAACTATTACTTTTTGATTTATTCTTTAATAATTAATAACTCCTGTTCTACTTATTGGATTTTTGTCATTCTGGTCTTGTTTTACTCATAAAATATACTCTATTTTTCTAACCCTGTGTGTAGCATTTTTGTGGTGTTTTTATTGTGGTACTGTGTGTGTGTGTGTGTTGCACAAATACTTTACACATTGACTCTTTAGATATGCCTGACTGCTCTGTGCCAAGCTACCAGAGGGTGAACACAGGTTATTTTTTAGTGTGTATCTAGCTTACCCTGACTAGAGTGGTGGTTCCTGCTTGTACAGGGTGCATACTCTGACCACAAAAAATCCCAGTTCTAACATGGGATACTGTGTGAAACCACTGGAAAGCTGCCTGTGTGCTTTGTTTTGTTCTACACTCTTGAGGACTTATAATAAAAAGCATCAATCAATTTGTTTTATTTGGGGATAAGCCCCACAAAAACACACCATAAAACAATCAACATTACAAATGTAAAACATTTCAAAAGCTTAAAATTGTACATATAAAATAAATACAATTGATACAATACAAGGTTTACTAAAACAACTGGATACAAATATTATGATAAATCCATATCAACACGTTTGCTCTTAATACATACACAATATAAAAATTTACTCAGGGCACATACAATGGTGGGCAAAGTGTCTGTATGTAATATTCTGAAGACTGATCCAAAATTTCTAAAGACCAAAGAAAGGAATACTGGATGAATCCATCTTTTCCTTTCCAAGTGTTATGCAGAAAAAAACACTAAAACATGGTCTAACGTTTCTACTGCACCCTCAATGCAGATAATCCACTTGGATAGGATACTTCCTTTGATTATTTAGGTAGTAGGATTGCTAATAATCTTTCCTGTAAACCCCAAATAGAAAAAATCGGGGCTATAATGTCACACGGGGGGCAGTAATTCTTTGTGCCCATAAAGTCTCATACACCAGACCTGTGTCCCAAGTACTGGAGATATATAGAGCAAAGGTCCAATCAGAGGCCCTGTACGGGGCTGAACTTTGGGGTATGGAAAATATTAATGTATTAGTCACCAAAGAGAATTTGTTTGATAGATCTCTGGTTAATCTACCCCCAAGTACCCCTCTAATGCCACTGTTTTTTGATTCAGGAATAAAGAAAATTGAGCATGTGGTCATCCTTTGACCCTTGTTATATTGGTTAAGGATCTGGGCAACGCCAAAACTTGCCACATATAAAGAGGACATTCAGGAATTGTTGAGACTGGATCCTACAGGCACTTTACCATGGTTAGGCCATGTAAAAGGCTGGCTGACAGCTTTGGGACTAGAATCCCTGTGGCTGGATCCAGGCACAATTACTGGGGCCTCCAAACTTAAACTGAAGCAACCCTGTTGGGATCATATTGTGAGCCTTAGCCAAATAAATGTCCCAAAGAACAGTTTATCAGCCCAGTATTTAGAAGTGAAATCATCCCCGTCATATGAATCATAACTTGATAAAGTCCATCCGGTCCAGGCCAAAATGCTTTTTATGAAGTTTCGGTTTGGTACTCTCGGATTAAGAAGTCTCTCAAGTAAGTGGAACAAATCCACTGACCACAGGAATAAACAGCATCAATAAAAGGCACACAGGCCCAGGTTTACTGATTTTTCACACAACGCAACCCATAAACCAGGGTTGCTACACTTTGCTGTGCAAGGGTGAAAACACACCACAGAGACATAGCTACAAAGATTTGAATGCATCTGTTATCATGACATGCACTAGCACTCTAACAAAGTTGTCTTACACGATGCACACAGCCTCATGTCATGATGCAGATGTGAGTGTAAACTGTCTAGCATAGGAATCGTACTAGAAGTGTATCCTTCCAGTAAATATGTCGATGCCGAGACAAACTCAGAAGGATCTTGGGGCATATTAGCAAGACCCACGTTAAAATTATCGCCGCTTTAGCGGCAGGAAACTGCCGCTAAAACGGCGATAATGGGCTTGCTAATATAGAATTATAGAATTCCAATAGAAGCCCAGGTTAGAAGTCCTGCACATCTAACCTGGGCCCTGCACATCTAACCTGGGCTTCTATTGGAATTCTATAACGCATATTAGCAAGCCCATTATCGCCGTTTTAGCTGCAGTTTCCTGCCGCTAAAACTGCGATAATTTTAACGTGGGTCTTGCTAATATGCCCCCAGGTTTTACTCTGAGATAAGAGATCTTTCCTCCTCCACTTTACATCATTTTGCAATCGCGCAAAGCTGTAGTAAATCTGGTGTCCGCTCCCATAGTCCGCAGAATAGCCCAGGGATTCAACAGGAAGCAGTACTCCCTTAGTACACTAGCAGTAGTTGTCTTCCCGATTGCAGGAGCATTCTGATTTATACGTGGTAGATGCTTTAGTTAGTTTATAGTTGTCCTTCTGCAATGTAGATAATTTGGCCTCAATTTATCGAAGAAAAATAATTCTCACTATGTGGCAATCTAGATTTTGCATTTTCTACATTTTATGGTAAGGATAACAGTAGGTACTATTAATTGATTTTCTAAAATTGTGAATGAAAGCCTTAGCCAGGTTTGTCTCTGCGGTGTCTCTGCATAATTTGTATGTTTTTGAAAAAGTATTTTGGGGCATCAACTCAATTCTTCGGTCCCAGTTCTAGTGCCGGCATAATTCTTCTACATAGACACCAATGTTTATTAATAATTCTCTTCTTTCTTCTATGACAAATAAGCAACCAGGTCCTCTCTTGTTTACATATGCAAGCATTGTGACCTTTAAATCTATTTAAACCTTCAATTGAGAGTATGGATATATTAGAAAATAAAATTGAAACTGATGTTATGTGATCAGGTTGTATAAAGAAACAGATCTTCAGACATTTGTGCTGAGATTCTTTCTTCCTTTTTCATGAAACCTATGTTGCCTTTGTTGTCAGGGTTGTTAACCTTTGTACATCAGAAATATTATAATAACTGAAACTCTTAAACACTATGCTGTGATCTATTGAATGCTTTCCTACTAACTGTTGGTCTCATTATGTACTGTCACAGTTCTGGACACTGATGTTTGATTTCTCGTTTGTGTGAGGAACCCGACAATTTTGTTTGCTTTTTGGGCACCCTAAATTCTCTGGTAAAATGGCTCCAGACCCTGGTATTCAGTGCCATAGTATATGTGTATTCTGTTCCTAAAACCTTTTATCTAGCCTCCTCATAAGATATTACCTTTGTTAGCGCGGAAATTAATCTCCTCAAATTTTGGTTGATGGTTCTTTTAAGCATCATGAGAGGTAAGGAATTTCCCAACTCAAGAGCTCCAAGAAAGAAATTTCTCAAGAACTTAGGTCGGCAACTGAATTCTGGTTAGTCAGTTTATCGTAAATTTTGAATCAGATTCAGATATATGACTCTTAATATGATCGTATAAAAATACAGAGAAAATAGAGTGAAGCCAAATCTCCGGAACAGATTCACCCTATATAGCAAAAAGAAAAGTGCAAACACAGTTATTGCCACGTAGGTTATTAAAAGGCAAAAACGCAAATTCGATTGCATTGAGCTTGCAAAAAAGAAAAAAGTGCCAGGGGTACATTTACAAGAGAAGTGACGGAGCACAGCATTAGCCTTCTTGGCTTAACGCAGCGCTCCTCCACTTCTGGAACGCAGGGCTGCACCATATTTACGACAATATGGTGCAGCCCTGCTTTTCCCCCTGTGCTAGGCCTAAACTAAGCTGCCTAACGCCACCGCAGGCACTCTTGCACCATAGTGCAAGGGTGTCTGCGCTGGGTTGAATATTGTTTATGTGCAGGAAAGTGTCCCTTCCTGCACATGAACAATCTTTAAATGGCTTTTTGTAACTTCTATGTGTGCTGCTTAGTGCAGCACACATAGAAGTGGCAAACCGTCATTTTTTTTAATGAATGTTTATGTGCAGGAAGGGACACCTTCCTGCACATAAACAATCAATGGCGTTTTGCTGTTTCCATGTGTGCTGCACAATGCAGCACACATGGAAACAGCAAAAACGTGGAGAAATTAAACATTTCTCCTTGTTGCGCCAGGGTGGGACGAGGTTTTTCCTGGTCTTAATTTTGGCGCTGTCCCATATTTAGCCACCCTTGTAAATATGGGGCAATGTCAAAATCAATGGGTGTTGCGGTGGAACGCCCACCACAACACCCATTGCCCTCCCCTTTCACGTTAAGTATAGCGTGAAATGGTGCCTTATTTACAAGGTAGCGTTAAGCCATGTTAAGTGGCTTAATGGTGCCTTGTAAATAAGGCGAAGCCCTTTTCACCACCACAACTTTATGAAAAGTGACGTTGTGGTGGAGATAGGGGCTTGGAAATATGCCCCCCAGTTCCTTAACTATCCCTACACTACATAAAGGGGAAACCTAGACTGAGCTTGATTCAGAAGGGAAGTGTAAAAGGTGTCAGCCATTAGTGACCTTCTAAGAGGCAACTCTAACTATGGACATGTAGCCTAATGCCACAATCACTAAGAGAGGTCTATACATCTAAGCTTTATCAAAAGAAGTGTCAGCTGTTCCTAGTTTCATAAGTACAAAAGCAACCATCCAATACAGGCGCCTCCTACAACTTTTTGGGCAGCTTGCCATTATCCCAAATGCCTTCATCGTCTCCTTTCTCCACCTCCTGCTTCACACATTAAACTTCCCACATGTCCTTGGTGCCATCTCCATCTCCCACAAGAATCCATCCCTTCTTTGTTATCACATTCGTTTCCCAGGCCTAGATATCAACCAAACAATAGGCCCTTCTCTAAACATACAGTGCCATGTCCACCTGCAGTCAGAACACAAATACATGCAACATTTCACAGTACAACCAAAAGCAAAATTAAACACTAGTCGGGAAGTGAGTTAACGATATTCAGGCCTACCAATAGGCTAATTTAACAACACACGGGTTATAATACAGCTTCTCAATGACTCGTAAAGTATGTTATATCATAGTTCTCGACATCATGAATAATCAATTTCTACTAAATTATTATTACAATGGTAATGTTAGATCAATTCACAAACACGTTTCAAAAGGACACGCTATACTTTAGCAGTCAATGTGACATTCAAAGAAGTAAGTTACATTTCTAACACACATGAAGTATACTTGTAGCACAATGAAATAGCCTGACAGCTGAACATGAGCTCTTTTAGTCCTGAATTAGTCACACAGAATATACGTGAGTGCAGACTACTCAGGATCATGATGCACTTCTACTCAATCTTTAAAAGAAAGACTGAAGCTAGCATAAATCATGAAATTACGCTTCTCCCATCCCCCTCTGATGGCGTATCAAGCCATCAACAATCGCTACATCTTATCAGATGTACTTTTAGATGGACTGATCTAAACCATCGTAGTTGCATGTCGTTTCCTTTTGAAATTTTCCAATCTCTTCAGGTTATTATAATACTTGTCTCTTGCATTCTCCAACCGCATACACCCCGCTTCTGACTCTCTCTTTTCCTCTCTCGATACTTTCGGTACACCTTCACCAAAATATACAAGACAAGCACACATATCCCAACTATGAACAACAGATCAAAATAAATCCAACGAGGCCACTCACCAAATTTGCAAACCACCTGCAATAACAGTAAATACATTCCCAACTGAATCCCAAACTCCTTCAGTTGCCAAACCATTTAGGTTCTGGTGGAGGTCAGTAATGTTCTTTATGTATTTTTTCAGATCTCTGCTCTTATCAGGAAAATAAGTGCAGCACTGCTGAACCTTTAGCATTCAGCAGACTCTGCTCTCTTTGGCAAGCAGAATGTTTAATGCAAGATGGTTCTGCAAAACCATGGATCTAATAGCAACCATTTCTGCATTGACTAGTAACAATGACCCAGCTGTGTTAGTTGATAATGTATCAACTACAGTAGAAAATTTTCTAATCTTAATGTCATTCAGTATCACTCTAACACTCAGTATGAGTGCTCCTAAAATGTCTCCTACAATATCTCCAGCACTCAAGCCACACTTATGTCTTGTATTCTCTCCCCAAACAGGATGATCAAAATCATTCACATGATACATTTTTTGAAATACCGCTCCTAGATAACAAGTACCATACCACCTACCTGGTAACTTGAAATAAGCATTCTGCCCACAAATGTAAGAAACTCCATGAATCACCAGGTCTCTCCCATCTACATACAACTTCCATGACCAACGGACTGCAAAGGTGTGATCACATTCACTCTTCCCTGCAAATATAGAGCTGTAGTCAGTCTGTTTGTGGTATATACATAATCTCCCTTTATGTTGCCAATCTAGGGATAAAGCTCCTGTCTCTCCTGTGGTTTTGCGATCTTTTTCCTCTTGTGTCTACTCCTGGGTACAAAATCCAATTTCAACAGTAGCCAACCCTGCTCTAAACCTATCCTCTACTTGATCAATACATTTCTTTTCAATCCCTGTTAGTGCAAGTTAGATTGTGTTGGTGCACACAAACAGTGTCTATTGTCTGGGGTGAAATTAAATATCTACCAGCAAATTCAGCTGTCTTAACGTCTGTATGCTAATTCGGGTGCTTAAACAAAGGCATCTCTGAAAGGACCAGATCAAAATTTGAAAAATATTACTCAAAATGATTCTCATTATAGAATATACTAAGAAGCAGACTACAGCTAATACCATACGTCAAAGGAAGGTGGTGGTAGGTGATCCCCTCAGCTGCTGAAGTGGACAACTGAATGCAAACCTAACAATCTCTGGCCTCCATCGTGTCCACATACTGATAAAGTAATCTAACTTAAGCGTTTAGAGAACAATCTCTCCTAGAAAGGTCAATGAGTATATTTTGCCTGCCCAGCAACACTACCTTTTCTCTAGGCAAGGGCAAGGGCATAGTTTTAAACACATGTGACTCACTTATACTACCTGCAGGCCTAAGACACAATACTACAGCTTGCACTATTAATCCAATTATTATAAGAGTTATGGAGGTACACATGATGTATCTGCGTCTATCACTAGAATGATTAGTTTCCATACTAGTCTCCATACTACTTCAGGCTTAGAAAACGTTCAGTGGAGAAATAGCAGCTACAGAATCTTCTCTGTGGTTCTCCACCTATGCAAAGGCAAAACAGTCTCTAGTATAAAGTTCAGTTCATACTCATGTGTATACAAATCTTCGTAAGACTCCCCTAACCCTACTCCGTGTTCTACTAAAGGACTGGTTCCCTAAATGTATTCTTCTTCACCTTGGACCTAGGTAGTGTTCTTCAGGCTCATAAGCAACATAAACAAAGTTCAGACCTTAACTCATGTATGAGCAACTGCAACAGATCGGTTCTTAATTCTGCAATCTCCTCTGGGGACTGTTCTAGATTCAGATCAGGAAAACCATTATAATTCAATATTAGGTTTTGCCAGCCACTCAATCTTGGCAGATAAGTAATGGCAAAGGAGAGAAAAATATGCAAATCAGTCTCCAGAATCCTCTGCAAACATCAATGATCAGCACTGATGTTCCAGAGTTCATTCTTGCCGGCATTGACAGCTAGGTAGGTTAACTCAGGAGAAGAGTACCTCTGAGAATGCACCCTCAGTCTCTTGGACCTTTGTGTACCAGATTCCTCTACTTCACTTTCACTTTGTTCAGACTTGGACGTCTCTTTCACAGATGCGAGCTCTGCATCAAGGGACAATTGCAGATTTTTCCTTGGCAGCACCTATGACCAGCCTTCTTCCCCCTCCTGTCAACCCACAGCACTAGTTCCCTCTTCAGAGGTAGGACCTGACTCGCATATTGTCTCAGTGCCAACTGCTCTCAATCCACTCGGCACACTTCACTTTTCTGGTCCCACCTCAGTTTGCTCTAGTGCACTTTCGGATCCAGCGTGTTCCCTCACCACTGCTGGTGTTTCTTCTGTAAGAGGAGCTGTTTCGTCGAGGGGACATGGAACCTTGCCAGTGTGGAAGGCATGCACGCAGTTCGGTAGTCTGCCACACTTCACAGCTGTTGTTGTCACCAGAATCACCTGGAGTGGACGAAAAGCCAGCAAGGTTCAAGACAGCTCTTCCTCACGTTCTTTTTGACAAGCACACAGTCCCTGGGTGCAAGGTTGTGACACTGCTCCTGATGAGGCAGTGCAACTGCAGCATCGACCTGATGAGAAACAGAACAAACCACATCAGCTATTCCTTTGCAATAGTCGAGCATTAGATCGTCCGAGATAGTTACAAGAATGTTGGCAGGCACAGCGTGCCCCATGAGGATCTCATGTGGTGAAAGGCCAGTCTTTCTGTCTGGAATGCTGCAGAAGCTTATCAATACAAGCGGCAAGGCATCAGGCCATTTTAGGGAGGTTGAAGCACACACCTTTCATTATCTCATTATTGAAGTGAGATCCTCGGTCTGATTCCAAAGTAGTTGGCAATCCCAATCACGGAATGAGCTCCCTCAACAACAACTTTGCTACTGTCAGACTAATAGGGTAAGCTTCCACCCAGCAAGAGAATATGCACACCACCACTAGGATGTATATTAATCATTCAATCAATTAATCAATCAATCAATCAATCAATTATTCAATCTATCAATCAATTAGGGTTTGTAAAGCATGGCTACTTACCCGTGAGGATCTCAAGGCACTGTGAGGGGGTAGGGGTAGCGCAGCGGATCAGACTAAGTGCTGAGTTCATCCAAAGAGCCATGTCTTGAGGTCCTTCCTGAATTGTGTCAGCAAGGGTGATTTCCTGAGGTGGATGGGCAGGGTGTTCCATGTCTTGGAGGCTAGGTAGGAGAAGGACATTCCTCCAGTTCTGTTCTTGCAGATTCGTGGGACGGGAGCCAGGGAAAGCTGGGCAGAGCGGAGGTGTCTGTTGGGTACGTGGAATGTGAGGCAGTGATTCAGGTATGCAGGTCCATAGTTGTGCTGGGCCTTGTATGCGTGGGTGAAGAGTTTGAAGGTTATGCTTCTGTCAACTGGGAGCCATTGGAGGTCGCGGAGGTGTTCAGTGATGTGGCTGCAACGTGGGATGTTGAGGATTAGTCTTGCTGCTGCATTCTGGACATTCTGGAGTCTTCTGAGGAGTTTCTGGGTGATGCCGGCGTAGAGTGCGTTGAAGTAGTCGAGTCTGCTGCTGATGAGGGCATGGGTGACTGTCTTCCTGGATTCGGCGGGGATCCAACTGAAGGTCTTTTGTAGCAGGTGGAGTGTGTTGAAGCACTCAGCCCACTACAGACAGGCATTTCCACAAAATCCAACTGCATTCTATTAAAAGGTCCGCCTGACTTTCCATTATGACTCAGGGTAACTGCTGTCCCTTTTCCAACATTTATCTGCTGACACGTCACACAGCTGTGGCACAGAGTTTCCACAATCACTCGAAATCTGGGATTGAACCAGGTTTAGACACACAGAAGGATTGAGGGGTAAGAGGGATTCGTCCCACTTCGACCTCCTCCACAAGTTTCTCAAACACAACCTAGGAGAGGGACTCTGTATTCAGGTAGCTGTGAACAAATGTGGGGGAAACACACAGGAGTGTTAAAACTGCCCTCACACACAGCAAGCTGTGTCATGCTTCATCATAGGGCTGCTAACACACCTCCATGCAGACCAACGCAGGAGGTGAAGCAATAGGGAGGGGAAAGACAATAAAACAACGAAGTAACAATGATCTGGGATCACAGGTGAACATATGTGCAGATACAGTGATTAAAACTGGTTCCAGGGAGTCCCTATTACAATTTTAATATTGGGTACCCTGTCCAGAGTAAAATGGTCACACCAGGACCAGTGGATGGTGGTATAGGGAACTTATAATTAGATACCAACCCCTCCACTCTGCAAAACCGTCGACATGTTTCAGCCAGCAAAATGTAATACCCCGGCTTTCATCAGGACTCACAACAATATGATCCCATGGGTACTAACCCTACCTCCTTATGATCCAGGGGTGAAGGAAAGCCACCCTTCTGAGTAACTGCTCAGGTTAAATGTGGTAGAGCCCCTTGCTCTCCATGAGAAACCTGTAACAGAATCAATAAAAACATGTGAAGTGCAAAGTGCTGTGCCCTCAGTGCAATAAATAATATCAACTGAAGTGGTGTATACCCCCCACACGAACAGCAATTTATCATGGGCGTGACGACACCAGCACAGGCTAAGAGGTAAATAATATAGCGCCCGGCGGTGTATCAGTGTTAAATAAACCATCCCTGAACGTGCACACATGTTGCACGCATAAGTAATCAAGGTAATACCATGTTACTAACAATTAAAATGTGCAGGCATCAATGCTAGGAGACAGAATGGACACCATCATGCATAATGTAAACCAGGTTTGCCTAAACACTCTCATCATTGCATCTCTCCCCACATGTGTCGGTCCATGGCTATGTCTCGCCATTGGGTGTAACAAGCTGTTTGGCAACACAGGTATTCCATCACCAGAAGCCCATATGTCATCTTCCCTTTTCACACATCTGGTCCTGACCCATCCAGCTTGCTCTTCCTCAGAGACCTCCTCTTGCAACCATTTTACCTCATCCCAAGTTTCAGCAACTGCCAACAACAGGTTGAGATTGGTTTAATCAAATTGCTCATTTACATAGGCCTCATTGAAGGTACAGGCATTTAGAGCACAATAGCGTACAGCCTCATCAGAATATCTGTTTTTCATTGTAACAAAGTAATTCATCTTACAGTGAGCCGGACATTTGACTACAGCCATCTCTCGAGGCAATTGAAGAGACTCTAACAGTCTTCTCACCACCTCCCATTCCTGATGGGTGATCCCAACGAGGTCATGAAACCCCTTTGAGACCTCAACTGTCCGAAGTCATGCACCACGCCGAAACCATACTGGCTGTTGTAAAGATGGTCACCCTCAATTGGTCAGAAACACAGCATGCGCGTGTCAAGGCAATCAGCTCAGCCACCCGTGTGGAGAAAACTCCTTGTAAACGTGCAGCTTTCACCACCCCGGTGACAGTACAGACAGCATAGGCAGCCCTCAGATTCCCCTCGTGATCCCTTAAACATTAACCATCTACAAACAGGGTTTGATCAGCCTCCAGTAGTGGTTTAGCAACAATATCAGGATGGGGCTTGGTGCATAACTCCGTGACATCAAGACAGCCATGTTCTCCATTGGTCTCACCCCCATCTCCGTCTGGCAAGGGCAACAAGGAAGCAGGATTCAGTGTAGAACAGCGCTTTAGGGTGACATTCTCAGCAGCAAGTATAACTTGTTTGTAACGAGTAAGCCTACTGTTTGGAAGATGCTGCGTGCGTGTTCTAGTAAGCAACAACTCTACTGAGTGAAGGACGTACACTGTGAGCGGATGACCCATCACAATGCTTTCACACCTCTCCAAGTTGACACCTGTTGCAGCAACGGATTTGAGACATCGGGCAACGCAGATGCTACTGGATCTAAAGTAGCAGAAAAGTAGGCAACTAGCCTGCGGGCACCCCCATGAGTTTGGGTTAACACTGAGAGAGTGCAGCCCTCTCGTTCATAGCAAAAGAGCAAAAACGCTTTATTGTAATCTGCATTCCAAGCACTGGGGCGTGACAAAGGCTTTCTCTCAGCTCCAGGAAGGCACTCAAGCAGTCATTGTCCCAGGGTACCGGATCGGACACATCCTTGTGTGCCAGCCTCTGTAAAGGCTTGGGCATTAGGGAGAAGCTAGGTATCCCCTGGTGACAGTAGCCCACCATTCCCAGAAACATCCTAACTTCTTTCTGTATTTGCGACAGATTCATCTGCATGATCACTGATATCCTCTCTTGAGACAGCTTTCTGACACCCTTTGCAATCTTGTGCACAAATATAGAACTTCCCTTAGACAATACTGTAGATTATTTGTGGAAACCTTATGTCCATTCTCAGCCAGATGGTTCAACAAAGCCATGGTATCAGTATGGCACTCGTCCTGAGTGTTCGATGCCATGAATAGGTCATCGATATACTGTATCAGGACTGAGTTGCAGGGCATGACTAGTGATTCGAGATTTTTCTTCAAGATGTGATTGAAAATAGAAGGACTTTCCGTATACCTTTGTGGGACACAACACCACTTTAAGACGCGATGTCCCAGCCTAAAGGCAAATAAAAACTGGCTGGATTCATGCAATGGGAACAAAAAGAATGCCTGTCAAAGGTTGATGAGGGTTAACCATTCAGCCTCGTCTAGAATCTGAAACAATATCACAGATACATTTGGTACCATGGGACAACAAGTGACTACTATATTGTTGATTTTTTGGAGATCCTGTACAATAGGGTACTTGCCATTGGGCTTCTGTAAACCCGAAAAGGGAGAATCACATAGGCTCCCCAGAATCTCCTTCAAAATCCCTTGCTCAATCATGGACTTGATCACAGAGGTGATCCCAGCAATTGTTCCTGGAGCCAGGGTGAATGATGGTGTTCTGAGATATTCCGCATCAGGCTTAACATGTATGTGAACAGGCTTGACTCCTTTAATGAGTCCGACGTCCTTTCCTGAGAAATCTCAAACTTCTTTCGACACTGTCTCTTTGAGGTCTATTGGTAGATCTTCTACGGGTAACATAGGGAACAATGAAACTCCTTCCTTCTGATTCACCAATTTGAACACTACATCCTCATCTTTGGTTTGGACCTGAATTGAGCTTATGCAGCAAATCTCGTCCCAACAAACTTACAGGATTTGAGTCACACACTACAAACTGATGATTGTCCTTGAAGGTCCCTATCCTCACAGTGGCCTCCCTGGTCAAAGGGTCTGATATTCTTTTTTTAGCTATGCCTATAACTTGGATTGTTTTTCCCGAGAGGGGTAGGTTGGGAGCCTCTGCTGTTCTCACAGTAGAGCGGTTAGCCCCAGTGTCAACCAAAAAGGTAACAATGTGACCATCTACATCGGCATCGACCTAGGGTCCACTCTGTCCTACCTCCAAGACTCCACCAAGTGTAGTCCTCCTCCTCCCTCAGGCACCAACATAAGGTCAAATTTGTCTCTGACACATCGAAGGCCTCAAACATAGGGTACTGTTGAACCGAAGCATTCCCATATGAGACATTCTGGAAAGCTTGCAGTGGTACCGGAGGTTGAGGCACCTGCATTACAGGTCACCGGTTCCTCCCTTATTCTGAGATCTTGGCCGTCCCATGTTTTAGTGATGTTATGAAGTTACCCTGACATTGGTTATATCCCCCACTCTGATCCTGATTTGCAGGATTCAAACGACATTCACACTTCCAATGCCCCACCCTATTGCAATAGTGACACAGGATGGTTTTCTTAAGGGTCACAATGTCTATTCCTGTCTTACGGTCTATCAGACAACCCCTGCCTCTTCCCTGGCCCTGCAATCCTTCCCCCTGGGGAACCTGTACTCCTTGTGGGTAAGTTCCTGACATAGGGGCCATGTTTCCACTATATGTCTGTCCCTGACCATCCCTCTGCGCAGCCTTTATTTGTACCAACATCAACTTCTCCTTCATCTTCTTATGCCTCACCTCAATTTCATTGCTACAGTATTTGGCATAGCGCAGAATCTCGTCAATAGACTTGTTTTGCCAGCATATCAAATGCTGCTGAATCATTAAACTGATCTCAGTTCGCAACCCAGTCACAAACGTAGACACAAACTGTTCCATGTCCTTTGGTTCTAGACTATCAATTCCACTGTACTGTTTAAAAGCCTGCAACAACCTCTCATAGTAGGCATGCACTGTCTCTTTGGGTTCCTGGGAGGTTCTGTCTATCTTAACCCAAGTCGACATCCTGTGGAGCCACCTTAACCGTTAACCATGTGATCATCTGATCGTATTTCTTTATCACCACAGGGGACAAACCATGAGTCACCAGATCTCCTTCGGGTTCACAATCAGGTTATTCTATAACTATTTTACATGACGACCATAGGTCGCTTGGGACCACAATTTCAAACAATGTGTTAAGATTAACCCAAAAAACCTTTGATATTTTCACAAAACAATCAACTTGCTTATACCACTTCACAGGCTTCGCTCTCAATCTCGGGAAGTCTTTTGTAAAAGTGGCCAGATCACCCCTACTCCAGGGCACATTTCCTTTGCAGCTTTCCTCTTCATCCATCTTTCCTCCCACTTCTCTAAGGAACTCCAAACTCGGATGCATCATATGAGCTCCCGAATTTTTGTTCTAAGTCCTGACGTTCTCAGATTCTCCAGGTCTTGGTCACTGTACTCAAGCCAATGATTTTTATGCAGTGCCTTCGTTCTTTCTATGTCGACTTCAAATTTAGTAGCCAATTCAGACAACTTTCCATGGTCCTCCCCCGCCGTCCTAGTAACGTCCTAATTCATGAACAGCAATTTGTTTGGCTGGTATGATTCTATTCGATAGAGCTCTAAGATCCCACTTATCATAAGGTCTAATTCAGTTTTGAGCTTAAGCACATCCACCAAATCCACCTTTACTGCTGACTTCAGTGTCCCTGAACTCACTTCTGCACTCTGACTCCCGTTAGTCTGACTATGCTCCTTCAACCATTTCTCTAGGTCCAAAACATCAAACATACTCTGGCTCTCAGGCATCCTTCGTGTATTAGTCAGCTCTTTGGATGTACTATAATGCACTCTGGATAGAGTCTCCCATATGGGTGAATCAACCCCTGTTAACTCTGAAAGCGGACTAATGAGTCCCTGCTCTTCGTGAACTGCAGATGAATCTGCAGTAGCGGCACGAGGAGTGCTTGCATTCTTCAGAGTCAAAGGAGAAAATCTTGTGTGAGGACCCTCTACTCTTTCCCGTGATGCTCCCTCCTCTGGCACTATAAGGGTCCCTTGACCCCCGTTCCCAACTGGACTCGGGTCGTATACAGGAACGATGGGGCCAATGGGGACAGGTACAGTCAGGGCATCCAGGATCCTCAAAGCAAATCCAGGATCACAATGTGTTGAGGCTTTCGTAACTCCCGTCAGAGTTCCGTCCAGTCCCACAACCTGGGATTTCCCAGCTGAAAGAGTCCCTACAACATTTCAATTGGTGGCCGCAAGTGCTGGGGCACTCGCAGGGTCATCGGCGCCATTAGAACTTTCCCACTTCCTGAATGCAATGGACTTTATGGGGGGGGGGCGCTCTGCTAACAATCCATCCAACAAACAACAAGCTATCCTCAACATCACTGTCACTGTACCCTTCCACTCTATCTTTTCATCCTTCCTCGCTTTTGTCTCATCTGTCACTAATGCAGGGTACAATCTCACTCCTTCAGTCCTGTCTACTCTCCATCTCTTTTGCTTCTAATCCCATTGTGCTTCCTGGTATGTATGCATTGCTTTTTTCATCTTCCCCTGATTATTCTCAGATTGAAGGTACCGTAGAGTGGAAACACCAATGAGTCCTCTTTCTCAGTGATCTTGTGCCAATTTTTAAGTCAAATAATAGTGTGGAGCCATACATTCATTGCCATATAATGAGCAGGCATATCCTCCGGGGAAGCCTCTTCCTCCACTCTAGTCGGAACAGACACATCTCCTCTAAATATCTCTCGAATAGCTTTAAAGCACTTAATTTCCCTGTTTCCCTTGCAATATATATCATTTGCCTTCAAATTGCAAAACGTCAGAGTTCCCACAATAGTATAAATACAATTCCAGATCCAACCTATCCCAGCATGGCACCTTCTGACGTCACCCTCGATCCTTGCAGCAGCTCACCCTCCTTCACAATTTCTCTTCACACACACACACACACACTTTTTTATTAAACAACAATTGTCTGCTCCTCTAATAGAATCAATAGAAATCAATCATTCGAAGAATGCATTCCCTCATAAATGAAACCTTGACCAGTGGGGAATCACCTGAATCAATATAGTTTCTCTTCTGCCCAAAAAGTTCCACCACCCAATTCATAATTGTCCCATTCACACAAAGTTCCCTGTCGCAATTGGGGCCGTCGACGACATCTCACAGCAACCCCGCAGACAAATACACCACATTGCCTTCTGCACCTTACTATATATCCCGGGATCTTAGGCCCCGTCAGATCCGATAACAACTTCACCAACTTATCGCCACACACAACAACTTCACCATACAACCTGTAGCCGACTCTTACCGCAATCTAACATCCATCACTCTCATCACCCTATTAATACTCACTTATTCTCCACCACTGGTTTCTCCATACGCCATGGGAACTCCACTCGTCCTCCTTTTCTCACATTTAGTTCCGCGTAAGGGACACTATGATCAGGTTCTAGAACAAATCTAGATCTCGTTCCTTACTTCAAGTGCAGAACCATCCTCTGCTACCATCTGCTAGCGCAGAAATTTATCTGCTCAAATTGGGGTTGATGGTTCTTTTAAGCAGCATGAGAGGTAAGAAATGTCCCAACTCAAGAACTCCAAGACAGATATTTCTCAGGAACTCAGGTCCACAACTGAATTCTGGTTAGTCAGATTATTGTAAATTTTGAAACAGATTCAGATATATCACTCTTAACATGATAGTATAAAAATACAGAGAAAATAGAATGAAGCCAAATTTACGGAACCTATTCACCCTACATAACAAAAATAAAACTACCAACTAAGTTATTGCCACATAGGCTATTAAAAGATAAAAATGCAAATTAGATTGCATCGAGTTTTCAAAAAGAATACATTTCCAGTTCCTTAACTATCCCTACAATACATAAAGGGAAAACCTAGACTGAGCATGATTCAGAAGGTAAGTGTAAAAAGTGTCAGCCCTCAGAGTCCTCCTAGAGGACGAGTCCCAGGAAGGCCCTCACTTCAGACTGAGTTTATTGGGGTTCCCAGGCAAGGATAGCCTCAATCCTGGCTTGGAGGTACTGCACCTTCCCCATAACCACCAGGTCCCCCAGATACACCACAGATCCCTGCCCTATCTGGCACTTGCTGGCCTTAATAGTCTGGCCTGCCTGTTGTAGAGCTCGAAGTCAATTCAAGCATCTTGAATACTTCTTCCTTGATGCTAGCCCTCATCTTGTCAGACAGTCTGAAAGTTTTGTTTTTTTACAGGCATTCTGGCATACTGTCCCCAGTATCAATGTCAGGGCTACACAAATTCAGGGAAGAGATTGATACCTTCCACTGACCTATTCTGCTCCTTTAAAGATAGGAGGTCGGAGAGAGGTTCACTTTCCACTTCCACCCCATCATCTGTTACCAGGAGCATGGTGACTTCAGATCTCTCATAGTGTGGTTTGAGGAAATTGACATGGAGTATCCTTAGGAGGTTCCTAAAGGTCTTGTGGACCACCAGGTAGGTGACCTCCCCTTTCTTTCCTTTGCCTCATAAGGCCCTGATCAGTGGTCTTAGAGGGCCATAGGTCCCACTGGCTCCATAACCCATACTTTTTGGTCAGGCTGAAACTCAACCAGAGTGGCTTTCTGGTCATGCCAGAACTTCATTACCTCCTGTCTGGCTTATAGATTCTCAGAGGTCTTCTTCCCTAACAACTATAACTTCTGAGAGACAGCATGTAGTTATCCACATCCTGGGTGGGGGGCTTCTTGAGAGCTTGCTCCCACCCCTCTTTCACAAGACTGGGAGGTCCCCTAACAGGGTAGCCATACAGGAGCTCAAAGGGACTGAACCCAACTCCTTTCTTAGGCACCTCCCTGTAGGCAAAAATACGGCATGGCAAGAGGGCTTCCCATTTCCCTTCATGGGCTCTGGTAGGTCCATAAACATGCCTTTAAGGGTCTTATTGAACCTTTGAACAAGCCCATTGGCCTGAGGGTGATAAGGTGTGGAGAACTTGTAAGCCACCCCTCGCTCATCCCACATTGACTTCATGTAGGCAGACATGCAGTTTGTGCCTGTCAGACACTACTTCTTTGGAGAACCCCACTCGGGTAAAAATCCCCATTAAGATCCTAGCCACTGCAGGCACAGTTACAGTCCTTAGAGGTATGGCCTCTGGGTATCGAGTGGCATGGTCCACCAAAACCAGGATAAACCTGTTGTCTAAGGCAGTTTTGGGGTCAGGGGCCCAACCATGTCAATCCCCACTCTTTCAAAGGAGGTGCCAATGACAGGGAAGAGAACCAGGGGTGCCTTGAATTTTTTGCAAGACTTCCCACTGGCCTGCCAGGTGTCACATGACCTGCAGAATGCCTCTGAGGCTGGCTTCATCTGGGGCCAAAAAAGTGGGTCACAAGCCTGCCAAAGGTCTTGTCCTCTCCTAGGTGTCCTGCCAAGTGGTATGTCATGTGCCAGCCACAGTAGGAAGGCCATGTAGCACAGGGGGACCATCAACACAGGGGTTGCCCCAGGCTCAGGAACCTTAGGCTCACTATATAGGTCATTCTCCCATAGATAAGGTGATCTCCAGAGGTGTTACCATCTGCCTCGACCTCAACTTCTGGCCTCAAGCCTTCAAGAGTGGGGCACTCCTTTTGAGATCCGCAGAACTCCTCCCTGGTGAGCCCACCTTCAACTTATCATCCAGACAGCTCAGACAGGTCTCCTAGAGCTGCAATTGCCTCCCCTGTAGGCCCTGGGAATCGCCCCAGGCTTCTACTGGACCATGGGAGTTTCAGGGGCTGGTTTCCCAAACCCCTTGACAACACTCTGATTGGCACTGCCTGGGCCATTCTTCTAGGCTACAGGTCTCCTTGATTTCCCTCTTGGGTTGCCATATACCTTGTGGTCAGGCACACCCACTAAGGCAGCCCTAACATCTCTCGGTGGGATCTGAGCTCCACTTCTTTCCAGAGAGTGTGCTCCAGCTCATTCCCTTACAGACAGTCCACGGGCATGACAGGACTCACACCTACTTTTAGAGAACCTTATACCATCCCCACCCATTCAAAGAGAATTAGAGCCACAGGGTAGTGGCTCTCACGGTTGTCTGCTACCACAACCTGGTGAAAGGTATTGGGGATTACTTGCTCTGAGGATACCAGCTGAAACCTTACAGTAGTCATTCAGGATCTTGTGTCCCTCAGAGCCTCTACCCTCTGCCCATTGATGGTGACCCACTGCCTGTACTTAGACGTATTTGAAGGCATGTGGCTTTGGGCACCCTCTCTTTGCAACACAGGGATACTAAGGTAACTTCTGCTCTACCGCCCATGCTAACTGGAGCAATCTCCTCCTTAAGCACTACATTGGCCAACCCTGGGATTTGTTCACCACTGGGGGGCTGTGTCTGCTTGGGACACTTGGCATCCCCCTTCATGTGCCCATACCTATGGACTCATAGCACTTGGGGACAAGCTTCCCCGGTGTCTTATCAATAAACTCATTCTTTTTCTGATCAAGTTGGGACAGGGTCTCCTTCTCTTGAGAACTTTTTGGGGGCCTTTTGCGAACTCTTTACTTTTATTTTTGACTCCCCCTCTTTCTTCTGTTGTGGACCCTGTCCACCCTTTTGGACCCCCGACCCACCAGGTATTTGCTTGGACACTCTGCTGCTGACCTAGAGGTCTGGAACCTTCGCAGGTTTCCTGGGGTCAGTTAGCTTGATGTCAATCAGATGTTGGGGCATCTCTGTAAAGCAGTGTTAGAAATGAGGTTTCTGATTGGCAGAGATATGCACCCTGTGCAAGCAGGAACCACCACTCTAGTCAAGGTAAGCTAGATACACACTGAAAGATAACCTCTTCTCACTGTCTGGCAGTTTGGCACAGAGCAGTCAGGCTTATCTAAAGAGGCAATGTGTAAAGTATTTGGGCAACACACACACAGACACACACACACACACACACATACACACACAGTCATGCACTTAAAAACACCACAAAAATACTCTGCACAGTGTTAGAAAAATAGATTATATTTTTATGGGCAAATCAAGACCAAAACGCCAAAAATCCAATAAGTAGAACCAGAGTTATGAATTTGTAAAGAATAAATCAAAAAGTAGTGCTTTGAAGCAGATAGCACTTAGGGGTTACATGAGGTCATGCTGGACAAGGGTAAATTCAAAGTTCATGCCGACCGTGATGTAGCAAGCGTCATCTTCGAAGACTCGATGCATAGGTTCCGATATGTGCAGGTGATGATGACTTCATCGACTAACCCATGTGTCATCGTTGAGCCACGCTGTCCACTGTGATCAAGCGTTGCAGTCCGTCGAAGCAATTTTGCCGATCAGCTCCTGCATTGTCATCGAAGGGCAATGCATCAGTTCCGATCGGCACAAAGCCGTCATTGCATCGATTTTGATGGTTCTGGTTAAAAGAAGTCACCTTTCAAGGGCCTAGGACAGGATTTGCACAACGTGGCAGGACAGGATTCACAGATGGCAGAGTCCAGGAGCTGTTGCAGGGTTGAAGGAAGCCTTTGATGGCCCTGTGACCTCAGAACAGGGGGCAAGCTAGCAAGTCCTTGGAGTCACTCTGGGTTCAAGTGAGATAGGTCCAGTCATTTTCCTCAGCAGGGCACAGATCAGTAGGCAGCAGGGCAGCACGGAAAAGCAGTAAAGCAGTTCCTCCAGAGCAGCAGTCAAGCAGAGTAGCAATCCTTGTAGCACAGCAGTTTTTATTCGTGGCAGTTCTTCACAGGTTCAGTAGTTTACTGTCTTGGTAGGGTCAGAGGCCCAGTACTCATACCCAGTTGTGCCTTTGAAGTAGGGGTGACTTCAAAGCAGGCCCTCAAAGTGCACGGGTCCCCCTTTCTTCCCAGCCCTGTCTCCAGACTATCAGAAGGAGGTAATCAGCCTTTTGTATGTTAAACAAGACACTGCCTATTCAGGTGTAAGTTTCAGCTCCTCACCTCTTCCTGCCCAGGAAGAGCAATAAGAATACAGATGAGTTCTCTGTCACCCACCCATCTTGTGTTTGTGGCTGTCTAGAGGGAATGCACAATGTGTAGCAGTCACCCACCCCAGACTTGTACTGAAGATAGGCTGAAAGGCACTCAGAACAGTAAGAGCAGAGAAACGGCCACTTTCTAAAGTGGCATTTCAAAATAGTAATGTTAAATCCAACTTTACCAGTTAAGAGGATTTACCATAACTATTTCAAAGATATGAAACATGAAGCAGCTACTCCTTTCTAATCAGGAATTACAGCTTTAAAGTTTATTAAGGATTTCCCAATGCTAGCCTATGAGAGGAGTAGGCCTCACGGTGATGAAAAATGAACTTAGGTGTTTATCACTACTAGGCCTGGGCAGAGTTCGCGGAGTTCCGCTGGGCTGAACAACGCGAAGTGACAAAACAAATCTGCAAAGCTACATGGAGTTCCATGAGCAGAGGAGTGCGTTATCTCACGCCATTCGCACTGATTTTTTTGTGCCGGTTGTTTGTCCGCACTGTAAAATCAATGTGAACTGCATCCCACGTAGTGCAAGAGGGCGCTGCTTTTTTCTGCCACTCAAGTAGAATTTCTACTTGATCATCAGCTTCCTCAACATGAGAGATAGTATCCATCCGCTACCGCCCGTGTTAAGAAATCTTGCTGGGAAGCAGTCTAGCGTTGGATTTCCCTAGCTCGTGCTCACCAACTTACCGATGGCGAGTGCGAGTGAGGAAAAAACTCTGCTATGCTGTGCGGAGCTGAGGTTTTAAGAACTCCACAAGCTCTGTGGAGCGTGAAGTGTGAAAAACTCCGCAAACTCCGAGAACGGAGCAGAGTACACCACCCAGGCCTAATCACTATGAGGACATGTGAAACTTAAAAGTACATGTCCTACCTTTCACTTACATAACACCCTGCCCTTAGGGCTACCTAGGGCCTACCTTACGGGTGACCTATGTGTAATAAAAGGGGAGTTTAAGGCTTGGCAAGTGGTTTTAAATACCACGTTGAAGTGGCAGTAAACTACACACACAGGCCTTGCAATGGCAGGCCTGAGACATGTTTGAAAGGCTACTTGTGTGGGTGGCACATCAGTGCTGCAGGCCTACAAGTAGCATTTAGGTTACAGGCCCTGGGTGTATGGCATACCACTTTACAAGGAACTTACAAGTTAACTGAATATGTATTGGGTATACACTAACCCTGGGCGGTGAACTACGCTACGCTCGCGGAGTTTGCGGAGTTTCGGTAACTTCACGGTTCGCGTAGAACGCGTAGTTACCGAATACTACGCAATCTGCAACGTAGCGTAGTTGTTTTTCTTCTTCGCGCGCTCAATATGCGTTCTCGCGCGCGCGGTAACGACTTACCGGGATTTTGCGTTCGCCGATGAGATTTCCTATCAGTTTGCGTGCGCCATGAGATTTGGAATCCGGCCGCACGATCCTGCGAGAGTGTGCGAACGCGAACACGTCATTCGGACGCGCCATCTGACTTCCGGCGGCAGTGTTGGTAAGATCGCGATCCCGGACACGCAGAAATTGCAATCCGGCGAAGAATATCTCTCGAGCATCATAAAACCTTCTCGAAAATGATCATTTGGCTCAAAAAAACTCCTCAGATTGTGATTTGGCTGTAGTTTTTGTGCAAGGAGTCCTTTTTTTTAAACTTTTTTTTTCAATAGGAAGGAAGTGCCCCTGAGTCTCCAACTTCCTGTTCCTGTCCAGCAGGCTCCTCCCAGTGCTTTGTCCATGTGCTGTTCACTTTCATTTGGATTTGGAGCTGGAAGAATCACTTTTGTGTCTGTCTGCTGCATCATATCATTGGATTGGATTTGAGGACTTTTGGATTTGAGATTTTACAAGTAAGTTGGAGAATTGGTGTACTTGTTTGTTTGATTGGGGCTTGTTTGTCACTACATTTTTGGGGATTTTCATCGTTTTTAAAATTTATTGTTGTGGGTGGCCTGTAGTTTCAGTAGGGGCCTAGTTGTTTTTCTTTGATTGTAATTTCAGCCAGTAGGCCCAGAGGTACCCATGGGTGCATGTTTCTGTGGTGTCTGTTGAATTTAAACATCATGTAGGGCATGGATGGCATTGGATTGAATTGCAAAATGTGGTTTTTGAGTTGGTATTTCAGTTTTTTGGTGTGTGTTAAATAAATAGGCCTTTTCAGCCAGTAGGTAACCCTGGGCGTTCAGCTCGCGGAGTGTTGGCAACTCCGCACTGCGCGACAACGCGGACTTACACTTTTTTTCTTCTTCGCGCGCTCAATATGCGTTTTTGCGCGCGCGATAACGACTTTTTGTGAAGATCGCGATGCCGAACACGCAGAATTTGCAATCTGGCGAAGAATATCTCTCGAGCAGCATAAAACCTTCTCGAAAATGATGATTTTGTTCATTTTGCTCAAAAAAGTCCTCAGGTTGTCATTTGGCTATAGTTTTTTGAGCAAGGAGTCATTTTTCTTTTTTTTACAATTTTTTTTAAAGAGGAAGGAAGTTCCTAGAGTCTCCAACTTCCTGGTCCTGTCCTTTGTCTTCACTTTCTTGTTATTGTAGGTGGCCTGGCCATGTGGGTGGCGGCCATTTTGTGAAGCCAGGCATTGTGCTTTTGCCATAGGCCTGCATTGTCTGTCTTGTCTTCCTTTTCTTGTTGTTGTGGGTGGCCTGGCCATGTGGTGGCGGCCATTTTGTAGGACCAGCCACTGTGCTTTTGCCATAAGCCTCCAAGCTTGTGGCCTAGTCTGCCAGTAGGCCCTGAGGTACTCATCAATCATCATGGGTGCATGAAACAACTGTTTTTGTGTTGTCTGTTGAATTTAAACATCATTTAGGGCATGGATGGCATTGGATTGAATTGTAAAATGTGGTTTTTGGGGTGTATTTCACTTTTTGGGTGTGTTAAATAAATGCCTTTGTTGCATGTGTATGTGTTGTTGTTGTGGTTGTTGTGTAACTTTCCAACCTGTTTTTAGCCATGTGGATTTTTGTTTTTGCATTAAACCTGTGTTGTTTATCAGGCATCCTTTGTCTGGCCATATAGGCCTGCTTGAGTTCATTGTTTGCCGTGCCTTGTGCCTGTGAGTGACCATGTGGCTGGGGGCCATTTTGTGGTGGTAGTTAGTAGTGTGCTGTTTTTGCCACATAGGCCTGCGTGTCTTTCCATTGTTCCTCTTGTCTGACTGCTTCCAAATCCATCCCCATTGCCAGCTGCAGCTCCCTGATGCTGCATCCATCCCACGTGATGCACAAATTAAGACCAAACAGGCTCCACTACATTTTTGTTTTTGTTCTTTGCTATTCTTATTCTTCCTGAGTGTACACAGTACACCAGGAAAGTCCTTGTTGTCAAAGTCTCATAAATGGCTACACTGTTGTTGTTCACTGAGTTACTAAAATGTAATAATTGTGACCACCACACACTAAGTTATATATTATATTAGTTTGATTGTACTATTAGTAATTTAAGCACAACAAATTCCACGTCTGACTGATGTTCTTCTGGCTTTTTTGCTTTTAGGTGCACAAAAGACTGAGGAGGAGGTGTGTCATCATCGCCCGTTGTACTGCCAGACAGACGTCCTGCTGCTGTACACGACGTGACGTGTGACCTGACCAGACATCTCTGCAAATTGTGCAACAGAGTGCTGCTGATATCTGAAGAAGATGGGCCCAAAGAAAGCAGGTACCAGGTCCTCCAGTACCAAGAAAGTTGCTATTGAGAAGAAGGAACAGAAGAAGGAAGTGACACTTAAGTCTGGTGTGCCGCCCAATACCTTTTTTGGGAAGCAAAAAATTACGCCTGCAGCAGCGGTGTCCGGGGGGCAAGCTGGGGGCAGCACCTCGGCATCAGTGGGCCCAACCCACCAACCCAGGCCCATGCACATGAGTGTGGAAGAGGTAGCCAGCCTAATGGTGGAAACCAGTGATGCTGAGCCTGAGATAAACTTATCGCTATCTCAAAGTAGTACCCAATCAACGCAGGAGGAAACACAGCAGATAAGTGGTCAACAACAGCCGCAACCACCGCCCGCAATAGTAGTTGTTCCTCCCGAAGTAGGGGCAGTTCAGGAAATTGAGCCTCATGCAGAGGAAGAAGAAGAGGAATCCACTCATTCAGAAGATCCATTGTCTTCCAAATCCCCAGCAAGGAAAAGGAGGGTTAGTCCATCAAGTTCTTTGCCAAGCACCCCTTCTGATGATCTAGATGCCACTTGGAAGCCACAAACTGAGTCTGAGAGGGAGACACGTCCCAAGACCAGGCTAGGGAAAAGGAAGGTTCCAGAAAGCCTTACACTTATGGAGGTCGATGTAGAACAGCAGGATGATGATGAGCCAGTCATCACGAACATCACTCCTGGCCCCGAGGAGATGGAGACCAACATTATTACCCTATCCAAAATCGCTGCGAGGGATGTAGCATGCATACCTCCAACACAGGTAACACCAACACGACCTACAGCTTCCATATTTGCATTAGCAAATTCCCGGCAGCGACCTACATCCAGCACAACCACCACCTCAGTAGAAGTAGGTAGTGGTAGTGCACAGAGTCAAATTCACTGCACACCCTCCAGTTCATCCGGCATTGGAAGTGGCACCTCCAGCAGGAGACAAAAGTTAAGCTCCCCAGTTTGGGACTTCTTTACGGTTAGCGAAAAGGAGGAGAACATTGCTATATGCTCCATTTGTAATACCTCTGTTAGTCGGGGTAAGCTTGGTACAAACTATGGTACCGGAGGCCAAATAACCCATCTGAAAAAACACCACTTGATCGACTGGGAGGACCACCTTCGCGGCATAAAAACTGCAACCAATGGTGTTGGTGGGGACAAACGAGTAGAAGATCCGATCACGGTGGAAGAGGAAGGACAGGGAGAAATTCTCTCTGGTAGTGGTACACAAAGTAGCCCTGTCCCCAGCAGTGCAGTGGTATCGCCCACATCCTCAGCAACATCTCAGTGACACAAGACTAGTAAGAGTCAGCCTGAGACAGCAAGGAGTACCACAATGAAAAAAAGTGCGTCGTTGAGCCTAACAGAAAGGAAAACCATGCAGCCTACCATTATCAGCATGTTTAGGGCGGAGGGGCAGTACGAACGCAACCACCCAATAGCACGTTTGTACAATGCAAAGCTGGCTAAAATGTTAGCACTGGACCTTCTCCCTTTTTCTTTTGTTGAAGGGGTGGGTTTTCTGGAATTTGTGACAGCCATCTGCCCAAAATGGCAGGTTCCCAACCGCTACTATTTCGCCAGAGTTGCTGTTCCAGCACTACGTCACAACGTGCTGGAATTGCTTGGAAAAACCTTGAAGCAGAGTGCTGTTCAGAGTATCCACCTGACAACAGACATGTGGACCAGTTGCCAAGCCACTGATTCACTGCACACTGGATCTCTTTTGTGGGGGTTAGAGAAAAGATATCTGCTGGTGTTGACGCTGCTGAGATTTTTCATGCCACTCGCAAACATGCAACTGTAGCCATGTTTGCCATGGAGAAATCTCATACTGCTGCAAACATTTTGGATGAGTTTAACAGCAAGGTCTTTGAGTGGCAGCGCCCAAGAGGGCTTAACATTGGTTTTGTTGCCACGGACAATTGCAGTAATGTAGTTAGGGCCATGAAAGATGGTGGCTATTTCAGGGTCCCGTGTTTGGCACACTGCATTAACATTCTTGTTCAAGACTTTCGGAAAAATGAATACAAAGTCAGCAACTTACTGGCCACCTGCAGAAGAATATGCACACATTTCAGCCATTCTTTTAAAGCCCGGAAGCAGCTGAGGGTCATTCAACGTGAGCATAAAATGCCAGTCAAAGCACTCATCCAGGAGGTGCCAACACGTTGGAACTCAACTTATTACATGCTTGATCGTCTGTTTGAGCAGTACATACCACTCAATGCTTATGTCATGCAAAGATTAGGGGATCCTACTGTGAGAGGCATGACCGTTGAGATGGGCCAATGGGACCTCGTTAAATGCCTGACAGAGATGCTACTTCCTTTTGAGGACTTCACACGTGAAGTCAGCAGGGAGGACTGTACTATGGGCCAAGCTATCCCATTGTTGCACTGCTAGAGCAACAGCTGAAGGAGGTGTCTGAAATGTACGCAGGTGTGGATGACAAACAAGACGCATATTATTTGGCGGCCTCCTTAGCCGTTCGCTTATCTAAAAATACAAGGACTCAAAATAACATTGTGTCACATCAACATTACATTACTGCCACAATTTTGGATCCACGGTACAAAGTATTTCTGAACAGTAAGTCAGTAATTCCTTTTCGGAAGTGGATGTTGCCAAGTACAAAACTTTGATAGCTGAGGAAGCCACTAAGTTCGAAAAACGAACGGCTGGTAATTACAGGCCCGCCACCCCAGGCCAGAACAAGTACTACAGGTCATCCAGAGTCAAGCTCTACTTCAGAGCCTGAGGGCAGTGCGTTTGCCTCCCAGCAGTCACCAACAACACCACTAACATCAACAACAGCAAGAACAGGATCATCAGCCACAGTACAATCGGCAACTGATTGGTTTCTACGGCATGGGTATGGTAAGTCCAGTGCTGATGCACAGGCAAAAGAGGCCAAGCAAATTGGAGCTCCCCTGAGCATTGAGCGTATGGTCCAGGCCTATCTGGATGACACAACAGAGGCCTTCATGGATCGAAACCCATTGGTGTATTGGTATGGGAAAAGAAGCCAATGGACAGTGCTCAGCAGGCTGACGATAAAGTATCTGGCTTCCCCTGTCGCAAGTGTCTCTTCTGAGCGTGTTTTCAGTGCTGCTGGTGCCATTGTAACTGTGAAAAGGACCAGTCTCTCGCCCAAAAGCGTGGAGAGGTTAACCATGATCAAAATGAATCAGCACTTTATACCACCAGAGTACAAAATACCTGAATCACGGCAGGAAGAGGAGAGCGACTTAGGTGATGGAAGTACTGTGTTAGATGACCTAATTCTGATCGAACCACGAGAGTTTGAGGACGAGCTCCTCTTCCCTGACAACTAGGCTTTCAAATTGTTACTTTCTTCCTTCCTTTATTTGTGTGTCTCTGTCTTTCTGGTTCAAATCACAACAAATCCATCACCACCGTCTTCTCTTTTTATTTCCATATTGGAGTTGCACCTCTGTTCATTTAACTGTCCACTCCTCAGAGTCCTGCTCCATCTTCCTGACTCGCCCTAAATACATTTCCCTCAAGCCAGACATTGGATGGAGAATAGTACAAGAAATGTTGCCTCTAACAGTCCCTCCAGAAGAAGTGGAACATTACTATAGCTATCCTCCTTTTGTTTCCGAGCCGAAACTCATTACTGTCAGAAGGCTACCGCCTCGGCAGGCATCAAAAGCTCATCAATGTCAGAACAGAAGGTACTTGGCAGAGAAAGACAAGACTCTTCGAAGAAACTTGCTGACATGTCACATTTCTGCAAACTCAATTTGACCAATGACCGCTACCCAGGCCGCGGCCCATCTCACAGCACTGACCATGTGAACCAACTTCAACTGCGACAAAGTGCCACAGATGAATAAGAAAACCGAAACAGCGACTAACACTCAAAATGAATGTGGAGTAATAATGAGGCCACTGCCTCGGTAAAAAACACACACCTGTCAGAACTAGGCATCTGACAGCCAAACAGAAGAGCAAGACAGGTAATGATGGCATGAGTTGGATGCAGACTCAGAGTGATTGCTGTTTTTTGTGTTGATGACGTTGTGCATGAAGTCGAACTGTACTAGTAATTAATCTACCAACTAAAAGTGACTCAAGTGACAGTCAATGTTTCCCTTCTTGTTGTTTAATAACCAAATTGTACTCCTAATACTGCAGGCCAATATCCGTTGCATTTTTTAATATGGAATATGGACTTAGTCGGAGTCGTACTCGGTACACTACAGACTGAGTTGGAGTTGGACAACACCATGATGATGACCATACTATCTTCGCAGTCAGTCAGTTGGATCGAAGATGATTGATGGAATAACTCGGGGCATTTCAAATCAAGTGGCATGAAAGGTAAATAAGTCAAGTCAACAACCACAGCAGACCTACATGTCTGTGTAGTGGTGGAGTCGAGTTACGTAGTCACGAGTTTAGTAGTGGAGGTATGACTGACAGCCATGTGTTGAGATTTAGTTACTTAGGGGCCGATTACGATGGCGGTCGGTGTCAGTACCGCGGTGCCGGCGGTGCGGAAAAATGCCTTTTACCGCCTGCCAGGAGCGGTCCACACGGCCGCCATATTATGAAGGGCAAATATGCCCCATTTCCCGACCTCCGCGGTGCAACGCCGACCGCCATGAAATTGCGCCCGCCACCGCGCCGGTGGTAGCCAATGGAGACTCACCGCCGTGCGGAATGACGTCCCGTCCGCTCAACAAATTAGGATGCGCCAAACAACCAGTCGAACCGCAGGGGAGAAACCGCCCTTCCAGACACGGCGGAATCTCGACAGCGGAGCGTGAAACGAGACTTTCGGAGCCCTCCACCCGGAGCCGAACGCCATGGATCCAGCACTACACGTCCTCCCGGTGCTGTACGTGATACATCACCAGGTCAACATCACCCGCCACGGACGCCGCCGCAGATACGTAAGAAAAACACAATACAACACAAAACAGAACACAAATTCCACGGGCTGAAACAGGGCACCTGGCCACACCAGACACACTGGTGTGGACAGGAACACATCCATCAGTGTACCCACACATGTCTCATCTGGCACCAATTCACACCCTGCATCAAGCCCACCAAATTACCGCGAACATAATGTAATGTGTTGCTGACGACACCGCAGCGGTGAGTATGCGGGAAATCCATTGCACAAAGCAGAATGCATGTACAGCAACGGTCAGGCCAGAAAGACCACAGGCCACCACCACCACCCACCACCCACAGCTCCGCCGCACACAGCAAGAAACATGCCAATCCCCCCTGTGCACCCCCATGTCCAACACCAAGCGAGCTAAATCCACACCCAGCAGCACACAACTAACACCTAGGGAGACAGACACAGCAGCATTGGGTGTAGATTAACACACAGCACAGAGGCACAGGCCCAGGGCAACACACACACACACCACAACACCACATACATGGCAAGAAAGCTGAATACAAGCACAAAATTAACATCCACACACATAAGGAACATACAGACTACTGGACACACACCCTGCAAACTCACACAGACATACCCCACACCGACACACAGCCACATACACAGACTACATGCCACCAGCAATGGAGCACAACATAGAGGAAAGCAAAAATGATGTGCACACAAATGGGAGGGCAAGGAGACAACCAACAACCAGGTGAACAGACACATGCAGGACAAGGAACCTAGAACAACATCCACACCCCATCCAAGCACATGGCTGGCACAGTGAGTGAAGTCAAACAACAGTCACCTCAGTGCAACAACTCAGGGAGACAGCAAGGTAACCCATGTATAGGGACAGGGATGAAAGGAAGGACCTCAAGTCAAACAGTGAACAGCAAGTACACATGAGTATGCCAGCACCACAACACACAGGGCACATTGGCACACTCAATGACTGTCAAACACAAGTAGGAGTCCCCAAACATACCCCCTCATATCTGCAGCACACAACCCCAATGCCAGACACACAGAAGGGCCTACATAATGTCCAGACAAGATACAGACAAACAATCAAACCCCCTGGGGGCATCCACAAACATCACACACACACAGGGATTTCAGTACCAACGTCTGCACCAAAACAAAAATGGCAAACACAATTCAAAACAGAAACACATACAGAACCACAAATATAACACACATCACCTGTGCAGCCAAACTAGGGGAAGGCAATGGGAGCACACACACAACAGGAGTGCACCACCTCATCAGTCAGGAAAAATGCATAGGCTACATACCACAACACAGACAAGAAGTGCACCATCACAGAACAACACAGACACATCAAACACACAACAGATGCACAACACCACAAAGCACATAACAAACACAGCAGTACATCAGGGGATGTACACTAGGACAGCACAAGGCAACATACACCCACAGCACTGAATGCACAACAAGCAGTGTGTGCACACAAACACACAACAGTCCCACACAGCCATGAGTCACACGCCATTAACACACACATCAACACACACGACAAAGCCACAACCAACACACCGTACAACCCTTGACCACCCAAATGCACACCATGTAAGTAACCGTTGTGACTAGGATGACTGCCCATCACAACATGACTACACATCTACACTGCTAGGTATACATGAAAGCAAGAACGCACATACATGTTGAGCCTGGTCAGCCTGCCTGCAATCCTGTGTATATGACCCCTCTATGTGTTTGCAGTGCCCACATACCAGGATGCAGTAAAACATAGCCAACAGCAACAAGGAAGGAACATGAGTCTGGTATGTCACCGAAAACAACATCACTGACCCCACAAGTATCCGAGTCATGAAGAACCGAAGTCCCCGTCACCCCTGTAAAAAAATGATAAGTTAAACAAGCCAGTGGCACAGTTGAAGTGGCACACAGAGCATGTGGCCCAGTAAATGTTAGACATACAGGAAAAGCCTTATTCAGTAAGGACAATGACACAACTGACAACATAAGCAACTGTTTTTATTCACAAATAGCACTGATAGGCAACAATATCAGACAAGACCAAGGCACAAGATGCAGAGCCTGAACATGAGAAGCTGCACAGGCAGGGGGCAAACTGCAAGGCCAGTGGCCAGTCCAAGGTGCTGACAGAGTCAATGAGAAGCTGCACAGGCAGGGGGCAAACTGCAAGGCCAGTGGCCAGTCCAAGGTGCTGACAGAGTCAATGAGAAGCTGCACAGGCAGGGGGCAAACTGCAAGGCCAGTGGCCAGTCCAAGGTGCTGACAGAGTCAATGAGAAGCTGCACAGGGAATGTGTGTCACCAAACTCCGCCATGGTCAGCAACACAGTCTGGTGTGTCACGATGGGCAGCACAGGTACCGGTGTGGGAGAGATAGGTCTGTGACGTTGATCAACATTCATACTTGGCTGTCAGTCTGACTGGGAGCTGACTGTGTGTCGGGCACTGTTGGACCACTTGACTGGGGAGTGAGACGCCCAGCTGAGGAAGAGCTATCAGTGGCCTTGGACGCTGGAGGGCTGCTTGGACCAGGTGGTGTAGTGGCACGTGGAGGTGGACTCAGGCCGATGTGGGACACAGTGTGGGAGGGAGATAGTGGAGGGGTGCCTTTCCACTTCTTGGGTATTCTAAATGGCTTGCCTGTCTTGGTATCAATGGGAAGTGGTGTGGACACAAACGGCACACTCATCACCAAGGCTGCCGCAGGTGCACACGCTGGACCTCCCCTGGGGATGTGCTGGATCCAGAAGGACGCTTAGCCTGGCATTGCCTCTGCCCCTCCATCCCCTCTTTACCCTGTGTGCCCCCTACAGTGCCCTCCTGTCCCTGCTTCACTGGACTTGGAATGGGAGTAGAGGTAGTTGGTGAAACAGCCTTGGATACCTTACTATGTGTAGCCTTGCCAGGCCCCACCTTCACAGTGGGCATGGAGAGTGTCTGCATGCCTTTGCGAGACGGTTTTGGGACCACAGAGTCTGTGGCCGGGGATTGCTCTGAGGCTTGTGACCCTGAGTACTTCCTCCTTGAATCATGTGCCTTTGCAACGCCTGACGGGCTCTTCCCTTTGCGCTCTGGGGTTGTTTTTTTCTTCGTAGGGGAAGGTGTCTGTGACCTTGACCGCTTGGGCTGCTGCTGCTGTGTGCTACGTGTGCAGTATCGTGACGTTGAGGTGTGTGAAGCGTGGTCAACGTCGTCAGACGTTGCCACTGGCATGGGGGTGGACAAAGGGACTGGAATTGGACTACGAGATTGAGCCAGTTGAAGTGCAGCCGCCATTGTGGAGGACATTGTCTGGACAGTGCGGTGCAGCCCACCCACGTCTGAATGTATGCCCTCCATGAAAGCTAACACCTGTGCCAATTTGCGGTCGTGGTCTGACAATGCATTGAGGAGCCCTGTCTGCCCCACACACAGCTGGCGCATAAGGTCCACACACTCTGCACTGATGGCAGCAGGGGGCACAGGGGCAGGGGCAGCGGTGCCTGGAATGAAGGACACTCTTCCCCTCTTTGTGGTGCGAACACGGGCAGCAACAGAGGAAGTGGCTGGGAGGGTGGGCACTGCACGCTGTGTGCTGGAAGATGTAGCAGACTCTCCGTTCCCTGTGTCCTCCAAGATGTCTGCACCACCGCCGTCATCAGATGATGTTGAACTTTGCGTCTCGGGCTGTGATTCCTCCAGCATACTCCTATCCCCCTCCGAGGCGCTGGTCACATCTGTGTCACTGGGATCCTGTGCAGCTGTTGTGCTTGTTTCACCACCACTGGTGTCCGTCCCCTGTCCCTCCGTGCCCACGGGAGATGCTGCATAACAGAGAGACATGTAGGGTCAGCAAAGTGACAGCAACAGGACAAACATATTCAAGCAAAGCAACACTGAGGATGACAAAGTCTACATGTTGCAGGCCACCCCGTGCATTCTCACCATGCAGACACACTTCACTACCTCAAACAGTGCGTACAAACATCTAAACACGGCATAGCTGAGCCATGTGATGGGCAGACAGCACAACATCATGCATGTTGGGGCGTACAAACACTAACACCAATGGACCAGGCCTGCAGCACACCACCCACAATGCCATTGAAATTCCCAGGATTGGAAAAACATCAGTAAGTGCATGTATGTAAAATCCGTGACTGCCACACCCAGCACAGGGGCCACTTACAACCCACTGCATCGCAGTAACCACATCACGTACACCAGCGCAGGTACAGGCTTGGTACACATGCAGCCACTCACAGACAAAATCAACCTTCACAGAATACTCACCCCTAGCTTGCTGTTGATGCTCCTTCAAACGTGCGTCCAGCTCAGGCTGTGTCACAGCCAAGATGCGGCACATCAGTGGTGTCAAGCTGCATCGTGACAACCTGCCACTGCGAGGGAGTATCCCCAGTGTCATCTCAGCAACGTTCTTTGCCAGTCGTGATATGTCGTCCCACCTCTTGTGGCAGTGGGTGCGCCGGCGGTTTGACACTCCCAGAGCCCGCACCTTGGTTGCAATGGACCTCCACACGGCCTTACGCTGGTGTACCTTGAGCTGCAGGTGTGGGAGACAAGAGGGGGAATACATCAGTGACACACTCTCATGGTAAAACCTCTCTCTCTGAACAGTGGCATGACACAGACTCATCTCCACACGGCAGATATGGGTCATTGATGTACACGCATGCCAACCACACACGTATCACACTCTGTACAGTCAGTGATGTGTCCTTGTCACATTGGGCGTGGACAGTCCATGCCAGGTAGAATCACACAGAGATGGACAACGAGGAGCCACACAAACAGTCACATGAACAATAACTGTCCCGAAACATGCATCACCAGATAGCTGTCACACCATATGGATGTGTACACAACACATGTCCATCCACCCTTCATGTCCATGCATTTAATGTGTGGGTTGCATACACCCCCTTAACAACTAGGAAACAGCATGTCAGCCAGTGCATTACACAACCCCACACTCTCAGGCACATACACCATCTGATCGACTACATGTGTGCCCCCCTTGCACTCACACCCCCACTGTTGGAGACTTACCACAACATTTGGGCCACCATATAGCCGTGGGTACTGTGTCAGCACCTCGTCCACCAGGACATCCAGCTCCTCGCTTGTAAATGGACTGGCACAGATCTTCTCCGTCCTAGCCATCACTGTGGACATGAGACGTCAGCGGTGGCAGTGGGCGGTGAGGGGTCCCAGGCAGCAGTCCCTGGAGACAGCAGCAGGTGAGGGGTCTCAGGCAGCAGTCCCTGGAGGCAGCAGCAGGTGAGGGGTCCCAGGCAGCAGTCCCTGGAGGCAGCAGCAGGTGAGGGGTGTCAGGCAGCAGTCCCTGGAGGCAGCAGCAGGTGAGGGGTCTCAGGCAGCAGTCCCTGGAGGCAGCAGCAGGTGAGGGGTCCCAGGCAGCAGTCCCTGGAGGCAGCAGCAGGTGAGGGGTGTCAGGCAGCAGTCCCTGGAGGCAGAAGCAGGTGAGGGGTCTCAGGCAGCAGTCCCTGGAGGCAGCAGCAGGTGAGGGGTCCCAGGCAGCAGGCTCTGTGAGCAGTGGAAATGTGGTGCTCCCTTCCACACATATATAGGGCCCTGGACTCGTTTCAGTGGTCATAGTCTTCTGCCATTGGTGTTCCAGGTCAGCCTTCTTCAAAAGCATCCAATGACCGCCTCCGCTGGGGCGGAGCACGCCTACCGCGATTTTTGAATCTGCATCATGCCACTGCGATAGCGGTCCCCATTGGCTGCAAGGGCATGGTTCATGGCGGTGATACACCGCGGGCTCCTGGCCGGCGCTACCGCGGTGGTGCATCTTACAAAGGCATCCTATCTCCGCATCCGCTGGGGGCAGAGCACGCCTACCGCGATTTTTGAATCTGCATCATGCCACCGCGATAGCGGTCCCCATTGGCTGCAAGGGCATGGTTCATGGCGGTGACACACCGCGGGGTCCTGGCCGGCGCTACCGCGGTGGTGCATCTTACAAATGCATCCTATCTCCGCATCCGCTGGGGGCGGAGCACGCCTACCGCGATTTTTGAATCTGCATCATGCCACCGCGATAGCGGTCCCCATTGGCTGCAAGGGCATGGTTCATGGCGGTGACACACCGCGGGGTCCTGGCCGGCGCTACCGCGGTGGTGCATCTTACAAATGCATCCTATCTCTGCATCCGCTGGGGGCGGAGCACGCCTACCGCGATTTTTGAATCTGCATCATGCCACCGCGATAGCGGTCCCCATTGGCTGCAAGGGCATGGTTCATGGCGGTGACACACCGCGGGGTCCTGTCCGGCGCTACCGCGGTGGTGCATCTTACAAATGCATCCTATCTCCGCATCCGCTGGGGGCGGAGCACGCCTACCGCGATTTTTGAATCTGCATTATGCCACCGCGATAGCGGTCCCCATTGGCTGCAAGGGCATGGTTCATGGCGGTGACACACCGTGGGGTCCTGGCCGGCGCTACCACTGTTTGATTGCCATAGAGTGACATGGGTGACCAGGATGTGGCTGGTGGAGCATGACAAACGCCATCTGCAGCTATGTAGAGGGCCATCACTAACACCAATGTGTCATGTGCAGCACATGAAACACTTGCGTCAGTGGTGGGCATCGACAAAGGTTCAAATGGTGGTTGGCATGCTCCGCCACCCAATTCACGGACAGTATGTGCATCCGCTATGGGGAATATGCAGCATCACATCGTACACTCTGTGCATCATTGTGTTTATGGGGCACGTTTAAGGCACCTACGGACAGTTCTTGTTGTGTGTGGATCAATGGTCATTACTGTACTACGCACAGTGGATACGTACAGTGGCACATGGCACTGGATAACATTGATATGGTCTCCTGTCACAAATGTCAGCCAATGTGTAACGTCTCACACCAAATGGAACACTGTACTACATTATGTTGAGCAATATTTACACACAATGTCGTATCTGCCACCCATGCTGACCACTATCTCACACCTGAGCCCATGTGTTACACTGAAAACCCAGATGAACTCATTTATTCAGCATGACTGTCATCATTGGAAACAGATGTCACCCTGTTGTGTTATTGCTAAGACCAATTATATGCCGCATGTAATGTCTTTGTACACACTGGCAACTCCTGCAGTGTATGTCCACATGTACAGGGGGGGGCTCGACCTGCTAAAGGATGACGAGTACTTCAGCACCACACCTGGCATCCATTGCATTATTATTGTTTGTCACTTGGGTAGACGGCCAGAGCAGATGTCTTTGCTACATGTCTGCCACCTGTAACCACAGGGACCTATGTGGTAGTGTCAGGTCTGTGCTCATGTTGTTTGGACTGTTGTATGTGAATCAGTGACATGTACATTTCAACAATGGTGCTTAGCTAAACTATGTTTTTGAGTGTTGTGCTGTGTTCCGGTGCTACTCACCTGCCACCAGTGCATGTCCATTGTTCACATCAGGAATGTTGCGTTGGCAGATGGACTGCATGCACGGTTGTGGATTGTGCTAACTGTATGGAATATAGTATGCGACATTTGTCCACAGGCTATGGGTGTCCAGTATTGCCTGTGCAATGTGTGTGCACTGATTAGCGGGAATTGTCTGCAATGTTGGATGGTCAGCACAAGTGGCACACGTGTGCAGTGTGTTGCCACCAACACTAGTGTATGTGCATGCTATGGGGTGCTAGCCATCCTTGCTCACCATCTATTCCAGCACTGTGTGGGTGGATCACATCTGCTGGTGTATCAGGATGGAGTGGGCACCCAAGACAGGTGAGATGTACCTTGATTGTTGTGCCTGTGACACTCATCCAACTCCGACATTTGGACAATGTGAGGTACCAGTGTCCCACTACTCATGCACAGCCAGCATGTTTGTTAGATGTGGGATATTGATTGTATGCTGTGTTGGGCCTGACAGCCTGTGTGGAATGAGGGTCAGGATGCATGTCCTTTGGGACATGTGGTGTAAAATTACATCCACTGGTGTCAGGTGTCTGAGCCAGTTGTCCATATGTAATGCATACAGTCTGTTCATGCGTAGACTTGTTGGCATACTGGCTTGGCATTGTCCATGTAGTGTTGTATGTTTGTGTTGTGGCACTGTTGTGTCTTGAAACAGCTGGATGTGTATCACCATGGTTTGTGTTGTGGTGCACATGTGTCCTTGGGCAGTCCCTCCTTGATGCTGCATGTAAATGTCCAAAATGGGGGAAGATTAAGGGTGCATACAGGCCCTGCTGATCACGTCCCTCATCTATTGTTAATGTGTGCCACATTGGCTATCTGTGTGCTTGTAGAGAGTATTGGGCAGTGGGGTAATGGTGGCCTGTTACAGTGGTACACATACTCTGCACAGGCGTGACATCATCTGTCACTGTCCGACTTTGTATTCAAGTCAGCAGCAGATATGGCCTGTGTACTGATGACATTGGCACATGTATGGGTTTGGGATGTGAATGTCATTGAATTTGAGTGTGTTCGAAGTGGCACTGAGTACAAAGACAATCCCAATGATCTATCCACATTGTGTTGTTGATGTGTCCCCTGCAATTATTGGCCAAGGAGGTGTGGCAGGTACATCAGCAACGTGGAAGCCAGCAGTGTCTCTGCTTCACACATGTCCTGTGTAATGTACACCCAAGGCTGAGTCCACCTCAGCTCGATATGTGCCTCTTGGCATTCACATAGACAGTGTTCGTATTGTGTCTACTGACTGTGCACATCCATGACAGTTGTACAATTAATCTGTCTCATGTTGGGACAACACTGAATTGCACTGTGTGCTTTCAGGGATGACAGTCAATGTTAGCGCCGTGACAGGACGGACTTTATGAATTTGTGCACATCCTAATTTATGTTGCTATGACGTGTCCCCTTTCATCTCACCTAGGAGGCGACCTAATGTGTTTCGTACCTTCACCCTGCTGGCTAACATGGAGGATACCGACATCATAAGGCGATTCCGTCTGGATCGGACAAACCTCCTGGAACTTTGTGCAATATTGGAGCCACACCTGCTTCCACGCAGGACATACCCAACAGCACTCACGGCAACGGCAAAGGTGATGGCATTCCTACATTTCGTGGCTACGGGATCCTTCCAGCAAACTGTGGGCATTGCAGGGGGATGTCCCAACCAACATTCAGCATGGTGCTACGTGATGTCCTGTTGGCTATGATGCAACACAGGGACCAATTCATACATTTCCCCAGGCGGCAGGAGTTGGCGGATGTGAAGGGCGAATTTTATGCACTTGGACACGTTCCTAATGTAGTTGGTGCAATAGATGGCACACATGTTTCCCTGATTCCACCCCAAGCACGGGAGCATATTTACCGAAATAGGAAACATTATCATTCCATCAATGTGCAGGTGGTGTGCCAGGCAGATATGGTCATCTCACACGTTTGTGCAAAGTTTCCAGGATCAGCCCACGATTCACACATAATGCGCAACAGCATTTTACCACAGCTGATGGCCAATCTGGCGCCGGAGCGGGCATGGATTGTGGGTGAGTACAAAGGGTCGAGTCGTGTGCTGTTTGTGTGCCATGCTGTCCTCGGACACATGTCAGACACTCAATCTGTTTGTGTCTTTCACACTTAGGTGACTCTGCATATCCCAACGGACCTTGGTTGCTGAGTCCACTTCGCAATCCCAGGACACCAGCTGAAGTGCGCTACAACAATGCCCATGGGAGGACACGTCGGGTCATTGAGCGAACATTTGGACTCCTGAAATCGCGTTTTCGATGCCTCGACAAGACCGGAGGGGCTCTGCAGTACTCACCCGTCAAGGTGTGTCAGATAGTGGTAGCATGCTGCATGCTACACAACCTGGCCGTGCGGAAGGGGATCCCCTTAATCCAGGATGATGATGACCAGCCACAGCCCCCACCTGCAAACACCCAAATGTCAAGTGACGAGGATAGTGGAGAGGAGGAAGGTGTTGGACAGCGTCAGCAGCTCATCAACAACTACTTCACTTGATGGTCAGTGGCAATGTCAAAACTGGCTGTTGTCTGATGATGTTGTGCTTGGTGAATATGTGTATGTGAGTTTTGTGACTACAGCATGTTGCAGAGTCAGTGCTGGCTGCAGATGTGTATGGTAAGGGATCTTTTGACACAGCTACTTGATGTCTATGTTGGTACAGTTGCTCCTTGTGACATGTGCAGATTGTCGTACCTTGATGTGCTGTGTTGTGTGATGGTTGTTAGTCCACCACCTGAGTAGCAACTGATGTTCTGTTGTGTTTTCCTAGGTCCCTTCAGCCTCTACTTGCCTGCGGAGTATCCCTGCTCCTGTGACATTGTAATCATGGGTGTGAGTTAACATACTGTGATGAACATGGAACAGTGACAACTACATTGGTGCGTTATTAGTGTTTATTTACAGTGGATACATGTGATGTAGATGTGGATATTTACAGATTTGTGAATGGTGAATAACAGATTTGTCAGTGATGGTAGATGAGACAATAGAGTATACACTAGATCAGTATGGTAACACAGTCCAACAGTCATTTGCCATTCCCACGGCATTGTGTGTGGGGACAGTCTGCAGGGTACACAGCAGGGTGAAGAGGGGTGCCATCATGGCTGGCTACTTGACTGGCTTTTGCCAGGTGCTTTGCCACGGGATGCTCCCAATGATTTTTTCGGGTGGCCCCTTGCTCTTTTGGCAGGGGGGGACACAGGTGCATGGCCAGTGGTGTCTGATGAGTCCCCATGCTCGCTGGATGCAGGGGAGGATGGGGGTCTGTCATCCTGCGGCACAACGGAGGGAGCTGTAGGTGTTGGCGGTGCCGCATGCCTGTCCCTAGGGACCCCCACTAGCTGGCCCAGGAGGTCCCTGATTTGGCCCATGCAGGCCACGAGTTGGCCCATGCGGTTGCCAATTGAGCGCAGCATCTGTTGTTGCTCACGGGCATCCTGCTGAGCCTGCCTCAACTGTCCCTGGGCGTGTTCATAGACCCTCACAACTCTGTGAATGTGTGCCAGTGATTCAGTGCCAGGGTCTTCTTCCCTTTGGGTCAGCCTTGTCCTCACACCTGGCCTGCTGTCACGGCCCTGTTGCCTCCCTCCTGTGGGCACCGGCCTACTCTCCCGTACCTCCGCAGTTGTTGTGGTCTGGTTGGCCTCTGGAGCAGGGCGAGTGTTGCAGGCAGCAGTGGTAGTGGTGGTGGAGGTGGTGGTGGCACAGGTCGTTGCAGCAGGGCTCTGCGTTGATGTTGTTGCTGAGGGTGGTGGGGCTGTGGGGTCCTGGGACACATTACGCCCTGCCACACCAGATGGTCCGGGTTGGTCCTCCTCCTCCTCATTATCCAGGGAGTCTGCATCCGAGGGGAGATGTTCGGGAGCTGGTGACTGGCTGTGCTGGTTGAGGTTGTCGTCCTCTGCAGTCAGTTGTTGGTCACCTGTGGGACAGGAAGTAGATGGTAATTGCCTTACACACCTCAGGGTTGCTGTGTTTGATGTCTCTTATTTACATGTTATGCTACACACAGTTGCCTTTTTCACACATTGTATGTCTGCACAGTGATGTGCCTCATGCCATGAAGTGGAGTTACATTCATCATTTCACAATGGTGTGACCTGTGATTGGTTAGCATGCCACACGTCTAGTATTGGTGATTTCAATGTGAGGTTGTCATCTGACAACTGGCATGACTACAAGTTGATGTTCAGCATCTTTGCTGATCACTCTGCCTGGCAGACATTACCTGTGTGCATGGACTAGCCATTGTCATCACATGCATACCGTTGACATGTCCTGTGCTTGTATTTCTTTATACAGCAGACCATGCTAGTTTGTTTTTCCCATGGTCCTTCATGATCAGCACCCATGTACGCTACAGAGGGAAGTCTGGGTGATGCATGTCAGAGGCCCGTTTGCTTGGACATATTTGTTGAGAGTCACAGTTCTGTTTCTGTCACAGTTACGTACGCTGAGCTGTCTGCATCCTGTCAATGGCTGTGCTTTTCTTTTCTATATTTGTGTGAAGTAGAGCCTCATGTTGTCATGTCTCTCAATGCTTTTGTTGAGTGATGGTGGTGTGCATGCACTGTCTGATTACCTGTGCAGTGTCACTTTGGTTTTTACTTACAGACACATGCTTCTGGGTGGGGTGCTCCATCCTGCTGAGGGGTGGGAGAGGGGGCCTGTTGGGGGTTGTTGTGCTGCCTCCAGATACACATTCCCCATCCCTGTGAAGATGGCTACCTACCTGTTAGGTGGTGGGGGAGCGTTCAATGGCTGACACATGCTTCTGGGTGGGGTGCTCCATCCTGCTGAGGGGTGTGAGAGGGGGCCTGTTGGGAGTTGTTGTGCTGCCTCCAGATACACATTCCCCATCCCTGTGAAGATGGCTACCTACCTGTTAGGTGGTGGGGGAGCGTTCAATGGCTGACACATGCTTCTGTGTGGGGTGCTCCATCCTGCTGAGGGGTGGGAGAGGGGGCCTGTTGGGAGTTGTTGTGCTGCCTCCAGATACACATTCCCCATCCCTGTGAAGATGGCTACCTACCTGTTAGGTGGTGGGGGAGCGTTCAATGGCTGACACATGCTTCTGGGTGGGGTGCTCCATCCTGCTGAGGGGTGTGAGAGGGGGCCTGTTGGGAGTTGTAGTGCTGCCTCCAGATACACATTCCCCATCCCTGTGAAGATGGCTACCTACCTGTTAGGTGGTGGGAGAGCATTCAATGGCTGACACATGCTTCTGGGTGGGGTGCTCCATCCTGCTGAAGGGTGTGAGAGGGGGCCTGTTGGGGGTTGTAGTGCTGCCTCCAGATACACATTCCCCATCCCTGTGAAGATGGCTACCTACCTGTTAGGTGGTGGGGGAGCGTTCAATGGCTGACACATGCTTCTGGGTGGGGTGCTCCATCCTGCTGACGGGTGTGAGAGGGGGCCTGTTGGGAGTTGTTGTGCTGCCTCCAGATACACATTCCCCATCCCTGTGAAGATGGCTACCTACCTGTTAGGTGGTGGGGGAGCGTTCAATGGCTGACACATGCTTCTGGGTGGGGTGCTCCATCCTGCTGAGCGGTGGGAGAGGGGGCCTGTTGGGGGTTGTTGTGCTGCCTCCAGATACACATTCCCCATCCCTGTGAAGATGGCTACCTACCTGTTAGGTGGTGGGGGAGCGTTCAATGGCTGACACATGCTTCTGGGTGGGGTGCTCCATCCTGCTGAGGGGTGTGAGAGGGGGCCTGTTGGGAGTTGTTGTGCTGCCTCCAGATACACATTCCCCATCCCTGTGAAGATGGCTACCTACCTGTTAGGTGGTGGGGGAGCGTTCAATGGCTGACACATGCTTCTGGGTGGGGTGCTCCATCCTGCTGAGGGGTGTGAGAGGGGGCCTGATGTGTGTTGTAGTGCTGCCTCCAGATACACATTCCCCATCCCTGTGAAGATGGCTACCTACCTGTTAGGTGGTGGGGGAGCGTTCAATGGCTGACACATGCTTCTGGGTGGGGTGCTCCATCCTGCTGAGGGGTGTGAGAGGGGGCCTGGTGGGTGTTGTAGTGCTGCCTCCAGATACACATTCCCCATCCCTGTGAAGATGGCTACCTACCTGTTAGGTGGTGGGGGAGCGTTCAATGGCTGACACATGCTTCTGGGTGGGGTGCTCCATCCTGCTGAGGGGTGTGAGAGGGGGGCCTGTTGGGAGTTGTTGTGCTGCCTCCAGATACACATTCCCCATCCCTGTGAAGATGGCTACCTACCTGTTAGGTGGTGGGGGAGCGTTCAATGGCTGACACATGCTTCTGGGTGGGGTGCTCCATCCTGCTGAGGGGTGTGAGAGGGGGGCCTGGTGTGTGTTGTAGTGCTGCCTCCAGATACACATTCCCCATCCCTGTGAAGATGGCTACCTACCTGTTAGGTGGTGGGGGAGCGTTCAATGGCTGACACATGCTTCTGGGTGGGGTGCTCCATTCTGCTGAGGGGTGTGAGAGGGGGCCTGTTGGGAGTTGTTGTGCTGCCTCCAGATACACATTCCCCATCCCTGTGAAGATGGCTACCTACCTGTTAGGTGGTGGGGGAGCGTTCAATGGCTGACACATGCTTCTGGGTGGGGTGCTCCATCCTGCTGAGGGGTGTGAGAGGGGGGCCTGGTGTGTGTTGTAGTGCTTTTTGTCTGTACACATGCAACCCAGTTGATTTTGTTTAGCTTTGTGCTTTATCAGGTTGAGTGGTGGTTACATCTGTGTGACCTGTTTTGGGTATTGTGGGTCAGACGAATGTCCTTTGGCCTAGGGGTTGTAGGTTTGAATTTGTGCAAGACGGTACATGGCAATGTGATGATATACATTGGTTTGTACTTTCCAGCTTCCAGTCCCCCGCGGATTCCTTCAAGACTCTCTGGATGTAGGATTCCAAGGACCTTCTCCTCCCACGGACTGGATGGTTTGGGTGGGATGGGAGTGCCTCCACCAGTCCCGTCAGCCAGCTGACGGTTCTTGGCCCTCTTCCTCTTCACCACGGTCTTCAGGTCATGCCACCGCTTCTGTATTTCCTGCTTGTTGCGGGGGGTGGTCCCTACTGCATTGACCTTATTGACTATCCTCACCCACATTTGGGTTCTTGTGGCTAATGGGGTGTGTTGGACCATGTTGCCATAGAGTTGTGGTTCAACTCTTATTATCTCATCTACCATGACTGCAAGCTCTGAATCAGTGAATTTTGGCATTTTGTGTGGTGCCATGGTGTGTGCTGTGCAGATGTTCTGTGGTGCAGTTGTGTGGGTGTTGTGGGTGGTGGTGTAGGTGGTGTGTGTGTTGTGGTGGTGATGTGTGCAGGTTTGCCTCTCCTTTGTTCTCTGGGGTTGGGACCTTCAGTTGTGGAGTGTAGCAAAGGATTGTGGTCAGGGAGGGGCTGGTTTTATGCTCGGCTATGGGGGGTGTGGCAAGCTGGTATGTTGCTGTCAGGTGTGTTGTGTGTGTTGTCCTGTGATTGGTTATTTTGAAATTTCTGGGGCTGTTGTCATTGGGCACTTTTGGTTTGTATTGGGACAGGTCTACTTCAGTGTGTGCATTGTTTGTATTTTTTTTCGTGTTTTTTCTACGTCCGCCATTTTTTTTGCGGATCCTCCGCAGCGGTTCCTCGGCAGCGGTGGCTATGCTGCAGCCCTTCCGCCGCCTATCGGATTCATCACTGTTCGCGCACGATGCGGTCGGATTCATAGGTAGGTACCATGGTGGTAACGGGGATGTCATAATGTCACGGGCGGTTACTCCGTGTGCATGGCGGCGGTTCTTGGCTTTTCCGCTGAGTATCCGGCCGTTGCGGTCGGATTTTCAGCTGGTCCGGCGAGTGCGGGCGGTTTTTCGTTGTCTTCCGCCGCCGCGGATGGATTATTCTGCCGGTTCATCGTAATGTATCCGGCGTTTTTCCCGTTGGCCATGCAGGCGGTTTTTTGCCGCTACCATGGCGGTCGGTATGCTTTTCCGATCGCCATCGTAATCGACCCCTTACTTTGGAAAATGCTATGCTGCTGTATATGTGTCCTCCTGTAACTGTTTCTGGTTAATGCTGTAAACACTCAGACTTGTTGTTTAATAACAAAATTGTACTTCTACTGCAGGGTGAATCCATTCGATATTTGAATATGGACTCTGGACTCACTCGGTACACTACAGACTGAGTTGGACATGGACACCATGATCATGATGACCACATACTATACTCTCCGCAGTCAGTCAGTACTTAGGATCGGAGATGATTGATGGAATAACTGCGTTTCATGAAGTGGCATAAAAGGTAAACACAAGTCAACAAGAACCACAGCAGACCTACTACCTGTCCGTGTAGTGGTGGAGTCGAGTGCAGTGGTATGACTGACAGCGGTGCATTGATTTAGTCACTTAATTTTGAAAATGCTAGGTTGCTGTATATGTGCTTTGTCTGGCTCTGTCAAAATTTAAGCTAAATGGAGGTTTGGTCACGGCCCGGTGCCGTGGGTCTGCTCTGTCCTGTTGTTGTTGTAGCTTAAAATGCTGTAAACAGAGTAGACATGATGTATCTATCCATGCCGCCTCAGTCTGAAAGTGTTCTCTTCTCTGTCTTGTTGCACTCCACCATAATTGATGCATTTTTTTTATTCATTGATTTTTCAATATCCCATTTGTTTTTCCATTTACACTTACAGGCCGGCTTTTACCCTGTGCTATACTTGGAAAAACAACGCACACTTACCTTACCAATGAATCTACACCTGCCAGGCAGGCAGTGGCGTCACCCAAGATTGATGGACGGAGCATCCATGGAAGGGACTGAGGACCAAGAGGAATGCCGAGATGCAACTCCCCATTTGACCAGGATAACACAGTAACAGTATCAACTTTCAGCATCTTTTAAATAATTTGATTCATTTTTTGTCTTCAATCATTACTACCGTGTGTTGTTGTTATTATTAATTATGTTTGCTCTCTGCTTATAATTCATCCCTACAGCTATTTTTAAATTTTCTTTGCTATCTTTAAAAGTAAGCCCGGTACAACAGAACAGAACACAAACTGTATGTAATCCGTGTCTCAATGAGGGCAGACAGGCAAGGCAAATTGCATAATATTAATATACTGATGCCCTGCACTGTCTAATTGTCTAGTAGTAGTTAGTAAGTTTTACTTATCATTAACCATCAAGTTATCATCATCATGCATGCATTTCCTTTTCACCCTTAACAGATTTATGGATATGGTAGTCTACAAAGATTGTGTTTTCTTTTGTCGTTTGTCCATGCGTACTGTTTTTCTTTGTCAAACCTTTCCCCAAACCCCCTTCCCAACCATTCATCAAACCCTAACCCTCTTCCCCCCGGGCTGTGTGATTTATTGAGGTGTGACTAAATTAAATGTACACCAATAATTGATCACACGCTTGCTGGGGCAGATGTGGCGAAAGCAACACTAATTCAATTTCAAGGCAGGGGGCGGATCTTCTTCTGCTTGCCCACCCATGATGATCAGTATATTTGCGAGGTAACTTTTTTAACAAAGGAACCTAATCCATCATCATTAATTGCTGGCATCGATTGTCATCCTATTACACACAGCACTAAAGGTTACGCTTGTGTCGAGTGTAGGCCTAGTTGAATGACTCGACACAACTACAGTTTGTAACTTGTTGTACTATGCTATCCCCTCCACCATTATGTTTTATTTACTTCGCTCTACTACTCCTCCCAGAGTCTCTCTCAGGCGACTGACTGTCTCATTTTCTTTTTTTGTAAATGCTACTGCCAGTGTCTACCACCACAACCATGGCATCTGCATTCTCTTCAGAAACCCAACCTGCATCGTCATGCAGCCATCGCTGTGCCTAACTTAAACATCAATCACAGGTAAGAAAAGAAAAGATGTTTGGGGGAGGTATAATAATGGACTAGGAGGAGAGACTGACCGTACTAGTAGGACAAGTCACTCAGTGAGGGGTACCGCATCTATCTGTTTGTGTCTTACAAAGTCAGCCAATTATTTAAATCAAACACTGGCTGTGGCCCTGCAGCAGCAAGGAAACAGTGTGACGTAAAACAGTAACCCCACAAAACATTAACCACATCGTATGTAAAGTATAAAAAAATATATAATTTAATTCCCTAACAAAAACAAACTATGTAAAAAAATCCCACAACACCTGACCCACCCCTCTCCCTAACCCCAACCAATGTCCAAAACGAGAAAGTCCGAAGGTAACCAATGTCCATAAAGCCCAACGCCCAATTCTCACCCACCAAAAAAGGATTAAAAAAGGGGCAATCAAACAGGGTCTACTCTTTAACTTAGCGGCGGGCTCTTCTGTTTTCCCTCTCCAGGACCTTGACTCTCTTCTTCAGCTCCTCTACCTCCTCCTCCAGTCGCGCATTCCGGAGGAGCATGCGGCGCGCATATGCCCTGCAGTTCCATCCACAGGGGGGGCAGCAGTAGTGCTGAAAGATGTTGTTGTGCGGCGGCGGGCGGCTGCCTGACCGCGGCGCCGTACTACTGGAGGGGCCTGGCTGGGGCCCGGGGCATTGGAGGAGGCTGCAGCTGCTGCCGCCTCCTCCTCCTCCTCCGCCAGAGCCACCAGCCGCCGGCACTCGGTGCAGATGGCCTCCAGCTTCCGGCACCGGGCAATGGCTGCCAACTCCTTCCTCGTTGGTTTTGGAGGAGCTATATCAAGAAAGAAAAAAAGAATATTTTACCAATACTCTTAGCAAAACAGTAACACAAAATTAATTCAACACATAGTGGCATAGTAGCAGTAGCACTAGCAAGCACAGTACATAACATTTGTGGTATGTATCTGTCCTCCCACTTCCTCGGCCTCTAACATTTGTGGGAGTTTCAGGCATTATACTAGCACTATGGCACAGTGCACCAGTCTTCTTTTTCTCTTTAGTTTAGCAAAATTACATAACCATGTTGTAGCCGGCATGCCAGCTCAGTCAGCTTGCACCCAAGACAAACATACTCGAGTCATGACGCAGACTCACGTTAGTTCTATTTACTACTGTCTGCAGGTGGGGAAGCTCGTATTTTTCTATTACGGGTGGCACTGGCCATACTCTCTCTGTTATATCAAGGGCAATTGCTTAATTTCACTTTCACCCTGCCCTGACTACTACAAAAAGGCAGATTATATATCTGATCCAATGATCATTGCTTATATATGGGACGACATGAGGTACTTTGTTTTGATTGATTGTGTAACCAACAGATAGCCCACCCCCCATGGCAGGCTGGCTGACAGTAAAATTAACATAGGTAGAGAGTGGTCCTCGGAGTCAGAGGAAGGCGCTGATAACTACATACATACACAATATATATAAATATATATGATGTGCTTGCAAACTACTGTGAGTCAAGGGAGTATTCTGAAAATACAACTTATATTCCCCTCGGCTTTGCTACTGTGGTGCGGTTTCTTTTACATTCTCTTCAAAGTAAGACTCTGGTCTGCATCCAGTGACAGTCTCCACCTATGCTATCTATGATGAATACATCCAGGCATCCATCCATTCAAAGTAAACGTCTATCATTCTTCTTAATCTCTCAACAAACCTTAGTTTGTTTCACCAACAACCACCCAAGCGCCCTTCCTTGCTTGCCTTGCCTTTGAGTTTGACCCAAACACCGCCGCTGATTCTTCCTATCCTATCCACCCATACGGTGTCGGCACCCAGCAGGCATCTTTTCTTTCACCTTCCACCCATCCTTCAACAACCCATGCATCTGATTCCTATCAGCCACCTATGCATGCTTCCAACGTATCCTTCTCTGCCAGTCATATTACATCTTGCCCGTCCTTCCTCCTTCCACCCTTCTTTCCCTTTTTGTTCAACATATCCATCAAGGTCATCTGATCTGACTTTTAGTCTTCTCCATAAAACTTTCACAGCTGAGTTGGAGTCAGATAGAAGAGGCCATTGGTTACTCAACTCACGCTGCTAATGCTATTGCTAATGCCATTGCTAAGTAAAGGGTGTCTTCTTCAACCGTTGTCTAATGTTCACTACAACTTCATACTTACTAAGTCTCAACAGTACAGTGAGTGTACAGTACACCCTTCCCGCTAGTGTAATGTCAATAAGTAAGGAATATAACTTACCACCGCCCGCCACTGCTGCTGGCTCACCCTCTGTAGTAGCTCCTGCAGGTGCCGCTGCCGCATCTCCTGCTCCCTCCGGAATGGCCGCATCGCCGCTGGCCACGGCACTGGTGGTCGGTAGTACGCCTAGAAAAAACATTACACATTTTTAGATGCCATATATACACCTCCCCCTATTTATTCTTTTTCACTAGCAAGATTGGAAAAAAAGTTAATACATACAATCATATACAACATACATCACTAGTCCAAATCGGGTACTAGAGTAGAGTAGACACTAGTAGTGTTATGGTCCCTAGGGTCATTCTAGTCTACTCTACTCTTTGCAAAGTTAGCCTGAGCCATGCAACCATTTTAGCTTCATGTCTTTTGCGCACGTGACGTCACGTTACCTCGCAGCTTGTTGTGTAAGAGTGACGCCTTTGAGCCCACATGAGCTCATACAGCTATTGTCTGAGCGTTGCGTACAAGAGGTCGAAAAATTAACAAGCCACTTTGTTATGGAGTTCTGGTCAGTCTGTATTGCTTAGCCATAACATGCTACACTTTTTGGCATGACTGAGAAATGCTTGCATTATACTATCTAACGCGCACCATTTTCTCATAACAGGCGGAAGATTCCCTTCTACGAACCAGAGCTTTGCAGAGCTTATAATGTAACCGGTACTTCTACGTTCTAAGGTGAGGGGTCCCCCAGAATTCGCACAGAGATCTTTTGTCTTCGATGGACTTGTAACAATGTTTATTGTTTTAATCTTATGCATTTTGCTGTTGGAGCTGGCTCGTATAGTATACTGAATTGAATTGTAGAACAACATACAGAGCTTGTTAGTTGAAAATAAACCTTTTGAACTTACACATAGACTCTGTGGTATTTGGTGTGGTGGACTTACATGAGTGAGTGAGCGAAAGGGTGTTATTATGTTCTGGGTTGTCTAATCATTGGGTATCTTCGGGGGGTTCGGGGACCTAATGAGAGACTATAGCTAGTCGGTCAGGGGATTGTGTGTTCTGACTGAGGTGTGAGGAAGGTCCAACCTCCCATCACCAACATCCTATTTTCTTGTGCATAGTTCTGTATGTGGCTGTGCAGAATCCCCACAACAGTAGTAGTATATCCTATCAAAAATAGTCAAATATCTGGTTGGGCATTTTGTTGGTGGGAATTGTCGAAAAGCCTCAAGAAAGATTAAGAAGACCAGAAGAGGACAACCCAAAGGACTGGACTCCGTGGCTAGAGCTATTGGTGAATCTGAGTTTTATTTAAAACCTTTTAAATAAAGAGTGGCCAACTGGGCAAGCTTAGCTACAGACAGACTAATAGTAGAAGTACAGAGAGTCATAGGCTCATAGCAGAGGCAGTTAGAGGCAGGGATAACAAGAATTTAGAAACAGTCTAGATCGAAGAAGATTTGGAAAAAATAGAATTAGGAATAGGAAACAGAAATAATAGTTCGGAAAAAATAAGGTGCAGTAAAAGTTAGGGAAATATAATTATTAATATTAACCACTGGAGGACTTACTAGGGCCAGCAGCAGAGCCCTCGGTAGAGGAGCGGTCCTGGCCCTGGGAGGCATCTTGATGTTCTTCTTGTCCCGCCGCCTGTGGCTGTGACCCCGTCTTCTTGCCCCTGGGTGCTGATCATGTAAGATATAATAAAGAAGGAGACAAACATTAATGATTGGTGTACTGTGAAACAAATAAAATATTTTTAAAAACGCTCAAAAAACATTTTAGGAAACAACAATTGCAATAAAATTGACCTATCTAATCAGATCGACTAGTAGTATTATTGCGGGATTCACGGACCGTCTACTTATTATTTATGAACACTAATCCAGTGTTCCATTGTGATTCCAGAATACTAACTAAGCCTATGTACCACCTGACCTAGCCCACATATTCCAGACGGGCCAATTGTTCACTAAGTCTGCATTTAAATTTTAGCCCTCAAAAATGCATAGGTGGAGGACACATGCATAAATTTGTGCATACACCAAATTGTTGGTTGGTTGCGTCTGATGTTCTGCTAGTGACACTGCTAAGCCTTACCACTCACTAAACAAACTACAAAAGTTTCTACTAAGGACTGGGGTAAGCAGCACTCAGTGACAGAGAGGATGCGTCACGCAGACCTCTAAATAATTACCAACTAATACTAACTAAACCTATCAATCCATCCACCACTATCTCTTCTTAGTGACAGGAGGACAAAGGAAGGACTAGAGTCTCTCTAGCAATAGCATTACCTAACTTAAGTTCTCTAAGTAAACTCTTACATAATCAGCCCAAGCGAGCGCAAAGTTGCAAACAAGTAAGAGTAGCGCCGAGCACCTGTGTCCTACAATCACAGAAGATTTTGAAACGTAAATTAATTTACCTGCAATGTAAGCAGCAGTATTCTTGCTATTCGGAAAAAAATTATACACAATACTTATACTACTAGTATATTAGCTACTCAGCAAGCCCCACGACCTCGACACCTAGCAGGTCCAGCAGGTCCTGCTCCCGGTCCAAGATGTCTGACCACCGGTGGGCCAGCTGGTTATGGGTGCGTCAGACCCCTGATTGACGAAACACTGCCCGGCGCACCTTCGCCCACCGGCGGTGACGCTCCTGGGTCGGGTACCCAGAGCCAGGCCTGCCGCCTGCTGCCAAGGCCAAGGGGAGGTGGCGCTGCACAAAAAAACACAAGGGCGGCCACCTCCACCTCTCCAAAAAGCTCCCGGGCCTGAACCCCTGCAGGGCGCAGTCTGCCGCAAGGCAGGCGGCTCTTGGGCACCTTGCCCTTGGAGCGCCATCAGTACCCTTAGGCATGGTTCTGGGGTGAGCGGGAGGCGGAAAAGAAACTTTAGAAGGGAAAAATAAAGTTAGGGGAAGAAGTAGGAGCTTAAAGAAGGAAGTAATATAAAACAGTAGAAAAGTGAAAAAAACGCAGTAAAAGTAGAAATAAAATGCAAAATATAGACTTAGGGACAGAGAGGGATAGATAATAAATAAAAAAGATCAGAAAAACAGTGTAAAAACCTAAGGATGGCAAAGATAGAGGGAGGATAGAAAAGCAGGCCCCAGAACCATAGCATAGAGTGAAAAAACAAGATGGCCGCGCCCATCGCGACCGCGTGGGTAAGGTTGAGCGATATTTCCCCGCGAGCACGCAAAAAGCATCGCGAACACGTAAGATGCGTTCCTGAACATGAAATGCGCATCGCGAACACGCTATACGCGACCCGGAACAGGAAATAAGGCATCACGAGCGGGTGGGACAAGTGAAAAACAAGATGGCCGCGCCCATAGGCGACCGCATGGGTAAGTTCGCGAGATACTATCCCCCGAGCACGCAAACAGACTCCCGGTCATGCAATACGCGTTCGCGAGCAAGAAAAACGCATCGCGAACGGGCGGGACAAGCAACTACGCGTGCTCGCATAGCTACGCGTAGATCGCATAGCGCTTTTGTAACTTCGCGTAGCCTCGCGTAGCGCGACTACGCAAACTACGCCCAGGGTTAGTATACACCTTAAGGATGACAGGTCTAAAAAGCAGGTAATAAGCATGTGCACTCTCAATATCAGGTCCTTTAGCTCATTGAAATCCCTTACTTTACTTCCCCTCACATAGCCACTTATTGCCTTGTTGGGGTAGTCCAAACAATCCATCCAAGACTGGTTTGTCAACATCTGGTGATCCCTAAACCTTATGCAGTATTTTTTAAGGGTAACCCCTAACTGAGGGCCAAATTTATTAAGGTTTTGCATCACCTTTGCATGACGCAAGGTGAAGCAGAGTGATGCAAAGCCTAGATTGAGATTTACCAAGCCACGCGTGGCCACCTTGCGTGGGTTGGTAAATCTGGAGTAGCCCAAGGCAGCACAAGTCGCTGTCTTGCGCTACTTAGCCCTGTTTCCACGCATCCACACATGGGTTTTGGCACATTTCCAGAATTACCAAGTCAGGTAAACCTGGGTATACGTCAAAATGCTATGCCTTTCCAGGGGAGGCATAATAAGGAGAAATATCTTTAATTCTCCTTGTTGTTTCCTCTTTCGAAGTCTGCCGTATTCTGCAGGACACTTAGAGCAAAATGCCTCTGAGGATTGTTTTGATGCAGGAAAGGGCCCCTTCATGCACAAAAACAATCCTACCTACAATGCAGGCACCCTTGCACCATGGCACAAGGGTGGCTGAATTGGCCCAAGGCAGCAAATTGTGTGCTAGTACAATGGGAGGACAGGAATGCCTCATATAATGTTAAATATGGAGCATTCCTGCCCTCTCCCTTTCATGCAGCAAAGTTTCTTGCTGGGTTGAGTTGCATGAAAATATGATAAATCTGGCCCATAGTGAGCAGAATGGCCTTCATCAGAACACTTCATCTGATACCACACCTCTAGTGTGAGGAGGGTATCCCTCACCACTGTGGGTCTGTGGCTTGCCCCCAAATCTCTATAGGACCATGGGCATCTTCAGAGCTACGTCATAGGCAGAAAACCATTTGTCTATATCATCTCCCACCATCATGCTAGGGACAAGGTCTTGGGGTATATGTACTCTCACCTCTCAATGGGACACTGGATTGCCTCCACCATTGCTGCTAAACTCCCCTGCTTGATTAGCTTTATGGTCCAGCTCCTTCAGGCTCACCTTATGAGCCAGGATCAACTTTGTTTCAGCCAAGTCCCTCGCAACCTCCGCTTTCTCCTTGCCCAGGGTGATCTCTGCTTCTGACCTCCTCTCTCCTAGGGCTCTCTGGGTAGGAGCCTCCTCTGCCAACCTCTTTGGAGCAGCACTCTCCAGGGCTCTTCTTACAGCTGCTTCTTCCTTGGCGGCAAACACATTTCGCTTAGCCAGCTGCAGCCTGAATTCCCTCTCTACTCTCCTGTCCTCCAGCTCCTCTTGGGTCAGATTATAGGAAGAGAAGCTGCTGCTTGCTCTGGATCTGGCAGGGTACCTCACTCCTGTGGGCACCCCTCTCTCATCTGGAGCCATGATCGGGGCATTGCTATCCTCCACCTCCATCTCCTCCTCCTCCTGCTGCTCCATATCCTCCTCCTTTTCCTCCACTTTTGTAATTTGAAACTGGTTGGCCTCCTCTAGGCCCAGTGGGCCTTTTGGAGCTCCGGCTTCTTGGAGCTCTTGGTTGCTGGAAACCCCCCCCCCTTCTCTCTCTTTAGAGACACTTGAGCCCAGCAATAGTGTAGCTCTCCAGAATGTTGAGCTCAAACTCCATGCATGAAGGCAGAGTTACAGGAGTAAACAGTCAAGTGGAAGGGGTAGTGAATTTGGAAAAATCAAAAGAGGCCAATTAATGAGAATTTAAGGACAGTCAAATTTGATGTCAGACTATTTATTTCGGAGTTTATTGTTACACACACCACTGAATGTTATTGCACAAACACAAGTACTGGATCCCACCATTGAGAACCAATGTAAGGAATTGGCTTTTTAATTGAGAGGGGTGAAGAGTCTGAAGACCCATCTCAAGCAACAACCACAATCTCTGTCAGAGGAACCACAAAAGTCACTCAATTAACCTGTGATTAACAATCTGGTAGCTTGGAACAAAATAAGTCCGACTTTCCTTACAGTAGGCAATGTGTAAAGTATTTATGCAGCACCCAAACAGTAGTAAAGTATACACACAACACAAGAAAAATCTCAAACCAATTTAGACAAATAGAGAAAGTTCTAATAAATAAAATGAGACCAGTAAAACAAAAATCTAATAAGTAGAACTAGAGTTATGATTTTTTTTAAATTTAGTAAAAACTAGTGCCTAAAAGATCAAAGCACCAACTGCAGGCATTTAGTTTCGTAAGACCGAGGCAAAGTCAAACATTATGGCCGAGCGCAATGGAGCATGGTTCGGATACACAGAGTTGATTGTGCCTGGTCTACGCTTACCTTCAAGTTTAGAGGAAATTTAAGAAAAAATTGCTGAAAAGGTAAAGTTCAGCAGGGAAATGTAGCCTGCGGTGTCTGAGGAGGAGGCATCATCTTCGGGGAGCCGCTGGATGAAGTTGCAATGAAGATTTCTGTGTTTGGACTTGGTCACTTTTTTGGAAGTTGAAACTCTGCAGTGGGATGAAGCTGCAGGCTGTAGCCGACAAGGACTCCATGAAACCGGATACCCCTTCCAAGAGGAGCCACTGAACAGGATTTGTTACTGTGGAGAAGAATGCAGCTACCACAAAGTCAGGCCGACCGGTGATGCACCTTGGGCGAATTAGCGAGCAGATAGGTCCTGGTCTCATGTCAGTTCTCACTCAGGCCTCTTTTTGGTGAATAATATTTTAAGACCCAATTTTCATGTTTTGGATGTTTGGGTACACAAACAGTATTAGAGTGAAAACATAACATAAGAAAAATCCCAGACCGTCTCAGAAAAATAGAGTACATTTTAATAAATAAATTGAGACCAGAATGCAACAATCCAATTGGAAGAAGTGGAATTATTCAATTAAAAAAATTTAGGGAGATATAGAGCCAAAAAGCACAAACTGCAAATCGCGGTCAAGTAGTCATGCTAGACTGGAAGAAAGTCACACGTTCACGATGACCGCTATGGAGCAAGGGATGCATACAGGGACCAGGCTAGTCCCACTGAAAAAGTCACTTTCTCAAAGTCCTGTGTGAAGAGTTCATTTAATGTTGACGGAGGCTGCTAGAAGCAGGGAGAGGATCACGGATGGTCATCGCTATAGCTCAAAGATCTGGTCGAAAGTCAAGGACAATCATTGCTAAATTTTCACATTGGCAGTCACCGTGGACTGTTACTGCCGTAGCTCAAAGTGCAGATCTCACATTGCCGGTCGTTGCTGGCAGTCCCTGTAGCAGGTTCACTAAAGCTTTGTTTTGGCAGTCATCAATGGACGTGAAAGGGCCCGTTCATGGTTGCAAAGAGCTCAAAGCTTCAGGATTTCACCTTTTGTCACAGGAGAAGCTCAATTGATGCCAGCCAAGGTTCCATGACCTGGGGAGGCATCTCTTAGGGATAAGGAACTCACTCCAGCAGAGGTCAGCAAGGCTCAGGCAGGTCCTGTGCAACAGGTCAGCTGGGCAGTTGTAGGGAGGCCTCTGGAGCTTGTTGTGCCCCGGTACGTCAGACAGGAGGTCAACTAACTTCTATGTCGACATGTTTTGGCAACTTTTACCCCTCAGTAAGGGTTGGTTGGCCTGCCTCAGGATGAGTGATCCCATTCTCATAGTTCCCTCTTAAGTTAAATATCCTGGTAATCAAAGAGATGTATTTAGAAAAAACAATAAACATACAATGACCTTTCTTGTCACTTTCTATGTAGACACTCTCGGGTGTTTCAAGTTTCATCGGTAAATTCACTCACACTAGAGTGCAAGCGGAAGCATCCCCTTATTGTCACACTTTCGTCAAAGGCTGGAGGCCACTATTTTGTGCCTCTCACCACTCCGAGTAGCTCAATAATTTATTCCAAAGCTCAACCCTGGGTAGCTTGACTGCGAGTAGACAGGCTTAACTTAGGAGACAGGCATGTAAAGCATTTAAATAACACTGATTCATTAACTAATTAAGACACAACACACAATAAAACTCCCACATCAAGTTATAAGAATAGGAAATATGTTTATCTTTAAAATGACACCAAAATGAATAAAATCCAATGTACTGGAGATATGAATTTTCAAAGATTTAGCGCTATATAGCACTTAGAAATCTTTAGCACCGCTCTGGGACATCTGGTCGTGCTTGACCAGGCCAAAGTCAAAGTTTCTGTCCAACCACGATGGAGCCCTGCTTAGATATCTCTCATGGTAGGCCTCGTTGAGATTTTACCTTCTGACTAGAAATGTTTCTGGAGCCTTTTCTGCCGGGGTCCCTCGATGCTCTTCACCAGTCCGAATTTGGTGAGGGCTCCCTGGCTTGCTTTTCAAGGAGCTCCTGGTCAAACTCTGAAAGTCGGACCTCTGGAGCTTTTCAGCGGATGAACCAGCAGGGCAGGCCAGCTCGCGGTTGAAGGTGGCCCGCTTGGCTCTCGCGGGTGGGTTGGCCCCAGCCTTTTTCCAAAAGTTGTTCCAAACTTCTCCAAACTTCTGGAACTTCTTCCTGAAGTTCTTCTTGAGGGTCCAAAGTGTCCAAAACACAATCCAAGGATATGGAAGCTCCAAGATGGTCCTTGAAATGTTGGGACCAAAATTCCCACAATGCACCTGGACAAAACCGTTACAAATCCACTGGACGCACTCCTTTTTAAAAAAAAAGTTTTATTTGAGTTTTATATAGCGCTGGCTAGACCCGGTGGTATCAGAGCGCTTTACATGAGGATCAGAGTTACAGGTTACAAGTTACATTTGTTCCAAGAGCAAAATCAAACATAGGAAAAAGAAAGCACAGTTACGGAAATTCGTCAGGGGAGGGGGAGGGAAGGGAGAAAAACAGGGAGATGGGGAGAAACTATGCCCAATGTCCGGCTGGGTAGGTGACGGCCGAGGGGATGAACCAGGGCCGATATCCTCTATAGCTGAACCGGGCATCGGACAAGGTGCTCAGACTCCGCTGTCAGGATAATGATCAGGTGCAATCAGAGAATGTCATAATAAAGCAGGGGAGTTGGAGAGATGAGATGCCGCAGTCCAACAAAATCCAGATGCCATCTTGAGGTTAGGCACTGTCCTGGCTAGACCCGGAGGTATCAGAGCGCTTTACATGAGGACAGGTGAGTTACAAGTTACATCAGTTACAGGGTTACACAGTACAACGACATATAAAAGATAATGTTACACGGTCGGAGGGAGTGGGAGGAAAGGAGACACAGCGGAGAGACGCGGAGAACAGTGCCCAATGTCTGGCTGCGTAGGTGACGGCCGAGGGGGTGAACCAAAGCCGACCTCCTCTATAGCTGTCAAGGCAGCTCCACCGGGCATCAGCCATATTGCTCGGTCTCCGCGGTCGGGATAATAATCACAGTTCCTCTGAAGATTTCGAGTTTAAACACAGGAGTTTGGAGAGATGAGAACCGCAGTCCGATCTAACCCCAGGAGTATAAAGGGTCCAAGAATGGGGTAGCTTCCAGGGGATTAAAGCCGAAAAGGCAATCCCTAGCAGGGGCATTCCCGGCCGGAGCGGATAATCTGTCAGACATCTTGAAGACATCATAAATGAGAAGATTGTGCTCAGTCATTGTCAAATTAGTGAAAGTGATTGGTGGAGAGCTGCTCTATAAATCACTGTCCAGTGCACATTACTCCTCGACTGAAGGGCTGCCACTCCACAGCTCCAAAGCTACAGGCGCAAATTTGAACCCACCTATGCTCCCACGGACTTCAGCTGTCTCGGTGGAGTATGATGAGTAGGGGCCAGGTCAGAAGCACAGTGCTTTAATTGTTAGTCACGGCGGCCATCTTAAGGCCAGGCACTGGATGGGGTCTTGTGTATCAGGTCCCTGCAGGCCGCGATCTTGCTATGCAGTGTGAGGGAGCAGGGTTTCTTTTCTACATCTCATCACAGCTTAGCTCACATTCCCAATAGGGCATAGATCCTGGAGAAGTGGGGCGAGGAAAACAGAAGCCTGGGTTTGAGGCCAGCTCACTCGTAGGCCCAAGCGGTTGTCTGCGCGGAGGGAGCCAGCGGATCGCTAAAGCTGTTGCTCGGTTATTTCCTCTCCATCATCCGGGCACGATGGGCTGGGGCCTTCACATTTCGAGCGTACGTGCATGGGGGAAGCTGCAGAGAGGGTGCAAGTGGATGTCTCGGGCACGGTGCGGTTGACTCCGCATTAATATTTATTGTTGTTATTCAATGTTATTGGATTGCGAGGTGCAGCACAGCTCCCCCATGTTGGTTCACTTCCAAGCACTTCCCAGTGTCCGTTTGCCTCCCGATTGTGCGGTCCCCAGAACGGTTCCAGCCATGTAGACAAACGCAGGTCAGGTTCGCAGGCCCCTCTCCCACCAGCCGCACTCGTACCTTTCAATGGGTGTAGGCAGGCGTAGTCAGAACTGGGAGTTTCCCCCCCCCCCCTGGAGGGGCAGCCGGCAAGTCTGTTAGTCGGGAAGAGGGCAAGCGGTGATGAGAGCCTCATCTGCTGAAAGAGTGTGGTTCGGCAACATCATGGGTCAATTCTCTCGGCTTCCGGGCGCCGTCCCGCAGCTCCTCGGGCGCCATCTTACTGCACTCACCTATGGGGACGTCGCGATTCAGTTCTCGGTCAGGCAGGGTCGAAGAGAGGCAATGCTTAGTTTTAAGTGAGCTGCCTGCATTCCGATTGCAGAAAATTGGTTTTCCAATGGCAATTGAGAGTGCAACAGAGCTTCAGCTCAGAGCGGCCATCATGGTCCGGCCACGCCCCCGTCACCCCTCTCCTGGCAGGGGATTTTTGGTGGTGATGATCCAAGTGAGCTCTGTTAACCTGCAGCTTGCAGGGAGTCCACTCTTTATTCCTCTTGAAGCAAGGTACATCCAAATGGCTGTAGTTCCAGATAATGTAGCAGGCACAGTCAGTCAGATTGCGGGGCCTGATGGTGCAAATCAAATTTCCAACTTGGCAAGCCGTCTTCTTCTTTTAGTTTCAAGCAGCAGATCTGAGAGGCTCTGCTCCTCTTACATATTTATTCAGTGTTCTCTGGGGTCAAGCAGGAGAGCACTCGTGTCCAATGAGGTGCAGGGCAACACCCCAGAGCATGACCACTTCTTCCAAAGTGTGGCATAATCTACTCCCAGAAAGCACTGTTCCTTCAAAATTCAGTATGGCTGAAATCTCAGCAGAAGAGCAAGAACTAATTAAACCAACCTCCAGTATGGCGTATTTCCATAGCTCCCCTCCCTCTACCATCCTCATATTCCTGCCTTAAGCCTGACATCTGGCTGGGTCAGAGGGGCTGGAAGGTAGATGGACCTGGCCTTCCCTGCCTGTCCTATCCAGCTTTGAAGCTTCATGCTTTACGACCCCTCCCCCTGCTCTGGTATTCATGTGTAGCAGAGCTCTCTCTACCTGATAGCCTCTCCCTGGGTGAGCCACTTATCACTTCATCAAAGCAGCCTGACTAATCCTGTGAACTCTGACCAATCAGGGAAAGAGGGCAGAAAGGCTGAATTTTGCCTTGCAGACAAGAAAGTCTTATAACTTACTTTCTGTATACTTTAGGACAAATTCAACAATGGCGTAATGTTGGATTTATTAATACCAATCTCCTAAGTCCTTGAATGGTATTTTTATTTCATTCCTAGCAATAGTGGTGCGTTCATAAACTACTGCAATGTTATACTATGAGGCTAGGTATCTACAGTAGGGAAAATGAAATTGCCAATTGTTCCATCACCAGGGCATATAAAACATCTTATATAAATGCCCTGCTTATAGTTACATGACCTCCCCCCCTCTACCTCTGGGACACCAAGGGGAGAATTAGGGTTCCTGAATATGCAACAATATTGTAGATCCTAATTCCACAGTGCTCCTAGCACCAAAGTCGATTTGGGGAAGCACTTTACTACAACGGTGAAATGTGCAATTTCTCTCCCCAGGGCATATTAAACATCTTTTATAAGGGCCCTTCTTATAATGACATGACCCTCCACCCCTGGGACACCTAGGGAAGTCCCTGGGGGTACCTAAAAGACCAAAATATTGTAGTTTATCACTTTTTAAGTGCCGCTACCACCAAAGTCGAGTTTGAGCACAATTTACATTTAAAAGCAGTGCTGCAACACAGGGTTGCTTTTAAAATGACCTCAGGCTCTCAGCACTGCACACATGCAAGTGCAGTAAGGGCTGCTGGGCTCTGAACTGCCATGCCCTATTATGTACTAGATAGTTATAGGTAGTTTTTATCCCCCTGCCTTTTTATATCTACTAGGGACCTCTAGGGTAGGTCATGCCAATTATAAATGTACCCTAAAATATAGTATACCCTCATGTATGCGTGTGTTTTCACTTTATTTTCAACATAGCACTGGCCCTGGGCCTGGTTTGATAGAGCCCAGGGAGAGTCAGTTACCACCAGTATCAGTCAGCAAAAACTAGGGGTGCACATGGCACACAGGATGACTTTGCAACACAGGGGGAATCTGATACTGTACTAGAGAGGGCTGCACGAAGGCCATTGATATACAGGAGGAACAGTATAGGAGCCAGGACACAGCCCTGTTGCAGCCCTCTCGCTAGCTTAAAACTATCTGTCCGTTTGCCTGTTGAGCCAAACCTCACTGACAGATCAAAGTGAAAGGCACTCAAGAATTGCACCAGGTTGTTCTCCATCCCCAGATCAGGTAAAATCCCCTATAATTTCGACCTGACCATGTTGTCGAAGGCACAAGAAAGATCCATTAAGGTCAGGTAAACAGAGCCCTGCCTAGCGACATTATATTTACTGACTAGGAGATGTAAATTTAGGGATTGCTCCATTGTGCCGAGCCCCTCACGGAACCCATACTGCACCTCTGATCGCATGTCCGCCGCCTTGGTCCAAGTGAAAAGGCGCACTAGGATGACCTTCCCCACCAGCTTCACTGCTGAATCCAACAGGGATATTGGTCGATAGCACCCAGAGGATTGAGGGTTACTCTTCTTAAAAAAAATTGCAATTTTTACAGCAGTGTGCCATGTTTGTGGGAGACCCACATTATTACCAGCATTAAAAGAGTTACAAAGGAGAGGGGCCCAGATGTCTGGGGCCAATTTATACAGGTCCATAGAGACACTATCCAGGGCCGGTGCTTACTTGGGTAGGCTCTTTATAATTACCTCCAAAACTTCTTTAAATGTGAATTCCAAAGTTAATGAGAAGACCGCCTCCTCCTCTTGGTAACAGTGGGCGGCCCTCAAGATGCAAACCTCCTTGAAGCGGTCAACCCAAGCTTCCGGGCTGATGGTATTGACAACAGAGTTGGGCTTAGCACATGCAACCAAAAAACCCTGGTGTGCTACATGTCATTTACCCCAAGATTCATTTTGCAATTCCTTGTTCCTGTTCCATAATCCTGCCTTATATTCCGCCCTGAGGGGCAGATTTGCAAGCCCCTTGCGACACTTTTGCGCTGCTGTTGCGTCACTTTTGTGACGCAACTGTGGCGTAAAAATGCAGCAAATTTACAACGTGACGCATCTAGGGAGATGCGTCACGTTGTAAAGCCCTGCGTGACATTATACCTGCGTCAGGAAAGCCTCGTAAAAGTGATGCAGTGAAATCTACAAGATGAAGCAGGCATAAGGAGTGACGCAGTGTATTGGGAATAGGCCGCAACATGCATTGCTGGAGTTGCGTCGTGCTTGCGACACGACTCCAGCAATGCGTGACTTTTCTGCCAACAGATGCGTCAGAATTTCTGACGCATCTGTCAAACCTTGCACCATAGTGCGCCGTATTGTAAATACGGCGCATCTATGGTGGCGCAAGGGTTTTTCACGCAGGCGCAGGGAAACTGACGCATCTATACAGATGCGTCAGTTTCTTGTAAATCTGCCCCTAAATCTTTGTATTTTATGTAGATCCCTGGGTAACTCTTTTAGGGCCTGATTAAGTAATATTGAGGCCTTCCTACAGGGCTGATCAAATCACTTGGTTTGAAGCCCAGATTTACTGGGCTTCAATAACAACCTGTTGACCACCAGATTCAGTTGAACAAATGAGCTGGCCCTCTCGCTGTTAGCGGCTGGCTGAGTGAGGCAGTTGGACACCAGGAGCAAATGTTGCGAACACAGGTAAGTCAAAGGAGTGTTCATATCGGCATTTCGCCATGCCAATCGCAGGCCCTGGGACTTAGTAGTTAATGACTCTGAAAACATACTCTTGACTGCCCCCCACCCTCCCAGGAAAACAAAGATCTAGGCATAGGGGATTATGATTGCTATAAATGCTATAAATACTGGAAATAATTGATGCCCCAGCCAACATTTCATGTGTGACAAAAACATAATCAGTAACGGAAGAATATTCGCCTCTCTCAAAAGTGGATTTGTCTGATTAATTAGTGTTGCAGACTTCATTCACATTAAGCAAATTAGATATCTTAATCAGGTGAAGCAGTGCAAGACCTCTCCAGTCTCTTTGCAGGGTGTTGTGTTCCAGACCAAAATTAACACCCAAGTAGAGGTCGTGGTTCAAGCTGTGTCAGCCCCAATTTAACATTAAAATCCTCACCTAAAATAATATCATTTCCTTTGTGCAAATAAGCAAGTTTGATGTCCAAAGCCACAATAAAATCAAATACCATGTTAAAATTTGTTAAATTATCATGCTCAAGGAAACCATTATAAAAATGTTTAAAAACAATATATGTATCATTAGGTCACAGTGCTTGTAATAAAGTGCAAGCAGAGGGGATCAAACTGATTCTACAATGCAGGGTTCCTTTAATCCAATCCATTAGCCCAGCGCTAGCTCTGCTTGACGGAGATAGAACTGCGGGGACAGGGTAGGGGCCATACCCATCAAGGCAAAGATTTTCAGTCACCCAAGTCTCTTGGAGAAAAATAATATCGTAGCTGAGAATAAAATTGACCCACCCCTCACAGTCCACTTTACTGGCTAGCCCAGCAATATTCCAGAAAAGAGCCTTACTGACGTGGGCACGTGTAGCTGGCATCACAGCGTTTCCCTTATTCCTTGTCAGAGGGAGTTGTGGGGAGTTATTCACTGTCTGGGCCCCGTTAACAAACAATTCTTGCAAAGGGCTAGGTCCCTGTTTCGGTAAGGAGTCTTTTTGCCTAGATTCCTCAACAGGCCAGTTTTTAGTAACGTTACGGGAAGTCAGTCAGTTGTTTTCTGACAAATCACCTAAAAGAGAGAAAAACGATGTTGCGCCAGTGTACTAAATAAGGATGGCTGCACAAACTTGGGTAGAGGAGAACTCTCCCTCTCATAGGCGCTCGTAGCAAGGTCTCTATAAAAGTAGACCAGGGGAATTATCTTGACTTTGCTGGGGTTAGCGAGCGCTTGCCTGGAGGCCCGGATAAGATCACCGGTGACCCTAGGATCCCTAAAAGTGACAATAATGCAGTCCCCATCAAATTCTTTATGCATCTTTCCCATCCATCCCATTCTCCTTGCCATAAGAATCTCAGGGGAAATGGTGCCTCTGCAGCTAATATTCCCATGGATCCAATGTGCAGTTTTATTAATCAACCACAGGTTCCTTAGCTTCAGGGCGCAACCCCGGGACATCTGCCATGGTGATTACATATGCAAAAGAAACAATTGATGGACAGAATGACTTCATCAGCCAGGCTAGCTTGAATCCATGGGAGGCTGTAGGTGGCAAATCACAATAGGGCGCATTTATATGGGCGGAGGCCACCTTGATGTTTTGTGGGGTTGCCAAGGAAAACTCAGGATATTAGAACCTCCTGCGTGAGGGCTCCTTAACGCATGTACAAGTACAGGAGCTGGATCTGCTGGTGCAGGAGCAATGTACAATGAAGGACCACAAATGGTGAGGCAATAACCCCAGGGGCGGCGTGATTGTGTACTGCCCCTGCCCCTTTGCCCTCCTCGGTTGGTGGAACCACAGTAGGTTGATTAGCAGCTGGGTGGGGGTTAAAAAGCTTAATTTGGCTTCAATGGCCCCCAGGTGGGTGTAAATAGGTTCACGTTTACTCAGGATAGAGTCCTTAAGGTCGCAATAGAGGACAGTTATTCCCCCAGGAGTGTGTCCTTTTCTACTGGCCCCTTGGCAAACTTTAGGGTAAGATTGGAGACACAGGGCCTTTTTGACTTAGAGACAGCAGATGCTCTCTTCCTTTTGCCGGACAGGCCCTGTTGGGATTTAGGCACACCCCCTGGCACCTGTGTTAACGGAGGGGCATCAACAGTCACTGCCTCACCTGCCTCAGGTGACTCCATGGCCGAGGCACGGACATCTTAAGGATTTTGGGGGCCCTGGGCCAAACATATTTTGGGGGCCCCTGTTCAGAACAGCTTTGAATTTATGATCCAATTTGAGCCCCTGTTTCCCACGCAGTTTCCGCTTCCTCAGCTGCGTTAGCGATCCAGTTTGCATCATAGGCATTAGCCTATATATTCCCGATGAAAACGGACGTGCGCAGCTGACAGAGGTAGGATTTAGTGTTTCCTGCCCTGCTACTAGGTTTTTAATACCTTTTAAATTGTATATGTGTGGCTGAATTACTCTGTGCTTTTTAACAATTTCTCCTACCTACGCGCGCTTGCACTTTACTTGATTCTGCTTGCCTACACCTCCTTAGCTGCTCCGATTCACATCTTGCTTTTCCTCCAGTCGTGGTCTGCCGCGGCTGATACGCCCATTGTGCGGAGGTCTGGGGCTACTATCGGGCTCCTCACTTCTGCCCACGCAGTTTCCGCTTCCTCAGCTGCATTAGCGATCCAGTTTGCATCATAGGCATTAGCGTATATCCCAATGCAAACGGATGCACGCAGGCGCGCCAAAGGCAAGCCTGTCTGCGCCCGTCAGCATCCTGGAGGTGTCCGGTGCCGACCATGCTGCTCAGTTCCCCTCCGGTGAGTTTCTTCCACTATATTACAATAGGGAAAAACTGCTTAGCCTTAGGCGGCTACCATTATGTCAGTGTACAGCGGCTGATCTGAGCTTGGAGGTAGGCTTTCGATGCAATAAGTGCAACTGGTCTCTCCTCCAGCCCAGGAAACTCGCGCCCAAGATCCTCCAACGCAACAGTAAGTGTAAAAACAATAAGAAAACAGAGGACATAAAGGCCACCCTTTTAAATTGTCGCTCTATGCAAAAGCATGAACCACACATTTATGACCTACTTTTAGACGAACAGCCTGATCTTTTATTTCTCACTGAGACCTGGCTGTCTGAAGCCTCCAACCCTACTATCACTTCGGCCATCCCTACGGATTATAAAATCCTTAGGCGGGACCGACCGAGTGGGAAGGGGGGCGGTGTCGCCATAATTTACAATAAAAAACAAGACTGCTCTCCCATCCTGATGGAAAACATCGAGGTCACAGAGTCCTTAGGCTTCCGTTGTACCTTACCCCCCCATCATAGCATAGCTGGTTTTCTGATTTACAGACCTCTCGGTGCAATTGAAAATTTTATTACTACGCTTAATGGATCCACCACCTCCCTGGCCTTAAAATACAACAACTGCCTTATTCTGGGAGATTTCAATATACATATGGACAATAGAAAAGACCCTCAAACAATTTCCTTGTTGGAGACGCTGCAGGCCTGCAACATGTTTCCATCTATTTTTTCGGCCACCCATGAGAAAGGCCATACCTTAGACCAAATATTTCACAACTTTGACATATCAGTAAGCCTACCTCTTCCCATTACCTGGACTGACCACCTCCTATTAAAATTTGTCATTCCCAACTCTGCCACAGCCCCTCATGCTAACGCAGGGCAGAGGGTCCCTAATTACAGGACGTTCCATAAAATATCCATCCCGATGTTAGCAGACGCCCTCGGTCATTCCTCACCGGAGCTGTCTGGCTGCCCCGACTCGGACGCCCTCTCAATAGATTCATGGCTCCGAACCAACATTGGTGAAGTGGTACCGGTTGTTTCCCGCTCCTCAAAGAGGTCGGCCCCACCATCTCCATGGTTTAACGATTCCCTCAGATCTAGCAAAAGTAATTGTAGAAAAATGGAATGGAAATGGCGTAAATCCTATCTACCTGAGGACAGGAAGGTGTATAAAGACACCTTAAAAGCTCATTACATTCTCGTGAAGGCAGCCAAGAAAAACTTCTTTCAAACCAAGATAGAAAATGCCCAAAATAAGAGTAAGGAAATCTTTAGCATAGTTAAATCCTTTACTGCCCCGAAAGCCGGCACAAAGGAAGGGCCATGCACGGAAGGATGGTCTAAGCAAATAGCTCAATTCTTCCGCAAAAATATCTCCGTGATCCAACAAGCCTTCACTAACATCTCAGAGGAAGAACTGACTTTCTACCTTAGTTCTTATAGCAAATTTCACATCTTGGATCCTCCATCTTTATTAGCTTTCCCTGAGTTTCAGCTTGAAGAGTCACTGACCCTTCTCCAAAGCATTAAGTCTGGCTCTCCTACTGACCCATGTCCAGCGAATATCCTGAACCTATTAGCTCCCACCATAAACCCCACGGTAAACCAGCTCTTTAATGCTTCCCTCTCCTTAGGCAACATGCCGAATTTATGGAAGAATGCTAAGATTCTTCCACTGATAAAAAAGGCTAACGCCAAACCGACGGACCCTGCCAACTACAGGCCAATCTCCCTTCTTCCGGCCCTCTCCAAAGTATTAGAGAAGCATGTAAACAGGCCCTCCAAAAACACATTGAAGATGGGAAGCTCCTTCATGAGTCCCAGTCCGGTTTTAGGGCTAACTACAGTACGGAGTCCGCTCTGCTGTAAGTGACTGAATTTCTCACGGGTAAGCTGGACCAGGGAGGCAAGGCTGTTCTGATACTACTCGATCTGTCGGCGGCCTTCGATACGGTCCCACATGAGATGCTCCTGGAGAGACTTGCTAACATCGGCCTGGGGGGACCGCCTTAACATGGATGTCATCCTTCTTGGCAAATAGATCTCAGAACATCTGGTTCCCCCCTTTCTCATCCCGGTTCCGGCCATGAATGTAGGTGACCCGCCGGGCTCCATTCTCAGCCCTACCCTTTTTAATATATATCTATCCCCCTTTGCATTTCTGGTAGAGGAAGAGGGCGTCAAAATTGTTTCCTATGCTGATGACACGCAGCTGATTTTTACATGTGAAAAAGGAACCGACTTTGACGGGGCAATGATTAGGTCTTGCCTCACAAAGGTTTTTAACTGGCTTAAGATCAATCAGCTGAAGTGCAATCCTGACAAAACTGAAGTTGTTTTCTTTGGTAATTCAGAAACGCCTGACTGGAGCTCTTGGTGGCCAAAAGATCTGCCGCCCGCGGAAAAGGAGAAAGTCAAAAACTTAGGAATTGTCATAGACAAGACACTCTCCATGCGCTTTCAAATCCAAAATCTAACTGGCACTTGCTTTGGCATACTCCGGATGCTAAAAAAATTCCTGCCACTGTTACCGCTTGAGAGCAGAAAGATCGTGGTGCAGGCTCTGGTGACATCAAAGCTTGACTATGTCAACAGCTTGTACCTCTGTCTTCCCAAATACCTTATCCAGCGCCTACAAGTGGTACAAAACGCCGCGGCCAGAGCCATCCTGAGACCTAAACCCAGATCTAGTATGACCCCTATTCTTAAGTCTCTACACTGGCTCCACATAAAAGAAGGGATCGACTTCAAAGCGAAGACCATGTTCTTTAAAGCTTTCCACGGCTTAGGAGCCAGCTACCTAAATTGCGTTAAAGCGCGTTAATCGCTACACAACATCTAGACCCCTAAGATCTTCCAATGCCAACCTGGCCATCGTGCCTAAAATATGCCGTGCCCGCAAAATTGTGGCGCAAAATTGTGGAATAGACTCCCTGAGTCTCTGAGACTAACCACAGACCTACTCTCTTTCAGGAAGAACTTAAAAACCTGGCTTTTTAATAACTGATGGGTCTTTTATGCATGTTTTCCTCCCGCTGTCACGAGCCAGGACACTCTAGTCTGAGTAGCTGCGCGCTTTATTAAATACACTATTTCATTTCATTTCATTAGGTCCCTGACAGTGCAAAGGAACACTCGTCCAAATTCTAAGGGCCTTATTTATGAGGCCTTGCTTCACTTTTATGCCGCCGGTGCGTCACTTTTTGTGACGCACCGGCAGCGTAAAATGTGCCATGTTGCGCCCTATTTACAGAGTGACGCATCTAGGAAGATGAGTCACTTTGTAAACCCCTGCACCACATTATACCTGCACCAGGTATAATGTATGCAGGGTGGGTGTTCCCCGCAAAAGCCTCGTAGAAGTGGCGCACTGAAATCTATGAGAACTCAGTGCGCCACTTCTAGGATGCCATTGCGTCAATATCTTACACCTGCCTCACAGCAGGCGTAAGACTGATGCAGGCCCTTTCACATGGGCTTGCCCCATGTGAAAGGACACATTGCTGGAGTTGCATCTATTTTCAGACACACCCCAGCAATGCATCACTTTTGCGCCCACAGATACGTCAGAAATACTGACGTATCTGTAACTCCTTGCGACATGTTGCATCATACAGTAAATATGAAGCATCCATCATGTCGCAAGGAGGGCGGACTAAGAAGTGGCGCATCCCTGTTTTCACACAGCGATGCATCACTTCTCATAAATAAGGCCCTAAATGTGTTTACATCTAATATTCAGGGATAGTTATGTGAGTTTTCAATATTGTAACACAGCAGCAGCTCACCAATATTACTGCAAATAATCTCTGTGACGCCCTCCCATTTCTTATATGTTAGGCCTTGTTTTGAACTAAAAGAAACTTTATGTATATTGCATGAAACATAAACACAACATTTCTCTGCAAAATGGCTGCACTAGACTCTCACACATCAGGTACATAAAAAATAAATTAAAGGAAAACAGTATTTAAAACAATCTGTTAAAGAAATATTCAAGGTCATTAGGGCAAAACTCTGGAGAACGGAGCTGATTCAGTCAGGGGGGCCCCTGAAAGGCTGGGGCCCTGGGCCAGAGCCCACTTTGCCCATGCATTAAAACGTCTCTGGGCCGAGGCACTGACTTTGCCACTGGCACAACTGTTTTGGGCTCCCACCAGGGCTGGTGCTGAGCTAGTAGCAACACCGGAAGGAGAGGAGCGCGACAGGTGGTGTTCCGCCAGCTCAATCTCCTTCGAGATGGCCACTACCGCCTGCCTTAAAAAGCATCCAGGGTTGTTCCTGTAGCTGCAGGGTGAACGACCGTAAGCTTGCGCTTTCCCATGTTGTACAAATATCACCGGCAGAAATGAAGAAAGAGTGAAAATATAATGACAGTACCTGTAGAGCAGCAGGAGGGATGGCCCAGCTCAGCTTTGTCTGGCCGCGGACGGACACTGTGGGTCATGGGGCTGAGCGCTGTTGTTGCTGCCCCCAGGTGCTTCAGGGGCCTCCTGGTGAGTGGTGATGCGGGACAGAGAGGCCCCAGCCAAACAAAAAACTTCCCGCGCTGCAGGTAACGGGCCGCTCTTTGTAGCACTGTTGGTCCTTCCCTCCGGTCCTTCAGGCGCCTCGTGGTGTGCCGTGATGTGGGGCAGACAGTCCCCAGCCAATCAGAAAACTCCTGCGCTACGGGTCACGGGGCGCACTTTTTAGAGCTGTTGGTCGTGCCCCCAGGTGCTTCAAGCGCCTCCTGGTGCGTGGCGATGTGGGACAGAGAGTCCCCAGCCGAGCAAATGTTGCTATATGACATTCTTCTCTACATTTATGAACCCGCGGCCACTTTAACCAGACTATTGCAAATTGTAGACTGGAACTCAGGGCCGGCTTTAACACTGGTGGCGCCCTGTGTGACAATGCTTGTTGGCGCCCCCGGCCCCCCCTCAATGACCACCTCTGCCACGGATTCCCTCACGAGGACCCTTTAACAGTGTCCCTCAAGTCTCCATATCCACTGTCTCTCAGATTCATTTAGTTTTATAGCACCACTCATACCAGTGTAAGGTGTCAGAGCACTTAACATCACACACACATTGCACAGAGACAACCATATGTGTGTAAATCAGTGTATAGGAAATGTTACATCAGGCAGGACTACAAGGTGTAATGTAGGAGTGACGTCATCGATACTGGTAGGCAATATAGTTTAAGAGTCTTTAATCTTTAAAGCACAAATTCAGAATTTAAAACGTAACACCATTGTTAGGCGTTCTCTTTAATAATAAGAATTGTTTTCCACCCAAATGAACACTTTTGTCAAGATTAGGATAAGGAAAGACTGAGCAAAAAGCATATAGCTTTAACATTACCTTGCAGTTTGCATGCAGCTCTTTGATGACAGTTAATAGCTCAATGTTCTATATTAGGATTTTGACGTATAAACGACAAGAAACAAAAGGAGCTCTCTTACAGAAGCAGTAACCCACTGACCTATTTATATTATATGCAGTTTGTTAGCTGCGTGGTACACATTCTTAGCAGCAGGCATTTTAACCCTCTGCGCTACCTTAGGATTAGTCAAAATGTCCACTAAACAAACCTCTGGTCTCTTTCCAGGAAGACCATTAATCACCGGAGTTATCTTGACATTTTAATTGATGCCTGAAACTTGCGGGAGGCCAGGAACATGGCAGCAGGTGCTCTTAAAATGATAATATACTTGCAAAAATTACGCCCCCACTCCAAGTCAGCGCCCGGTGAGGTGGCACCGATCACACCGCCCTAGAGCCGGCCCTGCTGGAACTTCTTGGGCTGTGGGATTAATTGGAAGGGAGCAGTGCTCTACCCGTTAGTGAACTGGTCCCCGATCCCAAAATTCAAATGCCTAGTTGCAAGTAAATATGCAAAGTTGAAGTCAGTCTTCCAAGACTGCCAGTTTCTCATTCATGTTAGCTCAATGTGTACGTCCCGTGCCATTTCCTTCATGGACTTATGGATGTGCTATGCAATACTAATGGCTCAATGTGCTCTGTAAGAGTGCCCAATAGCAACTGATCAAACTTAATCCCATTAAAAATGAGGTCTTTAAGTTTAATATGTGTTTCAAAAGTATGACCTTTGTCTCTGTGGCAGCCTGTCCAACGCCTTAATCCTTCATTAAAAATAAAAGCTATCTCCCATTTACTTTACCCTGCTATCACCAGCTCATCAGTTTGCTGAGGTGGTAATCTCTTTTTACTAAATAATACTCTGTATTGCCTCTTACTGTATTTTAACTTCAGCAGTGCCAGGGGCTACTTTGTGCAACTTGTATTATTGACAATATTTTTATCTGTGGTTTATGCATAACATTTTGGCAGCTTTTCCACTGCTTCAGAGCAGCGAGGAGGAATGGCTGAAGGTAAGTTAGTTACAACAGGGATTTGGCAGTTCTGGTTGCTTTCAATGAGAGGATTTATTATGAATTTTTAAGAGGGGGCCAGTGGGATTTAAAAAGGGCATACAAATTGGGATTTTATGGCTGGGTGGGAATTTTAAAACAGTAGGAGATGAATTGAACTTTCTAAATGGAACTGGATGGGGCTTTCCAGAAGGGATGGTGGATTTCAAGAACAGAGACTGGAGCTGCTCTTTTAGAAGAGTGGGTGATTATGATTTGAAAGGTAATGTGGTTCTCAAATAGGGTACATAATCTGTTTTTAAGGTTACCTGGATGAGTTTTTACAGAGGTGATATCAGGCTTTAGAGAGGATGCCTGAATTAGGCTATGCTGAGTGGGAAAAAGAGGTTTTCAAGATGGAAACTTGTAAGTGGGCCAGACGTGATATAGATGGGGCTGTAGAGGGGATCTTTATGGGGCTCTGGAGGGTTTGTCAGGGTGAGGCTTTGCAGGACAGGTGTGGTGGAGCTTTTGTATAGAATATTTGAACTGGACTTCAGAAATGGTGTGGGTTGAGAGGTTTGCAGAGTTGTGACAATGTAGCTTTCTGCAATGGTTTTGCATAGGAGTCTAGATGGAAGTCTGAAGATGGGGGCTGGTTGTGGCTTTAAAGAAAACACCGCAATGGTAATTTGTAGAAATGTTTTGGATGGGCATTTGAAGAGGGGTTTTTAATTAGGTTTTTAGCAGGGTGGATGGTGATTTGAAAATGGGTTCTGAATGGGGAATAAAGATGGTCCTAAATGATGTATTTCAGAATGATGTCTGGTGAGGTTCAATAAAGGATGTCTGAATACTGCTATGTCGAATGGGGTCTGGGTTCTTCTTTTGTAGGTGGTATCTGTGTGGCGCTTTGCAGAGAAAGTAGGTATAGCTTTGCAGAGGGGGTTAGTACTGAGCTTTATAGAGGATGTCTATTTGAGAGCTAACTAGAGTGAGTCAGGGTGTGAATTTGCAGTGCGTTTAGGATAGGATGTTGTAAGGGTGGGTCAGGATGGTGCTTTGCAGAGGAGGTCTGGATGGGGCTTTGACAGAGAACCAGTATAGGACTTTTGCCCAGTGGCATTTCCAATGTGCTGACAATTTAGTAAGGCTTCTTGCCCCTGACCTTACGATGGTTTAAGGTGGGGGGGGGGGCTTACTCCCAAATATTTTGTTCATGGGGGGCTTCCCAAAACAATATTTGAAAACCACTGGGCTATGGGTAAGAGAGGATGCTGGATGAATTTATGTGTTTGGTGAATAATAATTTGAGTCAAGTGTTTATGTGAATTAGGTCAGTTGAATGCTGTTTCTTACTTTTTCTTCAGATTTTTCCATAGAAGAGGTGAAGATCTACACCTCTGATGCTGATGCACAGATGAGAAATACGGTAGGAAAGTCACTAGTAGTAACTTTATAATTGTAATTTCAGTTGCGAGACCATCCATCTCCTCATCTAAGGGTTTGTAGGCTCGTAAATCCTACTATTACTCAAAGATTTCATGAATTCCATCTGCAAGGGTGATATGCTAATGCATAGCCAGAAATCTACATGTGCAAACATTTCCGCAGGTAGATTTCCCTTTGTGAATCTGGTATACAAACAAGAAGCAAAATAGAGATAGCTGTATATGAATGCAGACTATCAACACAAAATAAAGAAAACTAAAATGCAATGTAAGGCTGGGCTGGAACAGGACACAGACTCTGCCAGTAGCAAGGCAGGAACCTGTCAACAAACATGCAACACAGGGGGGTATATTTACTAGGGGATAGCACCACCAGAATGTCACTTTTAGCAACATTCTGTTGGCACTATGCCCTTCTCCACATTAACAAAGTGGCGTTAAGCCACTTTTTGTGGCTTAACGCCACCTTGTAAATACGTCCCCTTTATACGCATCACTTAGCGTGAAAGGGGCGCGCAATGGGTGTTGATGCGGGCATTTCACCGCAACACCCATTCCTTTTTGACGCTGCTTCAGATTTACAATGATCTGTAAATCTGAGGTAGTGTCAAAAACTAACACCATGTAAGAGCAGGCATTAGAATGGCTAAACTAGGAGAAATACTTTTATTTCTTCTTGTTTTTGCTTTTTCTATGTGTGCTATATTCAGCAGCACACATAGAAAGAGCAAAACGCCTTTAATGATTGCTTATGTGCAGGAAGGTGTCCCTTTCTGCACATAAACAATCATTAAATAATGACGATTTGCTACTTCTATGTGTGCTGCATTCTGCAGCACACATTGAAGCAACAAATCGCCATTCTGGATTGTTTATGTGCAGGAAGGGACCACTTCCTGCACGTAAACAATCATTCCCTGCAGCGCAGGCACCCTCGCATTATGGCACAAAGGTGCCTGTGTTGCCGCTAGGCAGCACATTTTAGTGGCGCATCCCTGCATTTTGGAAATGTCGTAGCGCGGTGCTGCCAAATTTGGTGCAGCTCGGCGCTCCGACATTTCATTTTAAATATGCCCATGGGTCTGGTACACAGAGGTACATCAAGCAATGCAGGGACAAGGAGCTTTAGGCAGTTGCACTTCATTTGACGTTTCAGGCTGCAGCAAGCCCAGGGTGAGGTTGTGTGACTGTGCAACATAAGACTAGTCACAGGTGTGTAACTGCACTCTTCTCAAGTCCTGATAGAGAGAATCCAGTGATGAGGAATATCAGGACTGTTACTGTTAAAACCATTATCTATTGGTTGTCAGGATTATGTGAATACTTGCCAGTGTATTCTGGGATCTGTAGTCCATGAAAAGGTGTAGATTTTCCAATGTGTTCTAGATTGAAACAGCATGCAGGCAGAAGTCGTACATGGATGTAGGGTGGGTTCTGTCGGTGAATTACAGTCTGCAGGTGGTCCATGCACAGCACTAACCATAGGTAAAGAGATGGTATAGTAACATGAGGAGGTCAGGCAGGTATGTGGTGAGTGGAAATCACATCATTTTATGCCTTTGTTGGGCGGTTTTATGCACATATCTTGCATATAACAAAAAAAAAATGTATATTTTGTGAGAAAGACATTATTCTAGGGATGCACATAGTTGTGAATAAACTGCACGTGTCATTTATACAAGCCACTGCCTCCTCACTGATTGCATTTTCTGTCACATTCTCCGGTTTGCTCTCATCCTCCCTCCCTTGCATGTTCTCCATACATTCTCCTATGATTTCCTACACATTCCCAAAGTCTCTACGGCTCCCATCACTAAATGCTAGTAGGTTCATTATGCTGTCTTTCTTTTTCTTGTTTCTCCAATTGCCACTACCTTTACATTTAATGTAAAGTTCCCGCTCGCACAGTCACCCTTGACAAGTCACCGCTGCACTCCTTCTCTACTGGCCGATGTCTTCATGGTTGGAGTCTCAACCTAGCCGCAGTGTCTCCCTTCTCTACTCCTGCCCTGACACTCTGAAGAGACCGTCATTGAGGACGTTCCTCTTTCATCCCTCAGCACACACTTATGGGCGGATTTTGATGTCGGGCGGAATTGCTTCCGCCCCACACTGACTCGGTCCTGGAACTGACTGACACCTGGTCGACAGTCCCGACAGGCCCATTTCAATGGCACCGAAAAGTGTTCGGTCGCATGCTCCGTTTTCTCAATCGGAGCTCGTGTTATGGCCATAAACCAGCCGTAACACAAGCTCCCATTGAGAAAAGGGAGGTGCAGTTCATCCCTGCACCCTGTGTCAGGCACTTCAAGGTGCCAGCCACAAGGTGCAGGGTTCAACAGGGGGGCACCATAGGTGGCCCCTCGGCCTCCAACTGGAGGCTATGGACCAAGGGGGGCCCTGCTGGGGGCCCCCAAACACGCTTCCCAACATGGTTTCTAAGTCAGACAGGACAGCATGAAAACCATGTCGGAAACCGTGCATCGTAATCTCAAGGGCAGAAAGGCCCGCCCTTGAGAATGCTGGCCGGCGTCCGGCTGGCCGATGGGCTCTCCGAGAATCCAGCCGGAATGACCGGCCAGTTTACTTTCTGACTGCCTCCATCATAATGAGGCAGTCGGAAAGTAAACTGCGCGGCCCATTATGATGCGGCTAGAGCCTTTACGGGCCGCATCGTAATCGGCCCCTTAATTCTCCAAATGCTCATGCAAGCCACCTTTCTGATCCTGCTCTTTGCAGCATGCCAGTGTGGAATTACTGTATTGATGTAAGAGTTGTAAAATCTTCCCGGAAGTTACCAGCTTTGAATCCATATTAGAACTATACAATGTACTTCCTGTTGTCTTGTTCAAGTTACTGTATTTGTGGACTATTATATATATTTTCTGTTAAACTCTAAAGTTCTTGTTGGCCTGATCCACACTATATACTATAGGCAAAATAAAGAAAGCTAAATACAAGAACAGAAAATGGCTAATAAGCATATATGTTAGCATAGTGAAGTGCTTGTCCAATATGTATTTCAAGGCATAGTAATTGATGCCATATCACATAGTCGCTGCCGTAAAAATAATGTTTAGCTATACACGTTACAAACCCGTGCCTTGGTCATAAATGCTGTCATATTTATTCTTAAGACTCATTTTATGGCATCACTACTTTTGAGTTTACTGAACTGTTACTCGATGAAAGGGAAAGAAACCTTTTTCTGTTTCCAACATGCATTGATTAAAAACTTCTGGTTACCATACTTTCTCTTTATTCAAAATGATCACCATATGACATTTTTAATAAATTAGCTTGTGTTATTCATTCGGAAAACAATGCAGACCAAGTTCTTGCAGAGAAACTAATGAATTCCAGTTCGCTACTTAAATGTCATATTGTGCCCAGTGTTCATTTAAAAGGTTTGGTCTGCTGGCTTGACTCGCTTTAATTGTATGAAAGCAAACCTCACAAAATATTTTAGAAAACTGTTATTCTGTTGTTCAGATGTTGGCAGAGATGTTTCCAGTACATTTGAACAGCAGTGGGTGCACATGATGAGCACAGGGTGTGAGGAGAAGTGATTCAGTGGCTACCATGTTTCAAGAAGAGAGCACAAGCACTTTAGCTCTTGTTTGCAGTGGTAAAGTGTGCAGAGTCCTAAGGACAGAAAAATAAAATCAGCAAAAATAGGAGGTCTGAAGGCAAAAAGATAGGGGGAAACCACACCAAGGATGTGAGATCTAACAGCTTCTTACTCAAAATTCTCAAACTTTTGCCATTATGCCTCTTCACATAAATATGTGCTAATTGCAGTAAACATGTACAGCAAATGTGCAATCACGGTCACAAGCAGAGTACCAGCAGCTGTTGTTTGCAGTGGTTTTGTTTAAATGATGCTAAAATATAGCACAAAATGACAGATTTGCATTTTGCATAGTTAAACAAAAGTAAATTATGTGCATTTCGAACAGCCCTAATTCAGTTACTGCAAGGACTGAATTTTTCTGCTCTGAGCTTTTACCTCCTGTAGGAAAATGCCTCTTTTTGTGTGATCACCCCAGTTTTTTGTGGACTGATGCAATTGTTTTACTCTGTACACTGGAACTCTGCTAACCAGGCCCAGTGCATGTGCTCTGACCCCTAAAAATGTTGAAATTGGCTGTACTCCTAACTGGCATATTTAACAGATCTATAAGTCCATAGTATATGGTACACAGTGTACCCACGGCCTGTAAGTTAGTGGACTGCAGCACTCATTGTGCCACCCACCAAGTGACAGTGCAAACTTGACTGCAAGCCTACCATTGTAGCCTGTCTGTGTAGTTTCAAACTGCAATCTGCAAATTTGACCTGCCAAAATAACCCCTTTTCATAGGCCTAAACCCAACTTTAAAATAAATATATATCACCCCTAAGTAGGCTTTTCTGCCCATAAGGCAAGGCGCGTACTATTTAAAACTAGAAAATATAAAAGTTTAATGTTAAACATGCCCTTTAGCAGGGTTAGCTGTTCCATAGGAACACATTTGGATACAAGACTAAATGCAATAATCTTATCTCCCACTAGGAAAGAAACTACAAAATACATTTTTGGTGTTTTTGAAATGTTTATTACAAGCACAATTCACTGGTGAAGTCAGATTTGTAATAAATATTTTGCAAACTGTACTTTTACAAAGTTAACTACAGCTTAAAACCTTATAGGGCTGGATGAATTTGAGCTCCAAAAAAATGACACCATGTAAATGTAGAAGTTTTCATCGGGCAAAGGAGCCAAAAGTATCTGGTAAGCATGGGACTTTTGCTTTCCCCCAAAATTTCAACAGCTTCACCGGGACCTCATCCAATGGCTACCCAGCCTCTTGGAGCTCTTCTCTGTCACATCCTGCTGCAGTGCCCCGCTGAGGATTTTTGACTGCACTATCAGAGAGTAAGTCAGAAGGCAAACCTTCCTATCAGGCTGAACTTGGATTCTGTAACTGACACACTTCATCGTGGTTGCAGTATAATCACGCCTATGTACTGGTCAAGTTCAACCGGATGGCTGAGGTTGGCTCTTTGCACACTATTTCTACTGAAAACTTTAAGAATTCATATCACCGGCTCCCTTTTTCGGATTTTTGCTATTATGGTGTCATCTTATTCATGAAATTATTCTCCATTTATAAATTTGAGTGGGATTTTTTTTGTGTTGTGTTTTTTATTTTTTAACTGTTTTGGAACTTCTAAATGCTTTACACATTTTCTTAATTTAAACCCAGCTGCTCTGTGCCATAGCTACCAGGATGAGCTCAGTTTTAAATTACTGAACACTTTACTGAAAGAAACAAGATAGTGCTACTAATGCTTGTGGTGAACTCCCATCTACCACAACTAATAATCCACTTTCCCACATTGACAAAAACAACGGCTTCAGCTAGGACTCATCCAACAGGTATCAGATTTCGAAAGGGGTTCATCAGATACAATCTGCAACTTTGGCCAGCTGGAGGATTTTGACTTCTATTTCAGAGACTAAGGGCCCGATTACGATGGCGGACGCACTTCAGTCTGCCGCCATCGTTTTGCATTTGGAACCACCCGCCTATAAGGCGGAGGTCTCACAGGGCTAATTATGATGCGACTGCCACCGTGGTGGTCGCATTGCCCATGTTTTGTATTGCGGTGGGCGCTTCGCTCTGCAGCACCCGCCGAAATACAAAACAGACACCCCACACATATCCCTGTACTATGTGGCAGGCACCATGCGGTGCCTGTCACATGGTGCAGGGATATGTAGGGGGGCACCATAGGTGCCCCCCAGGTCCCATGTCTGTGGGCCAGGGAGTAACGGGCCCCCAATGTCCCTTTCCTCCAGCCTTTTCAGGGCAGGGCTGGCGGAAAGGAACATCGTAATGCCTACGGCAGTGCCTGGTAGGCACCGCCACCATTGTGGCATTACTCTGCCTCCGATGGACCTGTGGCGGTCGGCCTTTCCGACTGCCACACAGCTGCCCGCCACCCAAATGTGGCGGGCGGTGAAGTTGTTAAAAATGGTGGGGAGACCGCCAGGCTGTGGGTGGCGGTCTCCCCGCCATTGTAATCAGGCCCTAAGTTCTCAGGTAAAATCTCCACCGGGGACTAAGGTGGTTGGAGTACCCAACCTGCAATCGCACTGATATGATACATAAGTCCCGTCTGTCTACCGTGACCATAGACTTTGGCCCTAAGTACTTTTTGGTGCTATTTTTCCTTAGAGCTTCTAAACTTCATATTCTAGTTCCCATTATTGAATTTCTGTCAATTTGGTGTTATTTTGTTTATTAACTTTTATTGCATTCATTAAATTCTTATTTTGTTGTGTTTTTGATTTTTTACCTGTTTTGGTACTTCTAGATGCTTTACATACTGTTTTTCAGTTAAGCCTGTCTGCTCTGTGCTATAGCTATCACAGGTTGAGCTCAGGTTTAAATTACTGAAACCTTTGACTGGACCTAGGAGGTTAATTCACTTTCTTACACAGAAATTGCAGGCTTATATGTATTATGTATTTGCGAGGGCACTGCTGATTTATTTTTTTACATAATTCCAAAGCTCTCCATGCACCTATGTAGTGCTAATGCCCATATGTGCAATACACTTTTGTATGTTAGACTATGTGGAATGTAGTGCTGTGAGTTAGTGCCCCTGATGTACCTAAGGGAGCAGTCTTAGGGGGAGATTTTCAAAACTTTTGCGCTGGTTTCGCATCACAAAAGTGACGCAAACCAGCGCAAATTTTTTTTTTGCTATTTTCTTTTCAGCGCAAAACTTGTTTTGTGCTGGAAAGAACTCTTTAAGAAGCGCAAAGCAGCGTGAAGCACTGCTTTGCGTTACTTTGCGCCGAGGGGGTGTTCCATGGGTAGTACATGGGCGTTCCCATGCAACCACCCATGCCTTTTGACGCAAAACCATATTTACAAATATTTGTAAACATGGTTTTGCGCCAAAAGTTAACGCCCCTTCAAAGGAGGCGCTAACAGGAGAAATGCTTTCATTTCTCGATGCTTTTCCGACTTTCCATGCGTGCTGCACTGTGCAGCACGTATACAAAGTGGGAAAAGCTTTGCATTGTGCCTTGCATAGTATTTTGTACAGGAAGTGTACCCTTCCTGTACAAAACCTATGCTACACTCATGCACACACCTTAGCGCTGCGGCGCTAAGGTGTGTGCATGGCGCATGGCAGGTGAAATCAGCGCTGGCGCAAGGGAAAGGGGAGGAGAGAGCCATATCTCTGAAGATATGGCGCTCTCCTGCTCCCTCCCTGTCGCACAACGGGGCCTCGCGGGGGGCTGCGCTGCGTTGCGCAACTTTTTTGAAAATCTCCCCCTAGTGTCCTTCAGACTGTCCTGTTGCAGGGCTATTGTCCATAGACTGTTGATCAATGGTGAAAGTCTTTATTCCTCGGCTTGTTACTGCCAATACAAAGCAATGTAATGTGGCTGGTTATCATTCTTAGCATGCATTGTGGTGGTAAAGCCCCCATAGGGTGCAATGCACTGCATTGATTTAGAATCCATTGAGATCAGTGTGGTTGTCCAGTGTCCATAATATCTAATGTAGGATGACCTTGCTGCTCTCTTCGTCACTAACAAAAATAACGCGAATACCCCCTCTTAATTTGACAAATGTTTCTTCTTTGTTGCTATTCCAGGTCTTATTACTCCATCGGGGTCTCTCTCTCCCAGCCTGGCTCACTGCACGTTCAACAGTGAACAGTGTGGCTACTATCGACTATATCAACTACGTAAACTGACACCAGAAGAACAATATCAGCCATATAGATTCAGGTCCTGTAGTATACAGCCTTCATTACTGACGCCCGTATAGAGCTCGGTTCATCTAAGTTCACTGTTTTCGTTGCTGGTAACTTTGTTTAATTTGGGGATTCCCATCACTGGTAATGATCAACTATAGTAGTAGACTGCATATGATAACTTACCAGGTTTATGGTTCAGACGGGTAGTCCTGCTAACTTTGGGCACGACAGCAGAAGTATCACAATTATGGACAAGTAAATATCCAAAAACTCACTTACATGAATTTCATGGCTCGATACATTTTCTCTGCTGTTTCGGTGTGATGCTAATTTTAACTTCGGTATCAAAAAGTATTTTTTACAAGTGTTCCAAACATCTAAAATAAATAGCTGACACAGTAAGTAAAAACAAGAAAAAAACTAAGCATTCTTTTTAGTCAGGCAGCAAAGACGTATTGATTGCCTTTAAGAAAGGAATATGTTAACTATTCATCTGTAGGTGAAAAGTTAGTCCATTAGCAGAATTCCACTTGGTAACAAACAGCACAACTATGGTGCTGCTGCCTTAAAGTGGAGGACCACATACTGATCATACCTGTGATAATGAACCAAGGTCTGCTGACTGCCTGCAGAGTTTACCTGCATGGGGTTGGCAGGTCACAAAGGGAGATACCAGACAACTGCGTCACTAGCAGAGTCCTGCAAATACTAATGAAGCTCTTATCTGCAGTGTTACCCGGAAGTGCCTGATCAACGCACACCCTTAGTGTGGCTCTGTTCATTCATACTTTAACCCAAGTCCGCGTGTCTTGTCCATATTCTCAGAGCCAGTGTTTCTTTTCTGTGAAACTAAAGCTACACAGAACATTGCTAATTGTATTCTCTTAAATAACGTTTTAAGGATGTTGCAAGAACAGTATTCACAAATGGTATACACCCAGCCCTCTGAAATATTTAGGTTTTATTTGTGGGGAAATGAGAGTTGCTCTGCATATTAGTCTTTGGATTGTGTCTCAATATTGACATGCTTTTGGAAAATAAATATATGCGGTAGACCATCTGCTTTAAAAGTCATTGGGGGATATTCACAAGAACGTGCGCTAAACATCTCCAAAAAATGTTAACGCAACTTTACACATCGCAGTCTATCGTGGGAAAATAACCCTGTGTTAACCTGGAATTCACAACACAGCAGTACCATAGGTTGCCGAAAACGCGGCCAATGTCTGCGATACAACCACCGCGACGGAGATAAAAACACACACCCCAACACCAAAATACATGCAATGAGCCCATTCGCGAGGAGGAAAGCAGCGATAAGCAGCGCCAGGCCCGCAACACATATACGGCATGCGGGAATAAGCACAACAAAAACAGGAAAAAAAAAGACAAACCAAACAGAAAACAGCGAAGCACAATGGAGGCAGTCGAAGCTAGTACACAACCCCACAAGCACCATTAGCAACAAAACATTGTACATGGCAGGCCATCGTGGACAAGGTGAATGCAGCCAGAGAGCGGAGGAGGACAATGGCAGAAAACCAGAACAGCTGGAATGCTGCAAAACGCACAAACAAGCAGAAACACGGCAACAACCAGAAGGCAGCAATGCACACCGGAGGTGGGAGTCCAGCGCCACACCAGGAGCTGGATGACATGGAGGAAATGGTGTCCACCACATCAGTCTGGAGATGGTGGCAGGAGTCGGGGACTGGAAACTGCTCAAAATCAACAGACACAACAGCAACAGGGAGAGGAACGACCAGGGACTGGGGGGAGATGGGCACAATGGCCCACATGCACAATTAAGCACAGCACAACTGCAGACAAACCATGCCCAAGAGGAACAACACCAACCAAGAGTCGGCAATACCACACTACTGAACAAGCACAGAAGTGAAAACCACACTGCCTGAAAGGGAGACGGGTGAGCCAAATCAGAGCTGAAGGGACATCTCACACACAATGCAGCACACACACATAGGAAGCAGAGCACCCCAACATCCAACACAATGTGGTACAAACACCAACATATGCACAACCCAACACAGGACACAAGTGCACCCGCTTGTGGCCTGTAAATGGCCATACGCATCTAGCAAAGCACAAAACAGGGACATGATAATGCACAAGTACCAACCCACAGCCCTGATGGGGTAGCAATGCATGTAAGGCAGGGACACAGATAGGCCGTGACACACACATTGGGATACAAATAAACACTCAACACAGTTGGAGACAAGTGAACGTGCGGAAACTTTATCAACAATTGCGTGTCAGTACGGCCAAGGGAAGTGCCACGACATGCAGACCAATGCAGCAGCATGTCTGAATGAGGAACGTCAGAAAGCGCCCATGTCCACCCCGGGGGAGTCCATCACCAACACAAGTCATTGCCAACCCACGTATGTTGTCCGTGCATGGATCAGGAGTCCAGGCCAATGCAGCCATGTCCACTGTCGTCTTGGGACATGTGACCAGATCCCCAACATGCAACCAGGCGTCGGGACACAAGCAATGGGTCACATGCAGTCCTGGCTGCAAGTACCTTGTCACTCATCCATGAACGCGAGTGCAGCAGCGTAGGCCAACATTTCCAATGCGAGATTGTTGTCCACCACATCTGACATGTCGGCGACGTAACCCATCAGCTGTCCCGGACAGATGTGCTGACTCCAACCCCTGGCCCCAATATGCACGAAAGCCCAATCGGGGAGCGGCTCAATGTGGTCACTGCACACGATGACTCGTGCAATCTCCCAGGTCCTGTTGCCAGCATGCATGCCAAACATCCAGGCATGCCATAAACGGGCATCACGGTGACACTCCTGGTCGTGGGCCAACAGGGGGCGCACACACACGTCGAAATCCAGGTCAGCTACCGTAACGTTGGAGAGGCAGACATCCATGGACCACTCGAATATGCACGAGTGACAGTGCAACACATGCTGAACGCAGGTGACGTTGGCAATGCGGAAGCTCAGCCTGTAACTGATCCGCAGCACTGCCAATGGCAGTGCCCCCGGTACATGCAGCAGACGTGCACGGTACAGGTCCACGTGACTGGAGTTGAGCATGTGTCCGGGATGGTCTGCCATTGCGTCAGTGGCACTGCTTGAAGCGGCACTGTGCTGACCTGCGCCAGTCCTGTGGATGAAATGCCACAGCTCGGAGCAATGAGCAGTGTCTGTGTGCAACGGGTGCAGGCCTAGGGTGTGGTGGGAGTACGTGTGAAGGCCATTTCACGCACGCTAACCATGACCAAGGACTTCTGAGTGTGGGATGTGTACACGTTGGTCTCACGTTGGGCAGTGCGTAGTGTGGGAGTCGCCAGCAACTGCTATCGGATCTGTCAGGGGGTGCTGGGCACATGCAAGTCCCATCTAGGAGCTGCAGATGTGCTACCGCCTGATAGTGCAGACAAAGGACCTTTCATCCCTACAGTAACTTCACCATCTGCATGCATACAGGAGATGTACAGAGGCCTATCGTGGGTGGGGTGGGATGTCTGCGACCCAGGGAATCATGGATGATATGCCTAGCACGTGGCACATGAGCGGCCTCACTGTGTGTCACAGCTGCTCCTCCCTCCCACGAGCCCCCACATATGTGTGCGCTGCGCGGTTGTATCACGTGCACTCCTACGGCACACCATTGTCATGCCTGTCTGCGCATGTCCGGCGGCATGCCAACAACACCTGTAAGCTGGCCGTTGAGGGTGTGCGGCCACGTGAGTGTAGGCCAATGGTCCGGACAGGGCAGACACAGGTGTACAGTCCATGGCTGGCTGTGATCGCGCTGCGATTGGGGCTAGACACCTGACTCATGCAGCCGCAGGACTGATACACATAACACTTGGCATGCATGTGCCAAGACCCCGAGCGGGCTTGCTCTCCTACATTTCCCCATACGTGCGGGCCCGTCCTCCAGGTGCATGCTACATTGCAACATCGACTACTACTGTGGCCCTGGTGGCGACAACACCCCAACACAAAGACACACTTACCTCACTTCCTGTTCAAGGCCAGACCAGAGCCACGCCCTGATCCCCCTGCCGAATCAGCACACCCCTGTGCTGACCTGACGTACGCCAGACCAGCACACGCCGCCTGTGCATGCAGGGGGGGGGCGGGCAAAGCTACATGTCCAAGGTCTCAGCCACTGCTGAGGTGACATGGTATCCTCCGCTGAAGACAGCACACTGTGATGTTGCAGGGCTCCGGCCCATCATGCTGACATAATGACAACACGGACACATTTGCTTAGATGGTGGGAATGGCTATGGGCACGTGCGCCCCGCCACTTTTATTAGCAGGCTCACATGTCGAGTGACACCTGTGTTGGATGTGTGTGGGGTGGGTGTACACCAGCCGTCATGGAGTGCCTGGTGCAGTCAAAAAACAACAACAGTGTACATCGTAAAGGACACAACCATTCAACCATAAAGGCTCCATGACCTGAGCTGCACAGAGGTAGTGGCCCTGGATGCACAGCGTCCTGCACGGGCCTACCACCAAGGGCCGCTGACTTGCGGTGCACTGGGGCAGGGTCACGAGAGCAGAGCAGGTTCTCGTAGATGTCAAAGGGGGTTGTCGCGGAGTGTCTCGGTGGACAGTGGAAGGTGTACCCCCAGGGCATGATGCAGAGGGCAGAACCACGCAGAAACAGTCACTATGGTGGAGATGAATGGAACAGACACATGTCGGATACCAAGTCCGGCCCAGCCAAATGATGATGCAGACAACCCCCAGGCCATGGACTCAGACGCCACCGAAGTCCAACCAGACAGTGCCCATGACTCATTGCGCACAGAGTCAGTGGCACCAGTGCTGATAGGGGATGCCCCCTGCGATGATGCGTGTCCAATGGTGTGGACTCCTCCACATCTTACCCAGGACACAGTTCCACATGTGTGGCCTACTGGACCACAGTGTAGGCCTGAGGCAGCGGTCAGCAGGTACCATTCACCGAGTGTCGCCGGCTTAGGTTGGATGGTCCCACCGGCCTGCGTAGTTCAGGTTCAGTGGCACCACGGGACGCGGACTTGCGGTGAACAGGGTTAGTGGCACCAGGTCAGTTGTTGCTAGTGTTCGGTCACCTCCGTAACGAGGATCCGGCTTTCATCCGGACTGAACCGCATCTTCCTCTTACTCCTCTCCGTGCGTTCACTGGTATGGACTCTGCCATTCATGAATCACGACTGAGTGCTGGATGTGGGGCCTACTGGACCGGGTGTAGGCCGGGGGCAGTGGTCAGCACGGTCCCACAGACACGTGACGTGTGCTTGCGATGCATACCTTTTCTTCACTGATAGAAGGGATTTCAGTGATATAAACTCTGCAATAAACATCTGGTCACTGCCATTCATGACTCAGGACACAGTTCCACATGTAGGACACACTGGACCGCTTTGTAGGCCTGTGCCCTCATCCAAGTGGCGCCGGCTGGCGTTGCACAGGGTTAGTGGCACCACGTGTCGCCGGCTTGCGTTGAACAGGGTGGAGTATGTCAATGAGAGAGGAGTACTGTGGGCCAGCGCCGTGGAGGCCAGCGATGGTCTGCGGAGGCTGCAGAGGTCGCGGGACTGGGGCCTGGAGCTTGCACCGGCACGAGGTGGGCCCTCTTTGACACACGCCGGTGTCGGCAGGTGAGCGGAGCCTCCTTGGTGCGCTGGGCCAGGCATGACGGGTCTGGGGACCAGCGGGCCGGGGTGCAGCAGACGCACAGGGACGCAGGACCCGCCGCGCACAGCGCCGGCCTCATGGCAGGCTGGGAGGCACCGCCCTGGCAGACGCGTTGGCCATTCCGAAAGAGAATCACGCCCAGTGCGATGGCCTTTTTATTCACACCCCTACGCAGGCCTGGCATATGCAGGGCCAACCCACTCTGCACACTCGTGCAGGGGGGGACGTAACGTGCGACATTTCCGCGTTCTGCCCCACAGCCTGTGGGGACATGGTAGCGTCCACTGGCCACTACACTCCATGCACCAGCAGTTAATGTCCGCATGGCCATTTCCGTGGTTTGCACACTGGAGCTTGTCCGCCACCTCCACGCCACACCGGGCATTGGGTAGGTTCTCATTCATTGGTCACTTGTCGCTCTCGCACATGCCTGGTCCAAGCCTCTCCTCATATCCTGCTATTGTGTGGCTGTGGTGCCATGCCGTGGCTGGGTTGTGGGCATGTCAAGCCCAGGTTCCCAATGGAGTAGTGTTGTCGTGTGTGGTCGGCTGGCATGTTGTGTGGCATGTTGCATGTAGTTGTGCTGCATGCCCATTGCCAGTGTCGTGAGTTGCATGACTGTGGGGTGGAGGTGTGTGGTGTGTTCATTTGGGACTTACCAACGGGCACTGCATTTCCATAGGTGCCATCCTGGGGGAGCTGGTTGATGACGGACTGTCGGGAGATGTAGGAATCATGCACTCTGCCTGGGGAGTTGGCCACGACATTGTTGAGGAGTCCCGGGCGGTCCACTATTGCCTGCACATTCATGGGATGCATGTGCTTTCTGTTGTGGTGGTTGTGTGCAGTGTTGGCAGGGGGCACGAGGGGCACATGTGTGCAGTTGATTGCCCCCAACACGTGAGGGAATCCAGCTATGGCGTGGGAGCCTTGCTTGGTCTCCAGCTGCTCCTGCGCAGTGTGGGTGGAGTGGGGGTGCTGGGGTACCAGGCTGATGATGGCATCCAGGACAGGTGTGATGAACTTGGATGGGGCTGGCTGTGAGACTCCTCCGACTCTGACAGTTGTGGGTTGGAAGGTACCAGAAGCCAACATGTGCAGCACAGCCGGCAGCTTTGTCTGCGTAGTGATGTTCGTTGTGCGCTGTGTTGGTACCGTCAGCAGGTGGGCGATGTGGGTCAGGATGCGGGGGATGGTTGTCCTTTTGGGCCTGTGGTGGGAATTGTCCTCCTCTGGCGTTCGGTCTGTGAGGCTGGTGCGTTTACGGTGGGTAAGCTGTCTTTGTGTACACTGCCTCTGTGGTGATCCAGGGGGGGGCAGGACGGATCCTGGGGGTGGTGGCGGGCCTGGGGGTGGTGGCTGTGGGTGTTGTGGCCCTCATGGGTCTCCGAGATGCATGTTCATTGTCTCCATGGCATCTGTGGGTCTTCAGATGTGGCTCTTGGCTGGGCTCCCTTTCATGCAGCAGGTAGTCGTCCTGCTTACCACCAGCAAAAGGCAGGTGTTAATTCCCTGCTGCTACCGCGGCTTATCGCCTGTTTTTGGTTCGCACCGCAGATCTGGCAGTTCGTTGTGAAAGTGGAGTGGTGGTGTTTTCATGAGTTTTTGCACGGGAACGCCTACTCTGCATCTCATTAGGTTTAGTTGGTGGTGTCACCCGTGGAGATAAATTTTGCGGCAGTTATCGCGGGAATACTTGCGTTGTCTGCAGTTTGCAACCGCTTGTGAATGGGGCGTTAAATCTATCTCCACTTTTGTTGCGTTAAGGTGGCGATAACTCGGAGATAAGTCCTTGTGAATATCCCCCATTGTGTCCCTGACATGCAGGGCTGTACTGGGGTGAATGTATGACATTGTTCTGCATTCTGTCCATCAATTGTTGTTTTTGCATTTGTCACCCCCGAGTGGGACGGGTATGCCCAGACGTGGGTCCCGTGCTCTCCATGCCACTGGAATCAAGCTATCCTGGCTGAAGAGGGGTGAAACCCCAAAACCGGTCCTAGGATGCTTGTTTCCAGTCCAGGGAGGACCTCTGCTTGGCAGTTCGGGCTGGACTGTTCCCATGAGGCACAGGGTCAACACTGATTTGCATATGGCTGGGTCCAAACTGGAATGGCATGGTGAGCAAAAAAACGATGGATTTAGGCCCAGATCTCTGTACTGGGGTGAATGTATGACATTGTTCTGCATTCTGTCCATCAACTGTTGTTTAGGGCGGTGCAACCAGTGCGGCACAGTGGATGCTGACCTGTAGGAGAGGCACTGGGCTGGGGGCTGTGTTTAGCAATAACTTCCGATTTAAAAGCACCTCCTGCAGAATCCCTTGTGCATCCAGCTTTCAGGCAGCAATAAAAATGTCAAGATAACTCGTGTGATGAATGTTCCTGCTAGAGAGAGAGATTTGAGTTTTGTCTAGTGGCAGTTTTGACACCCCATAAAGTAGTGTACAGGGTTAATATGCTTGCCACAAAGAATAGATCTGTATTTTATGTGGTTGGCTGAGTGGCTTAGTAAAGCTAGCCTTTAATGGCACTTTATCACATATAAAATGTATGTGAGAGAGGGGCTAATGAGAGATGAGGGGCACGGTTGCCGGGTGGTAGGGAGGGAATCCGAGGAGGTGGTCATGGGGAGAAAGGCGCCAAAAAAAGATTGTCTCACCAGACGCCACCATGCAAACAGGGAAAGGGCATAAGAGAAGATGGGTGGTTCTAGGTGTATTTTCTACTGAGAGGGTTCATAGTGATACTCATTGGCAAAGAAGACTTGCCTCAAAACTGTCTATAATATCTGGATATTGGGAATAAGTAGATTTGTTTTGGAGCAGTGTGGGTGCACGCGGTCCAGTGAGGGCTTGCACAGAAAGAGAAATGCACACAGGTGCAGCCAATCAGACATTGGAAAGTGTTTAGAAGTGCTTGGATGTTTTCAGGTGCAGTTGGGTGAAAAGTGTATCGTTATTTAAGGAAATCAAAGCCAATGAACTATCAGACTGTGTTAGACAAAATTTGGCAATTTTGAAAAGAAAGAGACATAATGATGAACATAGACTTATTTGCATATATGGAGAGATTGATTTAGAGTTGACTTATATCAGAAACTACTCACATTTATGAGGGAAGTATAAGTAAAATGAGAGTCCATTCTATAAATGGCTTCTAGGTCTGGCCTTCTCCCTTTGTTTTCCTTTGGTTGAGCCTTCCCAGGCCCATGGCATTGTGCCCCCACCTTTTCCTCTACCAGAAACACGCTTGACTGGAAAATGGCCCTATTGTGAGAAGAAGGTGTTGATCCTCCAGCTAGCCAGCAAAGTAAATAATTTGTCCTAGCAGGGTAATTCAAAGGTAGATTTGAATTAAGAAGTGATTATGAAAATTTTGACGTGCATCAACAATCCTTATTTACCATAAAATTAGTGTAGCAAGCTTGTCTCTAGGTCTAACTACAGTGAAGCAGTACTTTAGTGTTGCGTTCAGTCATGATATACAGTTCAATAACTTATAAGTTACTTTAGTAAAGCACTACGGACTTACACTATAAATGCCCACTCACATTATAAGACCTGCACAGATCATCACCAATTCATGAAGGGTCCCCTCTGAGACAGGCTACATATGCATAGATGCCTCCTTCGCTCATCCCACACAGGTGTGTGTGTGCACACCTCATGGGTAACCCACCCAGAGCCTCTTACCCCAGCTGTGCAGTTGTGGAATCTGTTTTAAAAGGCAGCACTGACGGATATCACTCATCATCCATTTTGACAGAGCTGAGATTGAGTGAAAGTTACTCACAGGCGAGGTCCAAAAACCGGGTTGTCCAAAAAAGAAAAAACAAGGTGGTTAAATAGGTCACAATTCATTTCCTTACAATAAGAAAGGCAAATTCTAAGCACAAAATAGCCCTGGGACTTTAGAATACTGGTGTTTGCATAAGCAAAAATCCACTTAGTCACATTATTTTTGCTGAGAGTTAGGGAATTGGGAGGGATCCTCAACTAAAGCAGGCAATGAAGTTCTGATAGTAGAGCAAAATGCACCTCTTGTCTAAGGATTCAAATACTTTATATAAAAAAAATCACTATTTTAAAAACAGAGGAGGAAAGCACACAGGGGCATATTATCAAGGGCTTTATCGCCGCTTTATCGTCACTTTTTGCCGCTAAAGCGGCGATATTTTTATCGCCCTATTAGCAAGCTGTCGCTAACAGGCGTTAGCGACAGCTTTCAAGCGATAGCGGCCGGTTTTCACATCGCCTTGCATGTCAGCGATAATTATCGCTAATGACATGCAAGGTAGGCGTTCCCTACTGAAAGCGACTGAAAACAGTCGCTAACACAACTACCCCCTATTAGCAAGGCAGGCGAAGCGATAAAATAAATCGCGCTAAGCGCGTTTATCGCTAGATTATTACACCTGCTACTGAGGGTGACTTACCTGTTTGTAGCATGGGGGGTGGATTGTCAGGCTAAATCCACCATTGCGTTAATGCGAGAATATCGCTGGTTTTCCAGCGATATTCTCGCATTTTGCCGCTATCGCTGGAAATATTATCGCTATGGAGATAAACCTTACTAATAGGGTGTTATCTCAGTGATAATTTCCAGCGATAGGCGGCGTTAACAAAAAACGCGCTAAGCGCGGTTAGCGATAAATATCGCTAATCCTTGGTAATATGCCCCACAGTTTATAATGAAAGTCTCATGAAATTAAAGATAGCATTGTCACTGCATTTATCACATATCAGGATGTGAAGTAACTGAATGTGAAGTCCTGGGTATTAGGATTAATGACTAAATGGCCCAAGTAGAAGTTGTGTCTTGTAAGGAACAGTACAAACACACATTTCAACCATTCATCATATTAAGGTATGAAACAAAGGGTCATATTTACAAGGGGATTGCGCCATCAGGACATCACTTTTTATGATGTTCCGGTGGTGCAATGCCCTGCACCATATTTACAAAGTGGCGTTAAGCCACTTTGTTTGCATGGCTTAAAGTCGCTTTGTAAATATGGTACCCTTTCATGCAGTTTTCTACGTGAAAGAGGCGTGCAATGGGTGTTGCTGTGGCCGTTTCTGCAGCACACATAGAAGTAGCAAATCACCATTATTGATTGTTTATGTACAGGAAGGGGTACCTTCCTGCACATAAACAATCATTCACTGCAACACAGGCACCCTTGCACTATGTTGCAAAGATGTCTGTGTTGGAGCTACGCAGCTATTTTTAGCACCAGTGCAAGGGAAAGCACAGGGGTGCACCGTATTGTTGTAAATACGACGCATCCCTGTGTTTTTTTAATTACACTGCAAAATTTGCTGAAGCACCACACTGCGCCATTTCCTTGTAGATATGCCCCAAAGTTTTGCTCTGCAAGACACTGGTACCTTAAAGAGTAGTAATGCAATTCAGTGTGAGATAAATGAAGGGTATTGTTCACATTCCAGAATAAATTGAATGACAATATAGTGAAGGTTAGTGAACAGCATAATGTAGAGTGATAATTCTTAGGTAACCCCTTAAGGTTCATTATTATTCCACATGCTTTTTCAAAAGTATCATACATTTTTTTTGCAAAATGTACAAAATTACCTTTAAAATCCAAATTTAAAGGAAGGTACCTAAAACCCCTAAAATAGATTCTGAAAAACACCAAAATGTGTCAGCTGGGCGCTATGCAAAAAAAGCCCACCTCTATGCACTATCCTTACTCTCTCACATGGCGTGACAGATTAAATCTCAAACGACATTATTACTAGCAACACTAGTAACATCCCAAATCACATCAACATGTTATCAGTAATTTAGATGCAGCTTTGCATTAGTTAAAGATCGCAAATTGCAAACACTGCAATCCTGAGTCACATTCACAAGTGACACCGATGCCCTCACGCTGTCATTGTTTAAATACTGAACTCACATATTATTGGCTATACATGGAATGATTACATCTTACATAAAGAACATTTAACATTGTTCGGAGAGAGCAACCCTGTGCTTCTGATTCGGTTCCCGTCACCTTCAACTATTTCTGTGATAGTATGTTATAAAATAGAATGCAAAAAAAGTAGAGTGCAAAAAAGTAGTTGGTAATGGGCATGTTTATGAAAATACAAAAATATGAAGAGGCAGAAAGTGGAATTTTTACCACTATATTGTTTAAATATATGCAAACATTCACCCTTACCCCACTCCCCATCTGTGACCCCCTCTTTAACCTCATGCCTATTCTTCTTTTCTCTTACGCCTTGTCTCTGCCACAATCTTCTCCCACTTCTTCTTATAATATCCTCTATATTGGCATTTATAACTCGCATTACTTTAACTTTAAGCCTAACCGACCCCTAAACGTAATCTAACCTTATTACTGTTAGACTTGACAGCCTTAGGGTGGTCCTCCCCCAACTTTTTGCCTGCCTCACTCCACTTTTCTGTACTCGTTTTTGCTGGCTTTAGGACTCTGTGCACTTTACCTCTGCTAATCATTGCCAAATTGCTTGTGCTCTCTCCCCTAAACATTGTAACATTGGATCATCCCCAACTGGCATATTTAATTTGTTTACAAGTCCCTAGTAAAGTGCACTGCATGTGCCCAGGGCCTGTAAATTAAATGCTACTAGTGGGCCTGCAGCACTGATTGTGCCACCCACATATGTAGTCCCTTAACCATGTCTCAGGCCTACCACTGCACTGCCTGTTTGTGTGCAAGTTACTGCCACTCCCACGTGGCATTTAAAACTACTTGCCAAGCCTTAAATTCCCCGTTTATTACATACAAGTCACCCCTAAGGAAGGCCCTCGGTAACCCAATAGGCAGGGCGCTATGTAAGTAAAATACAGGACATGTACTTCTGTGTTATACATGTCCTGGTAGTGGCAAACAGTTAAATTCATTTTTCACTGCAGTGAGGCCTCATCCTCTCATAAGCTAGAATTGAGAATTCCTTAAAGTACCTTTAAGCTGTAATTCCTGATCAGAAAGGAGAAGTTTTTCATGTTTCCTATCTTTGGAATGGTCATGATAAATCCAGGAAACAGCCTTTACAACGGAAGAGTTACAACGCATGCCATTACAACGCATGTCGTTACAACACGAAAGGCTTGTTGCAGGGGGTAGAAGGAGTTGGAGTTAACTCCAACACCTTCCCTACTGTTGCACACACTGGAGTTGGAATAGCAAATTATACTATTCCAACTTCCAGCGCACCCCGACAGCAAGTCGGGGTAAAGGTATGCGTTGTAACGGCATGCGCTGTAATGGCATGCGTTGTAACATCATACAACCGATAAATCCCTATTGCTGATAAAGTCGTATTTAACATTACTATTTTAGAAATGCCATTTTTAGAAAGTGGGCATTTCAATGCTCATACTGCTCTGTGCACCTTACAGTCTGTCTCTAATACACGTCTGGGCTAGGTGAAAGATCCCTTTGTGCATTTCTTCTAGACAGTTACAGACACAGGAAAGGGCTGGGTGTGATTTAGCACCCATCTGCATTCCGATGGGTCTTCCTGGGCAGATGGGAGAAGGGGTTCACCCTTACCCTTCAAAGGGTAGTGGCCTGACCCCATAACAATGACTGATAACGCCCCCACTGGTAGTCTGGAGTGAGGGCTGTTATTGAAAGGGATACTGATGCACTTCAAAACCACTTTTTTAGGCCCATTTGGGTATACGTACTGGGTCTCTGGCCCCATCAAATCAGACATTTCTGGACCTAAACCGAATCTCCTTCAGAAGAACTTCGATGCTGCTCAAAGGACTCAACTGGACTGTTTTTCTGGAAGGACTGTGTTTCTGCTTATTGTCCTGCGGCCTGCTGCTCTCTGACTCCGCTTGGAGGAGCAATCTCCAAGAGCTTCCTGTTTCTGAAGTCTCAGGGGCATAAAAGACTTCCTGCAGTTCTGCTGGTTGCTGGTACTGCCAGACTCTGCCTTCTGTGAGCCCTATCCTTGCCTGAAGTGCCTACTCTAAGTTCTGGGCCTCAAAAGCGGGTTCTGCAGCTGAGTTTCTGCCAAATCCGAGGCCAAGCAGTGCAAAGCACCACAAAGCCTCACCGCACAGCCACCAGCTCCAAGAAACGATGCCAGACCATGCGAAGTCTCACAAAGCCTCACTGCACAGCCTCATGGAACCAAAACAGGACAACGCAAAGCCTCGCTGCACAGACTGGGCCCTAGGATCCAAGGTACTGTGTTCAGTGGGCCCAAGTGGGTCCCTGTAGCCGGCCCGCGCTCCATCGTGGTCAGTCTGAACTTTGTATTTGCACTGGTACCTTGTAACTTGAAATAACCTTTTTGGCGCTACCTGATTCTAAGTGCTTTATTGCATTTATTTCTTCAACGTTCAATAACTTGACCTTTCCTTGATGGATTTGATCGTTTTGGACTTGCTTTACTCAGATAAATATTCTCTATTGCTCTAAACTGTTGCAGACTCTTTTTGTGGTATATTTACTTTTTTGTTGTATGAGTTATTGCTCAAATACTTTACACGTTGCCTTCTAAGTTAAGCCTGCCTGCTCTTTGCCAAGCTACCGGGGGGTGAGGTCAGGATAATTTAGGTTTGTGTTGTGACTTACCCTGACAAGGATTGTGGTCCCTACTTGGACAGGGTGAATACCTCTGCCAATTAGAGACCCGATTTCTAACAATTACCATCCTATATTCAAATCATACCTGTGAGAACATGGGTTGTTGGTTGAGTAGGGGGAAACCCTACTCAAGCAACAGCCACAATCGTTCCAGGCCGAACTACAAAAGTCACTAAATTAACCTTTGCTGAATCTCTGGTAGCTTGGCACACAAACGATCAGGCTTAACTCAGAGGCAGTGTGTAAATTATTTACGCAACACTTATGTCCTTATTATGAGTTTGGCGGTACAGGAGCGGGACCGCCCTGCTCTCGCAACATCAAACATGTGTAGGAACCGCCTGCCAGATCAGGAATTCTCCTGGTCTGGCGGGTGGTTCTCTGGCGTTCCCAGGGTGGGGCCCACTGCAATGGGAACATAAAAGGCAGTACCTGCACGGCACGGACTGCTGCAGTCCATGCCGAGCAAGTACTGGGGTGCATGCACACAGGGGGGCACTTGTTGTGCCCCCCTCTGTGCATTCACATGGTGTGAGGCACTAGGGGGCACTGTAGGGCCCCCTTTGTTTCCTCACTGCCACACTTTTCATGGGGGTTGCACTGCCCTGAAAAGTTTGGCAGTGAGGAAACGTGTGATATGCTTTGCAGGGCCGCAGTAGCCTAGCCAAGTATATTGCAGCCTTAAGTCGACCGTTATGGCTGACCGTGATGGAGCGCAAGTCAAATACACAAAGTGGATTGGGTCCGGTCTCCGCTTACCTTTGGACTTAGAAGATTTTGAAAAAAAGTCTGAGAAAGTAAAGTTCAGCAGGACAAGGCAGCCAGTGGTGTTTGAGAAGGAGGCACCATGGTCAGGGTGCAGCTGGACGAAGTTGTGGCGAAGATCTCTACATTTGGACATTTTTAGAATTTGAAACTCTCCACCGGGACAAAGCTGCAGGCTGTAGCCCACTAGGGCTCCACGAGGCCAGATACCCATTGGAGAGTCAGCTGCGTCTAGATGCAGGTTCAAGATGGTTGGAGCCATGTCTGTCCCTGAGGCTCTGATCAGGAGGCCAGACAACTAGCCCTTGGAGTCACTTCTGGAAGTCCTTCTTTGTTCAAGGACAAGAGCAGGACTAACTTTCTAAAAGTGGCATTTTTAGAATTGTGACTTAAAATCCAAATTTACCATTAAAGAGGGTTTTAAATTACAATTCTTTAAGCACCAACTGAGACTTCCTACTTGCTCCCTATTGAAAGTTATCACCAGGACATGTAAACTTAAAAGTATATATCCAATTTTTTTAACCCCTTCGATGCTCATGACGGAGCGGTTCCGTCATGAGCATTGGTTGGGCTGTGCTCATGACGGAACCGCTCCGTCATGAGCACAGCCCATGGGGGATGCGCTGGCGCACCCCCCCCTGGTTTACAGATCTTGCCCCCACAGAGGGGGGTGGTAGCGGAAGAGTTTCCGCTGCCACCCCGACCCCCCCACGCAATCCCATGATGTCAGCGCGCACAGCGCGCGCCGACGTCATCAGGAAGCGCTGGACGCGCTGGAAACCATTTGTTTCCAGCGCGTCCAGGAGGAGCACGTAAGTTTGTGTGCTCCGGTGGGGCGGGGGGGGGGGATTTTTTAATGTATTGAGGCATCGGGGGAGAGGAAAGAGTATTTCCTCTCCCCTGATGTCTCAATACAGGGCATTCCTGCAGCACGATCGCGCACAGCGATGCGATCCTGCTGCAGGAATGCCACCACTAGGCACCAGGGATGTTATTTTTATTAAAAGGAAGCGACCCCTTGGGCAAGGGTCGCTTCCTACAGGGGGCAAATAAATAAAAGACTTTTCTGCCCCCCCCTGGGGCCAGATCGCCTTGCTTTTTTGGCGTTTCTGGCCCCAGGGGGGGCAGAAAAGCCCACTAGAGCCAGGGATCTTTTTTTTTTTTTTTAAATGGAAGCGACCCCTTGGGGAAGGGTCGCTTCCAGGGGCCTAATTTTTTTTAAATGTGTATTCTGCCCCCCCTGGGGGCAGATTGGCCCGTGTATTTGGCCTTTCTGCCCCCAGGGGGGGCAGTATACCCCACTAGACACCAGGGAGTCCTTTTATTATGTAAAGGAAGTGACCCCTTGGGCAAGGGTCGCTTCCTTAGGGGGCACATTTCTTAAAAGACTTTTCTGCCCCCCCTGGGGACTGTTTGCTTTGGTTTTTTGGCGTTTCTGGCCCCAGGAGGGGGGCAGAATACCCCACTAGACACCAGGGAGTCCTTTAATTATGTAAAGGAAGCAACCCCTTGGGCAAGGGTCGCTTCCTTAGGGGGCAAATTTTTTTAAAGACTTTTCTGCCCCCCCTGGGGACTGTTTGCCTTGGTTTTTTGGCGTTTCTGGCCCCAGGGGGGCAGAAAAGCCCACTAGAGCCAGGGATCTTTTTTTTAAAAAAAATGGAAGCGACCCCTTGGGGAAGGGTCGCTTCCAGGGGCCTCATTTTTTTAAAATGTGTATTTCGGTCCGTGTATTTGACCTTTCTGCCCCCAGGGGGGGAGGGGGGCAGAATACCCCACTAGACACCAGGGACTTATTTGAAATTAAAATTGAAGCGACCCCTTGGGCAAGGGTCGCTTCCAGGGGGCAGATTTTTTAAATAAATTTAGTTCATGTTTTTTCTGCCCCTCCTGGGGACAGATCTGCCCCTTTTTTTGGGCCTTTTTGCCCTAGGCGGGTGGGGGGAGGCAGAAAACCCTACTAGGCACCAGGGATTTATTTCTTTTGCAAGGGGGGCACATTTCTGTCTGCTGTTTTCTGCTCCACCCTCAGACAATCTCACCCGATCCCTTGGGCAAGTTCACACCCCATTTTTGCACAGCCCTATTTGAAGGCCCATCTGGCAGATTGACCAATTGGGTAGTGACATAGTGTGTTATAATGTTAATTCTTTTATTTCTTATGAATTGCAATTGTAATGCTTTATTTCTCCCTTTTTGTTCTAGTTGAAAGCTTTTGCTCTTTAGACTGTTCCAGGCTGCGGTTTCGTTACTTTTGGTTCTGCTGTTTGTGTAGTTGCTTGTGTTTGGTAAGGGACCTTTTTTTGTACAATGTAAATGTTTTTCATTTCTCTGCATGAATGTGTTTTTGCAAATGGTGTAATAATTGCAGTATGTTTGGCTTCTGTTTTTGAGTGTCAAAAACTTTTTCCATTTGTGCTCGATGTGTATTTTGTTGTTTTGTGAGTAATTGGTTTCGTTTTTTTCTTTCTAGTGGGATATCGTTTTTGCTGTCTCTCTGCAGAGTAGGTGCTGGTGAGTGTAGCGGTCTCTTGCAAGTGAATCGTATAGTTTTTGAGTATATAGATCTTTGTGATAAAGGCACACATTTTTTTACTTCCTTATTTTGCACAGTGTTGGTTGTTGTTGACTTGTTTGTGCAGTCTCCTTTCTTAGTAAGGATAATGGCTAGCCGCAGGATTACTGCTCAGCAGGTTGTTGGTATGCTTTTTGAGTCTTCCTCTGACCATGGTTCAGATACTGACTCTGCATCTGAGGCAGAGGAGGCAGGGGAAGATTCAGGCAGTGAGTTTTCTCTCCACATGGCATCATCGGATGATGAAGCTACTCTCAGTGCGGATGAAGCTACTCTTAGTGCGGATGAAGGGCCTGTGTTGGAGGAGGACATTGATGTGCCGATAGTGCGCCAAGAGGCAGCTGGGCTGCAGCCTGGGGCTGCAAGGATTCCCGTTGGTATAGTGCGGCAAGAGGCATCTGGGTTGCAGCCTGGGGCTGCAAGGCTTCCAGTTGGAAGTGATGACCTCTGGGTTGCCCCAGGCATGGTGCAGCTGGCATTGCCAGACTTTACTGGTGTTCCAGGGTGTAGAGTGAATACAGAAAACTTTTTGCCGATACATTTTTTTCAGTTGTTTATGGACGATGTGTTTTTGGCAGAGATTGTTGAGCAGACTAATTTGTATGCCGAACAGTTTTTGAGGGACAACAGTGCCAGCCTTAAGCCCCATTCTAGAGCTACCCGGTGGACTCCCACAAATCTGGAAGAGATGAAGAAGTTCTTGGGTTTAACTTTTTTGATGGGCTTGCTAAGGAAGCCATCAATGTCTTCATATTGGTCTACTAGTCCCTTGATGGCAACGGCTATATTTCCGGCAGTCATGAGTCGTGATAGGTATTTGCTTCTGCTTCGGATGCTGCATTTTGTAGATAATGGTTTAGCGTTGCCACGTGATCACCCTGAGTGTGACCGTCTTTTTAAGATTCGGCCTGTCCTTGATCACTTTGTAGATCGATTTTCTGAGATCTATGCTCCAGGGAAAGAAATAGCAGTGGATGAATCTTTGGTCTTGTTCAAGGGCCGCTTGGTTTTTAGGCAATACATTCCTAGTTTGAGGGCACGCTATGGAATTAAGCTGTATATGCTGTGTGACAGTAGGACTGGATATGTCTCTAATTTCAGGGTGTACACTGGTAAGGAATCCAGGATTAACCCCCCTGGTTGTCCGTCCACTTTTGGAGGGACTGAGAAAATTGTGTGGGAACTTGGTAGAGGACTTTTTAACAAAGGTCACCATTTATATGTAGATAACTTCTACACTGGTGTGCGGTTGTTCAGTGAATTGGCCAAAGTGGACACTGTTGCTTGTGGCACAATCCGCTCTAACCGTAAAGGTTTCCCAAAAGAACTTGTTTGTCAAAAGCTTGTGCGGGGACAATGCAGTGCGTTGCGTTGTGAGGAACTTCTAGCTGTGAAGTTTTCAGACAGGAGAGATGTCTACATGCTGACTACCATCCATGATGAAAGCACTTCACCTGTGACTGTTTGGGGTCAGGTTGCTGAAGCGCGCAAACCTGTGTGCATTTTAGACTATAATAGGCACATGGGTGGTGTTGACAGAGTAGATCAGAGGTTGGAACCTTACGCTGCTCTTCGTAAGGTTTACATTTGGTATAAGAAGTTGGCTATCCATCTTTTCCACTTGGCAACCTTTAATGCTTTTGTTGTTTTCAAGGATTCTTGTCCTGAGTCAAAGATGACTTTTGCTAAGTTTCAGGAGTCTGTAATAGGCAGCCTTGTTTTGGTGGAACAGGCAAGTGTTCCTAGAGTTGGAGTGGTGGAGGATGTGGCTAGATTGAAAGATCGCCACTTTCCTGATCACATTCCTACCACACACTCAAAAGACTTTCACAGTAGGAGATGTAGAGTCTGTTGGCAAAGAAGTACGCGGAAGGAGACTCATATGTACTGCCCCGAGTGTCCTTCTAACCCTGGGCTGTGTGTGCCTGCTTGTTTTAGAATGTACCACACGCAAAAGAATTTTTGGGAGCATCCATGAGTGGTAAAGTGAACTGCCTGGTCTCTATTGTTTAATATTTTTTGTTCAGTTTCAAGGTTGGCATTTGTGTAGTGTATTTCGTTTCAGATTTTGTGTTAGTAGATTTGTATCTACTTGCAATTTGTTTGTGTTTTCTTATTTGTATAAAAAAATTCTAAATGTGATGGCGGTGTGCGTGGAGTGGCGCTTGGCTGGCGGTGTGCGTGGACTGGCGCTTGGCTGGTGGTGTGTTTGGACTGGCGCTTGGCTGGCGGTGTGTTTGGACTGGCGCTTGGCAGGCGGTGTGCGTGGACTGGCGCTTGGCTGGCGGTATGCGTGGACTGGCGCTTGGCTGGCGGTGTGTTTGGACTGGCGCTTGGCTGGTGGTGTGTTTGGACTGGCGCTTGGCTGGTGGTGTGCGTGGATTGGCGCTTGGCTGTCGGTGTGTTTGGACTGGCGCTTGGCTGGTGGTGTGTTTGGACTGGTGCTTGGCTGGTGGTGTGCATGGACTGGTGCTTGGCTGTCGGTGTGTGTGGACTTGCGCTTGGCTGGCGGTGTGTGTGGACTGGTGCTCGGCTGGCGGTGTACGTGGACTGGCGCTTGGCTGGCGGTGTGTGAGTAGTGACTAGCTGCTGGTCACTACACACACTGCTAGCCAAACGCCACTCCACGCAATCCGTGAGCTGGTGTGGTTGCTGTGTCAGGAATGTGGGCATGTGAAAGTGATGGGCCCTTGAATGGCGCTGTCTGCTGGTGTGAGTGTTGTAATGTGCTGGGCCCGCGGCTGGCGGTGTGAATGGTTTTGTATGTGTCACACGTATGAAAGGTGTATGAATGGCCTGTAAAGAGGTTGGTGCCTTGTCGTGGCTTTACAGCTCACGAGCTGTGAGTCAATGGTTCAGTTTCTCGTCCTTTCAATTATTAACAGTGCATTTCTTTTTTGTGACATCTCTGGTTAATACAACTATGTATACTGAACCATCACTCACCCTCGTGCCAAATCCAACCAGTATGTATGTGTGCTTGGGGAATAGGTGGTTGTGTAGAAAAAAAAATATTTTCTGTTTTTGTCAAGCAGGGTGTACCTTGTCCCTTTTTGTGAATGTTGTAATGTGTTGGTTTTGTGCCTGGTGGTGTGAATGGTCTTGTGTGTATCATGTATGAAAGGTGTGTGAATGGCCTGTAAAGCAGTTGGTGCCTTGACGTGGCTTTACAGCTCACGAGCTGCGAGTCATTGGTTCAGTTTTTGTCCTTTCAATTATTGACAGTGCATTTCATTTTTGTGAAAACTCTTGTTAATAAAATTGTATATACTGAACCATCACTCGCCCTCGTGCCAAATCCAACCAGTATGTTTTTTTATTTATTGAGTTTTATATAGCGCTGACTAGACCCGGAGGTATCAGAGCGCTTCACATGAGGAAGAAACATTGTTTCAGAACATGGTTACAAAGTTACCTCAGTTACTGGAATGTAGTTACAGGAATTACATGAGTACAAAAGCATAGCATAAACATGAGGAAAAAAAATAAAAAATAGGCATGGGGAGAGAAGAATAGGGGAGAGAGGGAAGGAATAGGGGAGGTAGAGGAGAATAATGGAGGGAGGAGGAGGGGAGGGTATAGGAGGCACAACGGAGAGACGAGGAAAAACAGTGTCCGACGTCCGGCTGGGTAGGTGACGGCCGAAGGGTGAACCAGAGCCAAACTCCTCTATAGCTGCGTGGGACAGCTCCACCGGTCATCGGCCAGAGGTTGCTCGGGCACCGCAGTACATACAGAAAGGTTATAGTTTCCGCCTAGGGGGGCAAAGTCCAAAAAGTTCCATCTAGCGCGCCGGTCACGGTGTACGGTGCTGTGCTCCCAGTGGTAATGGGGTAAAAACCCAGGCCTCCGCTGTCTGAGACTCCCTTGTCGCTGTGGACTCTCTCAGAGGGGTCTCTGAGACTCCAGAACATAAATGCTGGATCCCTCCCCAACAAGGGGAGAAGGAGTGCTTTGGAAAGGGGCCCACTCAAGTTGGCCATTATTAGGAAATTGGTGTGTCATATTAATGCTTACAAGGCGGAGGAGCATCGTCCATCGAAGCGCGGTAATCGCAGGCATCCAAGAAGTGGGTTGATAGAGATATTATTGGAGCAGTCGAGGGGCTGCCATTTTGAGGAGGACAGAGCGGAGGACAAGATGCCGGTGGTAGCAACAGGGCACGGCAAACAAAGCAATCAGGGCCTCGCCATTTTAAAGCTTACAAGGCAGAGGAAAGCCAGCCATCGCAGTGCGGTGATTGTAGGGACAGATAATGGTGCGTGGAGGCACGACATCTGAACGGCAATTAAAAGTATCAGGATGTGGGGGGGGGCGTGCGGGCAAACAAAAGGCGCAAGCCCCCACCACCGCATTCAGTCAACAGCTATGAGAGGGGGGGGCCAAATCGTCCAGAGAGGGACCATCAGAAGCCCAACGGGGGCGTAAGTGGATTGTCGATCAATTGGCCCATACATCGACCCATTGCGGCAGAAGTTTGTTGTGAGTCATGCTTACCCCAGGGCGGTTAGGTCGTGCAGAAGAGCGGTATGGATCATAGGCCCAGACCGCAGCGGTTCTCCAGAGCGAGGTGCTTCGTTCATCAGCTACTCAGGGAGCACCACTCTTGAGGCCCGGTCTTGCAGGGGAGCAGTGCGGCGCAACGGCACACGTCGCTCCGGAATCTTCAAGCTTCTCCAGGCGGATCAGTGCCTGCTATCCAGGTGTCCAGGTGCAGGAGCCTAAGCAATAGGGAGGCAGAGTGCCAGGAAAATTGTTCCTGTTTATTCTGCACTTACCTAAGCGTCAATGTGCAGTGCTGTGCTGGCAGAATGACCCCCGAGCCTCTCATGCGCTGATTCAGGCCAGGCAGTACACAGTGGCTTATCCCTGCAGGGGGCCCAGTACATGCGTGTGTGTGTGTGTGCTTGAGGGATAGATGACTGTGCAGTAATCTTTGTCTTTTTTGTCTCTCTGCCAAGGTGTACATTTCATCTAAGAATAACCTACTGACTGTAGATTTTGTCATAAACTAAACACCCATGGGAGTACATGGTGATGTCTCTCTTGTGGATCCCAACAAGTTATCTTACCCACAATGTCCTGCAAACCTCAAAATGTGACTGTGACATTTTCCTTGCTTTATTGTGCTCAAATTTTCACGCTGCAGAAAGTAACACCAAATTTCCAACCCCCCAGCATTTCTCCAAGTACCCCAATAGAAATGGTACCTCACTTGTATGGGTGGGCTAAGTACCCGCGGCAGGGAAGGGCCCAAAGCCTATTGATACGACATCAAAATTACCTATCACAAACCAACCTGGTTTTGCAAGGGGGGTCCCATGAGTTTTTGGCCCTGGGCTCGGTGGCCATCTAGAGAAATCTACCAAACCCACACATTTCTGGAAACTGAACACCCGGGGTAGACCAGCGAGGTATGGCTTGCGTGGGTCCCCCAACATTCTCCTACCCAGAATCCCCTGCAAACCTCAAATTTTGCTGAAAAAATCACTTTTTTCTCAAATTTCTGTGTGGGTAAGTTCTGGAATCTGCGTGGATCCACAAATTTCCTCCCACCCAGCGTTCCCCCAGGTCTCCCGATAAAAATGGTACCTCACTTGCGTGAGTGGGTCAAGGACCCGCGACAGGCAAGGGCCCAAAATCTATTGAGGCAACATCAAAATTACCTATCACAAACCAACCTGGTTTTGCAAGAGGGGTCCCATGAGTTTTTGGCACGGGGTTCGGTGGCCATCTAGGGAAACCTACCAAATCCACATATTTCTGGAAACTAGACACCCGGGGGAGTCCAGCGAGGTATGGCTTGCATGGGTACCCCAATATTCTCCTACCCAGAATCCCCTGCAAACCTCAAATTTTGCTGGAAAAATCACTTTTTTCTCAAATTTCTGTGTGGGAAAGTTCTGGAATCTGCGTGGATCCACAAATTTCCTCCTACCCAGCGTTCCCCCAGGTCTCCCGATGTCGCCTCACTAGGGAAGGAGAATGTTGGGGGACCCACGCAAGCCATACCTCGCTGGACTCCCCCGGGTGTCTAGTTTCCAGAAATGTGTGGGTTTGGTAGGTTTCCCTAGATGGCCGCCGAGCCCCGGGCCAAAAACTCATGGGACCCCCCTTGCAAAACCAGGTTGGTTTGTGATAGGTAATTTTGATGTTGCCTCAATAGGTTTAGGGCCCTTGCCTGTCGTGGGTCCTTGACCCACCCACGCAAGTGAGGTACCATTTTTATCGGGAGACCAGGGGGAACGCTGGGTGGTAGGAAATTTGTGGATCCACGCAGATTCCAGAACTTTCCCACACAGAAATTTGAGAAAAAAGATGATTTTTTCAGCGAAATGTGAGGTTTGCAGGGGATTCTGGGTAGGAGAATGTTGGGGGACCCACGCAAGCCATACCTCGCTGGACTCCCCCAGGTGTCTAGTTTCCAGAAATGTGTGGGTTTGGTAGGTTTCCCTAGATGGCTGCCGAGCCCCGGGCCAAAAACTCATGGGACCCCCCTTGCAAAACCAGGTTGGTTTGTGATAGGTAATTTTGATGATGCCTCAATAGGTTTAGGGCCATTGCCTGTCGCGGGTCCTTGACCCACCCACGCAATTGAGGTACCATTTTTCTCAGAAGAGCTTGGGGAACGTGGGGTGGGTGGAAATTTGTGGATCCACGCAGATTCCAGAACTTTCCACCACAGAAATGTGAGGAAAATGTGGGTTTTTTGACAATTTTTTAGGTTTGGAAGGGATTCTGGGTAACAGAACCTGGTGAGAGCCAGACAAGTCACCCCATCCTGGATTCCCCTGGGTGTCTAATTTTTAAAAATGTATAGGTTTGCTAGGTTTCCCTAGGTGCCGGCAGAGCTACGGTTCAAAAACTACAGCTAGGCACTTTGCCAAAAAAGGGTCATTTTTCACTGTGAAATTGTGGTGTCGCCACGTTGCGTTTCGTGCCGTTTCCTGTCGCGGGCCCTAGGCCTACCCACACAAGTGAGGTACCATTTTTCTCGGAAGACTTTGGGGAACACGGGGTGGGTGGAAATTTGTGGATCCGCGCAGATTCCATAACTTTCCACCACGGAAATGTGAGAAAAATGTGTTTTTTTGGACAATTTTTTAGGTTTGCAAGGGATTCTGTGTAACAGAACCTGGTGGGAGCCAGTCAAGTCACCCCATCCTGGATTCCCCTGGGTGTCTAGTTTTCAAAAATGTATAGGTTTGCTAGGTTTGCCTAGGTGCCGGCAGAGCTAGGGTTCAAAAACTACAGCTAGGCACTTTGCCAAAAAAGGGTCATTTTTCGCTGTGAAATTGTGGTGTGTCCAGGTTGCGTTTTGCGCCGTTTCATCTCGCGGGCACGAGGCCTACCCACACAAGTGAAGTACTATTTTTCTCGGAAGACTTTGGGGAACGCGGGGTGGGTGGAAATTTCTGGATCCACGCAGATTCCAGAACTTACCACCACGGAAATGTGAGGAAAGTGGGTTTTTTTGGACAATTTTTTAGGTTTGCAAGGGATTCTGGGTAACAGAACCTGGTGGGAGCCAGTCAAGTCACCCCATCCTGGATTTCCCTGGGTGTCTAGTTTTCAAAAATGTATAGGTTTGCTAGGTTTCCCTAGGTGCCGGCAGAGCTAGGGTTCAAACACTACAGCTAGGCACTTTGCCAAAAAAGTGTCATTTTTCGCTGTGAAATTGTGGTGTGTCCACGTTGCGTTTTGCGCCGTTTCATGTCATGGGCACTTGGCCTACCCACGCAAGTGAGGTACCATTTTTCTAGGAAGACTTTGGGGAATGCGGGGTGGGTGGAAATTTTTGGATCCACGCAGATTGCAGAACTTTCCACCACGGAAATGTGAGGAAAATGTGGTTTTTTTGACAATTGTTTAGGTTTACAAGGGATTCTGGGTAACAGAACCTGGTGGGAGCCAGTCAAGTCACCCCATCCTGGATTCCCCTGGGTGTCTAGTTTTCAAAAATGTGTAGGTTTGCTAGGTTTGCCTAGGTGCCGGCAGAGCTAGGGTTAAAAAACTACAGCTAGGCACTTTGCCAAAAAAGGGTCATTTTTCGCTGTGAAACTGTGGTGTGTCCACGTTGCGTTTTGCGCCGTTTCATGTCGCGGGCACTAGGCCTACCCATGCAAGTGAGGTACCATTTTTCTTGGAAGACTTTGGGGAACGCGGGGTGGGTAGAAATTTCTGGATCCCGGCAGATTCCAGAACTTACCACCACAGAAATGTGAGGAAAATGTGTTTTTTTTAAAAATGTTTTAGATAAGCATGGGATTCTGGGTAACAGAACCTGGTGGGAGCCAGTCAAGTCACCACAACCTGGATTCCCCTGGGTGTCTAGTTTTCAAAAATGTATAGGTTTGCTAGGTTTCCCTAGGTGCCGGCAGAGCTAGGGTTCAAAAACTACAGCTAGGCACTTTGCCAAAAAAGGGTCATTTTTCACTGTGAAATTGTGGTGTGTCCACGTTGCGTTTTGCGCCGTTTCATGTCGCGGGCACTAGGCCTACCCACGCAAGTGAGGTACCATTTTTCTTGTAAGACATTGGGGAACGCGGGGTGGGTGGAAATTTGTGGATCCACGCAGATTCCAGAACTTACCACCACACAAATGTGAGAAAAATTTGTTTTTTTTTGACAATATTTTAGATTTGCAAGGGATTCTGGGTAACAGAACCTGGTTGGAGCCAGTCAAGTCACCCCATCCTGGATTCCCCTGGGTGTCTAGTTTTCAAAAATGTATAGGTTTGCTAGGTTTGCCTAGGTGCCGGCAGAGCTAGGGTTAAAAAACTACAGCTAGGCACTTTGCCAAAAAAGGGTAATTTTTCGCTGTGAAATTGTGGTGTGTACACGTTGCGTTTTGCGCCGTTTCATCTCGTGGGCACTAGGCCTACCCATGCAAGTAAGGTACCATTTTTCTCGGAAGACTTTGGGGAACGCGGGGTGGGTGGAAATTTGTGGATCCACGCAGATTCCAGAACTTTCCACCACAGAAATGTGAGGAAAATGTGGTTTTTTTGACAATTTTTTAGGTTTGCAAGGGATTCTGGGTAACAGAACCTGGTGGGAGCCAGTCAAGTCACCCCATCCTGGATTTCCCTGGATGTCTAGTTTTCAAAAATGTATAGGTTTGCCTAGGTGCGGGCAGAGCTAGGGTTAAAAAACCACAGCTAGGCACTTTGCCAAAAAAGGGTCCATTTTCATTGTGAAATTGTGGTGTGTCCACGTTGTGTTTTGCGCCATTTCATGTCGCGGGCACTAGGCCTACCCACGCAAGTGAGGTACCATTTTTCTCGGACAACTTTGGGGAACACGGGGTAGGTGGAAATTTGTGGATCCACGTAGATTCCAGAACTTTCCACCACAGAAATGTGAGGAAAATGTGTTTTTTTTAACCATTTTTTAGGTTTGCAAGGGATTCTGGGTATCGGAACCTGGTGGGAGCCAGTCAAGTCACCCCTTCCTGGATTCCTCTGGGTGTCTAGTTTTCAAAAATGTATAGTTTTGCTAGGTTTCCCTAGGTGCCGGCAGAGCTAGGGTTCAAAAACTACAGCTAGGTACTTTGCCAAAAAAGGGTCATTTTTCACTGTGAAATTGTGGTGTGTCCATGTTGCGATTCGCGCCGTTTCCTGTCGCGGGCACTAGGCCTACCCACGCAAATGAGATACCATTTTTCTCGGAAGACTTTGGGGAACGCCGGGTGGTGGAAATTTATGGATCCACGCACATTCCAGAACATTCCACCACCGAAATGTGAGGAAAATATGTTTTTTTTGGACATTTTTTTAGGTTTGCAAGGGAATCTGGGTAACAGAACCTGGTGACAGCCAGACAAGTCACCCCATTCTAGATTCCCCTGGGTGTCTAGTTTTAAAAAATGTATAGGTTTGCTAGGTTTCCCTAGGTGCCGGCAGAGCTAGGGTTCAAAAACAACAGCTAGGCACTGTGCAAAAAAAGGGAAATTTTTCATTGTGAAAATGTGGTGTGTTCACGTTGCGTTTTGAGCCGTTTCCTGTCGTGGGCACTATGCCTACCCACACAAGTGATGTACCATTTTTATCGGGAGACTTAGGGTAATTCAGATTTGTAAAGCAACTGTTATTACCTATTGACTTTCAATGCATTTCTGCCTTCCAAATGAAAGACAATGTGTAAAAAAGAAGTCATTTTGAAAAATGACCGATAATTCTCATGCTAGTATGAGTATTCCCAATTTCGGAAATGTGCAAAAATCTACTGTTTCTAAACTCTATATTTTGTTCCCATTTCAGAAATACATAGGTGTCTTTCATACCGATTTTTCCATGTATACATTTTCCCAGAATAATTGCTATATACCCGGTACATAATAAAACCATTGCAAGTCGCTGCTCAGTTTTTGGCTCTGGGTTCGTCGGGTTCTTGGTGAACCTACAAGTCCTATATATCCCCACAACCAGAAAGGTCCCGCGGATGTAACGGTATATTGCTTTCAAAGAGCTGTCATAATTAGAAGAAGTTACATGTGAAAACGTTGACACAAAAGGCTGTTTTTTTCAACTAATTTTCAATTTTCCTTATATTTAACTGTTAGTTTCTATAAAGAAACCTTGAAGGATCTACACAAATGACCCCTTGCAGAATTCAGAATTTTATCTACTTTATTAAAATGTATAGCTTTCCAGGATCCATTATTGCTTTCATACCCATTTCTACCATTAACTGGAAGGAGGTTGAAAGCACAAAAAATAGCAAAAATAGGCTATGTCCCAGAAAAATGCCACAACTGTGTAAAAAATGTTGGTTTTCTGACAAAAGTCTGTCATTCCCTAAAAGCTGGGAAAATGGTGATTTCAGCCCCACAAACCCTTTTTTGATACCATTTTCAGGGAAAAACCAAGACGCTTTTATTTGCAGCACTTTTTTCCCATTTTTCCCCCCAAAAACTAAATTTAGCTGTATTTTGGCTAAAGTCTGGGTCCCCTCCAGGGGAATCCACAAACCCTGGGTACCTTTAGAATCCCTATGATGTTGGAAGAAATGGACGCAAATTTGGCGTGGATACCTTATGTGGTCAAAAAGTTACAGGGGCCTAAGCACGAACTACCCCAAATAGCCAAAAAAGGGCTTAGCACAGGGGGGGAAAAGGCCTAGCAGCGAAAGGGTTAAATACAAAATGCCCTGCTCCAAGCTGTTTATGGCCTAAGATACGGGTGACTTCTATGTATTAAAAAGGGAGTTTTAGGCCTGGGAAGGGGTTTATTTTGCCAGGTTGAACTGACAATTGAAAATTACACACAGGCTGAAATGGTTGGTCTAAAAAATGTTTTAAGGGGCTACTTAAGTGGGTGGCACAATAAGTGCTGCAGGCCCACAAGTAGCATTTAATACACCAGTCCTGGGTATACTGTATACCACTTTACTAGGGACTTATAAGTAAATGAAATGTACTAATCTGGTGTAAGCAATTCTAACATGTTTTAGGGAGTGAGCACAAGCACTTGAGCACTGGTTAAGAGTGGTAAATTGAACGGAGTACTAAGGCCAGTATAAACAAATTCAGCAAAATCGGAGGGGAGGAGTAAAAAGTTTGGGGGAAGACCACTTTAAGGCTGACAGGTCTAACAATATACATTAATCCAATCCAGAAACTAACCATTACTGCAACACTTACTTTAAGACTTCCTCTTACACATGCCTTATACGATCTCTTACTCTAATCTAAATTCCATACCCTAAAGTTAGGCGTAACCAAATCCTTTGTTCAATCACAAACACTTACCCCAATCCCATACCAAATCTTCAGTCATACCTTCCACATAATCCAAACACCTCAATTTAGATAATTCATTACACAATACCTTGCTCTAACCCAACTCTTAAAGTAGTAACCTAAGCCTCACCTTATATTTCTTCCTAGTCCCATTCCTAACCCGTGCAATATGTTTCACTACATTTGAAATATTCTACTTTTTTCTCTACTTCTCAACATCAGTAATTATGAATATGTGTTATTCCAATTTTTCACTTTTTCTGCTGACAATGTCTGCCTGGTGCACTTTGATCTCTGCCTTAGGGAGGTGCCTCTGTAAGGGGAGATAATTCAGTACACAAAATATGCCACCATTAGGTGGCATAGAATTAAAAAAGCCCCAAAAATTGACCTATTCATCATTGGATATCCATGTAGGGTTCCACCAGCAATAATGATATATTGTCTAGAGCTCCGATTATGCTAGCACTGTTCCTCTGTTTCTGGCAGCAAGACAATAGGCATAAAACAACTTGCTTGCATATATCCCTCAAGAGCAGCCATCTGACTCTCTCTCTATGTATTCCATGGCTACACTTGAAGATGCAGGCAAACATTCATTCACAACTGTTGCATCAAACTCACGACACGTCTGGAATTTCCTTCACTCTCAAATCTGCCAAGCTGAGGGCTTCCTTCAATTACCCCAAAATTAGAAGCCATTGCACTCTTGCAGGCACTTATCAATCGCATCCACCTAATCTTGGCCCTATTTTGTCCAAACTGTAACCACTCAGTTGTTCCTCGGTAAAGCAACTGACACCGACTAAGGGGCCGATTCTGATACGGTTAGGAAGGCCTCCTAACGGCATTTGCTCCGTCCGAATCGGATCCGGAACGTGTCTCTCCGACCGAATCAGAAAGGTTTCCGACCGACCCAGTACGATGCGAGTTAGGCGTTAGGAATATCCCAATCCGAACCGGACTGCATTCGGAATGACCAAGCCGTACGGAGCAGACTCGTACGTCTCTATGGGCCGCATTTCCGAATGACCGATGACAATGCTGGATTCGGAGAGCCTTTCTGAATCGTGCCGTCTGACTCGAATCGGCAGTCAGAATCAGACTTTGGGGGCCCGTAGCGACGGGCCCACGGGGGTACCCCTGGGTCCCCCTTTACCAGCCATGCACAGTGTGGCAGGCACCAGGGGGTGCCCGCCACAGGGTGCTCGATTTTCCCCAGACACCCCTTTCTTCAATGGGAGCCTCTGCATTCGGTCGGAACGTAGGCTCCCATTGAAGTCAATGGAAGTCCGACCAAATTGTATCTGGAAGCATCCGGATACATCATACTCGGTCGGTCGGACTCTCCCGATCTGAGTCGGTCGAAAACCTTTCCCAAACCGATTCGGTCGGAATGATTTCCAAACCGCATCGGAATTGGGCCCTTAGTGAGGTTGCAATATATAACAGTAGTTCTTAATCTGTGGTCCCAGGAACCCTGGGGGTCCGCGTCGCCTACTTAGGGGGTCCGCGACTGCTTTGAAAATTAAACAATATTAACAGATTAATAAAGTGTATATAAATAGAGAAGTTAAATGTAAATTGAAAAAGTCAAACGTTCTGCAAATGAGAATTTGAAATTGTAGGCTAAAAATTAAATTGGCATCCTCAGATTAATTCATGGGAGCAGTGCAAGTGCTTTAACCAGAATATATTATGGACGATGGGTGGCCTCAATTGAATTTGGGAAAGATTTAACCTTCCCATTTAAATTTAAATTTCATTTTTTTTATATTTGTGAACTAAATAAAAGATTTTATTGTTTGTGTATTTGTTTGATGAATGTAAGTTTCTGTATTGTTGTGTATAGTGTTGCAATTCAATTCATCGAAATTATTTAGGCTGGGATCCCAGACTTCCAGTAATTACTCAGTGGGGGTACCCAGATTTCAGTAATGAATAAGTGGGGGCCCCCAGATTCCAGTTCTGATTAAGTGTGGTTCTACAAAAGTCAAAAGGTTAAGAATTGCTATTGTAGAAGATATATCAGTTAATAAATGATCCATTTCCTTGCATTGCTTAAATGTGAACATTCACACAGTTACAACAAATATAAAATCATCTTTTAAAACAGCTTCCAGGTTCTTGCCATGCGAAAATAAAATGCACATTTCTATCAACTCCTTCGAAATGGGTTAAATAAATTCATTTTTACAATACTAAAATAGCAAACACACAAAGATAAAATGGAAATGTTTAAAATAACAGAGTGTAAAAGACATATTAAATAGGGCCTTAACAAATCATAATAAACAAACAATTAAACACTAAAATAATTTGATTAATATTCACTTTATTTCACTACATCCCAATATATAAATTCCCAACAATGCTTTCATTTTAGCAAAAGCAAAACACCCAATCAGATCAGGAGAATAACTCATGAATGTATCAAAAAACCTATGGCCAGATTTAGCATAGTGTTGCTTTGCCCTTGTATCACACAAAGTAACGCAAGGGCACCGCAACACTAAAGTCAGATTTATCAAGTCACACAAAGCTTCCTTGCATGCTCCTGCAGTGCTTAGTAAATCTGGAGTAACGCAAGGCAGCGCAAGTTGCTGCCTTGTGTTACTCTGTCCCAGGGAGGCACTCCATGGGTGAAGCATGGGTGTTCCCGCACATCCACCCATGGATTTTGGCACATTCGCAGATTCACTATGTGTGGTAGACCTGGGAATGAATCAAAATGCTACACCTACCCAGGGAGGATTAGCAAAGAGAAATATCTTTATTCCTTGATTTATTTCTGCATTCTGCAGCAGAAGTAGAAAGAGGAAAAAGCCTCTAAGCATTGTGTTTGTGCAGGAAAGTTTCATTTCCTGCACAAACAAATCCTGGGGCTTATTTACAAGCCCCTTGCACCACTTTTGCGTCATTTTTAACATGGCAAAAGTGATGCAAAAGTGGCGCAAGGGGCTTGTAAATCTGCCCCCCTGCCTGCAACGCAGACACTCTTTCACCATGCTGCAAGGGTGCCTGCATTGGTGCTAGGCAGCCAAAAGTGTGCCAGTGGAAGGGAATGCACTATATAATGTTAAATATGGTGCATTCTTGTCCTCTCTCTTTCACGCAGCCCAGCAAGGTGTCTTGCTGAGTTGCGTTGCTTTGCGATAAGTGAAATATTGATACATCTGCCAATAAATTTGTAACCATTAGACCTTAGTATCAACAGGGCCTAGGGGGTCACCCACATTTCTTCTTTGTAAGTTTAGCCCATTCCACGCCAGTTTTGATCAAAGTATCACGATTATCCTTCTGTCAACGTAATGAATTAATGATCAGAGCCCGCATCTTTAACAAGATATTTGTATAGCCTTTTGCCCTGCTTAGTTGTGAAAAGTGAGATCAAATATGACACTGTTTTTATTTCCCATAAACCAATGCAGTCTGAATTTGGGAGCAATGTTCTTAATCCCTTCAACATTCTTTTTTTTCTCTACTAAGGGCCCGATTCTGATGCGGGTTGGAAAAGCTTCCCGACCGAGGGCCTGATTCTGATGCGGTTAGGAAGGCCTCCTAACGGCATTTGCTCCTTCCAAATCGGATCGGGAACGTGTCTTCCCGACCGAGGGCCCAATTCTGATGCGGTTAGGAACAAATGTTCCCATTGAAGTCAATGGGAGTTCAACCAAATCGTATCTGGAAGCATCCGGATGCATCCTACTCCGCCGGTCGGACTTTCCCGATCCGAGTGGGTCGGACACCATTTCCCAACCGATTCGGTTGGGAAGCTTTTCCAACCCGCATCAGAATCGGCCCCTAAGTATTTTAACACCTCTACACAAATGAGGTCATTTCTGATCTCCCCAAATTTCGTCAGAAACTCAACGATACTGATTTCCTCCCAAAATGCGATGACACCTAATTAAATTTGGTTTCTGCCTTGGGACTGTTCCCGGATTGCTGCTCAACTGTTTAAAGGTTTTCATACAATTACAAAGCACAAACATGCAACCCTTAGAAAGTTATTAGCACTATTTGTTACCTATATTTTGTTTCAATTGATCCGTAGTATGGCCTCCTTACCATCGGTTAAATCTTTAAAACTCTCCCATTGACTAGTTTTTTCTTTCCCCTGCTAAAATTCATATTCCATTCTAGAACTATCTTACACATAAATCCCAAACAGCAGCACTGTGCCGCAAGCTGCAGTTTTACACCTTTTAACAACCATTTAGTAGAAAGCATTTTGGGCAAACATTAACCCTTATTTTTTATGTGTGTTTCCTGTGCTCAATATAAGCTTTTCAGCTCTCTGTTATGCTCTACTTCTGCCACCGCCACCGGCAGCGGATGAGTCTGGTGTATTGTACCCAGTGTGATACAGACCATGTCTATCATACCCGTCCTTTTAATAGGGCTGACTAGTAATGCAGCCTGCTTTTTATGGTCTGTGTTGTTGTACTGCACAGTACGTGGCATCAGTTTCACAAACCCTAGCTATATGCTGCATTGACATTGATAAGGCCGAATTTTGCACCCTAATTTCACTTACGTATCTCCGGCCGATGATCTTTTATTGCCTGCTAAAAGATGTGGAGGGAAGAATACACTTTACCAATTATACAATTTCCCTCCCATCCATGTCCAATAACAACGAACTCTGAATTTAGGTTTTGTAGATTTATTACAAAGCCAGAAAAAACACAATATAGACACACCTCAAAAACAAGGTATAGAGATACATGAAAACTAATACAGAGACCAATCTACGAATATAGTTCATACGACAAAATAGGCATAAAATGATGAATTCCAATATGAGAACACAGCAGAGTATAGATGCTGCATCCAAATCTCTTTTCATTTGTATTTCGGAATTTAGAATAATCTGTCCCTACTCTGCATCTAAAGTGGCATCCCTTTTCTTCCCTTCCTAGCAAATTCCCCAAAGGTGTCAGCACGTGTTGACTTCCAAAGAAGTACACTCACGTCAAATGGGTCAGGTAGCTTAGAGCTACAGAGCTCGTTTTAAGATGCTCTCCTCTCTTAGTCAAAAACAGAAGAAGTCCTCCAGTTCTGTCCCTGTACCTCATTCAAAAAGGCAAAGTTACACCCCTGACGAGTCACATGGTACATTGTTCAGTGAACACCTTCTTCAGTAACCTTCCACAAACTCAATTAAATTTACACGACTGTCCGCCGACCTTGGCTCCCAAGTTCTCCAGGCACAGAAGGTGTCCTCCCTTTCTCGTGTCCGAGCGCTTCAAAGACATTCCTTTCCTCCCATGTTTCTTCTTAAATCTGAATGAACGAGGTCAAATTCCTGCACCTGCAGTAGGGGTGGAACGAAAACATTCTACACACATACAATTTAATTAGCTCCTGACCTTAAGAGCAAACGAGGAGAAATGAAACCTTGAAGGAACGGAAGTCAGGCCTACGATTCTGGCTAACTTAAAACACTCTTTAATATGCATTCGCTACACAGGCCTTTATATGAATCTTATAACAGTGAATACATCTGGTTACTTTTAATCAACATATACATGTACAATTACATGATTTCTCTAAATACACACGAAATATTAATCAGTTCTGTAAAGCACGTCATGATTTTTCTTCACAGATTTTCAAACGATGATATATAAACCTTATTTTAATATGCACGAAGTTCAACCACACATTGAATATACGAGTGCAATTCGTTCATGAGTATAATGCACCCCTTACAAATTTTAAAGCGCCGTGCGCTCTATCTGTCCCCCCTCTGATGACAAGTGTCATCAACACAAAACCTTTCCATAGTATGTTCTCCTCGCAGAAAAGACCGACCTAAACAGCAGTTGTTGCCTGCCTTCCCTGCCTGAACTTCTCCAGATTCTTGAGGTTCTGATAGTGACTGTCCTGCAGTCTTTCCATCTGCCTTTCTCGTCTCCTAAGGGAACTCTCAGCCTGTCTTGCTCTGTGCCATTTAAAGGCTCTGAAAGCACCCAACAATACGATAATACAGATTACAACTATTATGATGGGTTTCAGAATGTAACCAACAATTCCCTGCCCCAAATTTCCAAACCAACTTCCAATCTTTCCAAATCCTTGGCCAATTTTGTCCCAAATCCCATTTGTTGCCAAATTATGTATCTCATGATGTATCTCAGTGATGTTACTTATATACTTCTTTATATCCTTGCTATTGTCTGGTATATAAGTACAGCACTGTTGAACCCTCAATAATCTACAGACTCCACCTTCCTTTGCTAGTAAAACATCTAACGCAAGACGTTTCTGAAGCACCATGGCCCTTATAGAGACCATCTCCCCATCAACAAGCAATAAAGCTTGAGCTGTATTCACTGACAACTTGTCCACTAATGTGGACAACCTTCTAATCTTTACATCATTCAAAACCACTCCCAAACTTGGTATCATTGCGCCAAACACATCACCAACAATTTCTCCTGCACTAGTACCATGTTTCTCTCTACGTGATCGTTTCCCTTCCAATGGCCACAAACCTTCCATGTGGAATATTTTACGAAATACCACAGCCAGATAACATGTTCCATACCAATTTGGAGGTAATCGAACATAAGCATTCCTTCCACATACAAAATATACATTAGGCACTATGGTCAATTTATCCAATGGCGCCTTCTTTATTGATTCCTCAATCAAGAAAATATGTTCACATTCACTCTCTCCTACAAAAATGTTGTCATAATATGTCTGTGGTTGTCTAATGCATAATGTCCCTTTCTGCTGCAAATCTAAAGCTATTGGACCAGAACTTCCCTTTGCCTTATGATCTAACTCTTCCTGGGTCCATGGAATTACTTCATGTTTGGGATCAGGCCTAAATAATGTCTGTCTATGTCTATCCTCTATTTGGTCCACGAATTTCTTTTCTGTTTCAGATAACATGCATGTCAAATTATGTCTATGAGCATATGCTGTATCCAAAGTCACTGTGGGTACGAAATATTTTGACATCCTATCTTCCTTTTTGTAATAATCATACTTATTCAAATACTTCAACACAGGAATTTCAGGGAGTACTACATCATAATTAGAGAAATAGTACTCAGAATGGGCCTTACCATAAAACATAGTCAGAAGCACACTGCATGTAATGCCAAAAGTTGGGGGCAAGTGATGATATCTAATGCCCTCTTCAACTGATGCTGGCAATTGCATACACACATAGCAATCCTTTGCTTCCATCGTGTCCACATACTCGTACAACAACCTCGCATATGCATTCAATGTAAAATCTCCCTTTGAAAGGTCTACGTGTAACAAACGACTGGTTTCTCTTATCATGTCCTCATCTGATTCTGATGCACCCTCTCTTATGTTTGGTGTAGGAGGTATAGATGTCCCTTTTACCCCTTCTTCCAATTCATTGGACTCAACTATGGATGTGATAATCACTACTGTAATAATTACTATTACTCCCACTATGAGTGTGCCTATCATACATTTCTGCCTACGGCTCGAATTTCCGGACTCCATGTTGAATCAGTTTTCCAATTTGGTGCAGGAATGAAATAACAAAGTCTCTTTTTCTTCCTCTTTGGATTTATACACAAAGTTCATAACAGATTTTCTTTTTGATGTTAAATTCTTCTTTATTCAGTTTGATAATGATAATCTAAAATTCATGAATTTTCATCCTATCCCTCTTTCTTCTTCTATTGATAAGTCCCTAAATGTATTCTTCTTTCACTCGGGCCTAGATTATCTTCTTTAGACAATGTTCATATGCTTTCTTTCTCTTTATTTAGTTCAGTTTTCATCATAAATTATATCAGTGCCCAGAACATTAACCACAAGTTCCAGGATTTCCATACGAAATGCTGCCAATTCTGGAGCTGTGGGCTGACAACCAAACGTTGGGAATGTAAGTCGATTTAGAATTAGGAGTCTCAGTCCACTTAGTCTTGGAGGATCAGGTACCGTCAGAGTCAGAATCCCGAGAGCCTCAACTCCTGGTACCAGCAGTTCGATCTTAATAACCAGTGTGTTCTCCACGCGTAACACTCTCCCGGACCTCAGTCTCCCGGACTTCACCGGTTTCTGCATCTGTGACTAGGTATGTCCACTCGGGAGCAGCGTATTTTCGACACGGCACTCGTTCTCTTTTTGATCTTCGTAAGCCTTCTTGATTTGATTCTGTTTCACTTTGCTCAGATTCAGAAGTTTCAGACATGGAAGTAAGATCTTTTTCTGATGTAAGCCTCAAATTCAGTCTTTCTTTTCTCACTGGCCACCCTTAACTTCCAGCCTCTGTTCTTTTCCCCACTCCATCCTGTTCCACTTCTGTCTGACTTACCAGATTCGATTCTGCTTCGATTCCAACGCTTTCGTCACTTTAAATGTTTATGTCAGAATGTAATGCAGCGTGATTTCTTCCAGCTTGACACAAAGAATGATCTACTTCAGTAGCAACCCTCACAGTTTGGCTTGCCTCCTCTTCCGAGTTTCTACTCTCTGATGTGTTTCTTTGATCAAGGGGAGCTGTTTCTTCAGAGGGTGCTAGAACTCTGCGAGTGTGAGAGGCGTGGATCCAGTTCGGTAAGCCTCCACACTTTACAGCTGTGCTTGTAACCAGGATCACTTGGTAGGGTCCGCGCCAACGTGCATCAAGGCAGCACTTTCTCACGTGCTTTCTGACCAAGACCCAGTCCCCCGGACTTAGGTCATGCAGGAGTTCTCTCGAGGTGGAAGCAGTCGCAGCCTCAACCTGGTGGGACACAGAATTAACCACACCACCAACCCCTTGCAATAGTCAAGCACCAAATCATCGGTGATGTTTATCAATGCTGTCGCTGGCACTGCAGGCAAACGCATCGCCCTTCCCATCAATATCTCGTTGGGGGACAATGCTGTTATCCTATCTGGAGTGCTACGCAAACTCATCAGCACCAAGGGCAGCGCATCTGGACATTTTAAAGACGTCGACGAGCAAACCTTTGCCACTCTCATTTTGATCGTCCCATTTATCTGTTCCACTAGACCAGAAGCTTCTGGCCTATAACTACAATGCAGTCTCTGATCCACTTGTAAGGCAGCACACAACAGCTTCATGATCTCACTATGAAAGTGAGTTCCTCTGTCCGATTCCAATGAGGTCGGAAATCCGAACCGTGGGATGACCTCCCTAAGCAACAATTTTGCTACTGTGAGACTGTCACACATCCTCGTCGGATACGCCTCAACCCAACGTGAAAAGACACACACCACCACCAAAACATATCTTAGTCCATTGCACCTGGGCATCTCTATGAAGTCTAACTGCATTCGATTGAAAGGACCTCCTGACCTTCCAATATGACTCAAAGCAACCACTGTTTTCTTTCCTGCATTAATTTGCTGACACGTAACACATCTATGACACACTGCTTCAGCATACACACGGAACCGTGGATTGAACCATGCCTGACGAAACACCCTCACCATGGCATCTCTTCCAAGATGAACTGCTCCATCTATCTGCCTTGCCATAGGACTCAATAGACAGTTAGGTAACACTGTTCTTTCATCTGTTGACACCCAAATGCCATCACCTCTTCTCTCACAACCTGCTCTAACCCATGCTGCTTCTTCCTCTTCAGAAACCTCTTCTTGTAGTCTTTTAATCTCATCCCAGGTATCGGCCATAGCCAACATCATGCTGAGCTCGGTCTCTTCTGTGCTCTTCCCCACATAGTCTCCATTGAATATACAAGCATGTATAGCACAAAAACGAGCCACTTCGTCGGCGTAGCGGTTTCCTTTGGTGACAAAATCCTCCCCTTCCCGTGTGCTGCACATTTCACCACCGCTATTTCTTTTGGATTCTGTAACGCTTCTAACAGCTGTCTCACATATTCTCAATTTCTGATAGGAGATCCTGATGACGTTAGGAACCCTCTCTGTGACCATAACTGCCCAAAGTCATGAACTACTACGAACCCATACTGGCTATCAGTAAAAATAGTCACTCGGACTCGATCAGAAATGAAACATGCACGTATTAGGGCAATAATTTCCGCCACCTGTGCAAAATATTCTCCTTGTAAACAAGCTGCTTCCACAACTCCAGAAATAGTACAAACAGCAAAAGCTGCTCTCAAACAACCTCCATTGTCTCTTAAACACGAACCGTCAACAAAGAGGACCAGATCAGATTCAGGTAAAGGTTCATCGACAATGTCAGGTCGGGGCTTGGTAGAAAGCTCAGTCACATCTAGGCAGTCATGCTCCTCACAATCTTCACCTTCTACAGGTGGATATGGCATCAGTGTGGCAGGGTTTAACATAGAACATATTTTCAAAGTCACATTTTCAGATGCTAGTATCACTTGCTCATACTTGGTGAGCCTGTTGTTAGTCAGGTACTGTGTTTTGGTTCTCGTCATCAGGAATTCCACTGAGTGCGGCACATATACTGTAAGGGGATGACCCATCACAATGCTTTCACATTTCTCAATGCTGACACCAGTTGCAGCAACGGATCTGAGACATCCGGGCAACGCAGAAGCCACTGGATCTAAGGTGGCTGAAAAATAAGCTACTGGCCTACGGGCACCCCCATGTGTCTGAGCTAATACTGCCAATGCACACCCATCCCTCTCATGACAGAAAAGCGAAAACGATTTATTATAATCAGGCATTCCAAGAGCTGGGGCACGGCATAAGCTTTCCCTTAGCTCCTGGAAGACCCTCAAACAATCGTCATCCCATGGTACCGGATCACTGATGTCCTTCCGTGTTAACCTTAATAAAGGTTTTGCCTACAGAGAGAAATCCACTGTCGACAATAGCCGACCATTCCCAAAAACATTCGGACTTCCTTCTGCGACTTTGGAGTACCCATTTTCAAAATTACCTCTATGTGATCTGGTGACACCTTTCTCTTTCCTTTTTCAATTCGATGCCCCAAATACTGTACTTCAGACAAACAGTACTGAAGTTTGCCACGTGACACCTTATGTCCATTCTCTGCCAGATGATTCAACAAAGCCACAGTATCTATCCTACAAGCATCTTCGGTCTCCGAGGCAACGAAAAGGTTGTCTATTTATTTCACAAGAACCGAATTCTGTGGCATTGTCAGACCCTCAAGATTCTTTTTCAGAATTTGATTAAAGATAGACGGACTTTCTGTATACCCTTGTAGGATACAACACCATGTTAACACACAGTTCTCCAGCCGGAAAGCAAATAAAAATTGGCTCTCCTCGTGGAGGGATATCGAGAAAAATGCTGACATAGGTCAATGACCGTAAACCATTCAGCTTCACAGGGTATTTGAAACAAAATCACAGCTGGATTCTGTACCACAGGACAACATGGAATCACAATCTCATTAACCCTTCGCAAATCCTGTACTATTCTCTACTTGCCACTGGGTTTCTGCAGCCCCATTATAGGTGAATTACAAGGGCTTCCTCTAATCTCCTTCAGTACGCCTTGCACAATCATGGATTCAATCACTGGTGTTATTCCCGCCACTGTCTCAGGTGTTAACTTATACTGTGGCATCCTTGGAAAGTCTGCATTTGGTTTGACCTGTATTTTGACAGGTTCGACTCCTCGAATCAAACCTATTTCCTCCCCTGTAAAATCCCACACCACGGGATTCACAGAGTCCCTCAAATCCACTGGTAGCTCGTCTTTGGTCAGTACAATGAACATCTCCGCACACAAATTTTGACTTGCCATTTTAAAAACAACATCGTCGTCACAGGTCTGTAGTTCCACTCCCTTCGGAGTACAACAGATGGTACAATTTAACTTGCACAATAGATCACGTCCTAATAGACAAACTGGACTAGAATCACACACCACAAATTGGTGTCAGTCCTGAAAAGTTCCTATTCTCACAGGTAACTCATTAGTTAGAGGATTAGTCATCTTCTGATTCGTCACTCCTACCACTTGAAGTGACTGTCCAGAAAGTGACAAATTTGGAACTACCGCTGACCTCACAGTAGATCGAGCTGCACCAGTGTCAATTAAAAACGTGATTGGGTGACCATTGACATCACCCTCCACAAAGGGTCCCCTCTGATCTACTTCTAATACTGCTCCCAAGGTGCAGTCCTCCTCCCCAGTCTCACACCTCCCTCTTGATGTATTTGGATCATAGTTGTCGGTCAATTCAATGAAAGGCATTTGCTTGTACACATAGTTTCCTGTAGCAATCCTAGGGGGTTGAGGCACCTGCACCTGAACTTGAGGTTCCAAACCTCCCCCATACATGGACTTAGGTCTAGTCACCGTGTTCAGTCCATCAGATACCTGTACAGTTTCCTCATTTGTATTTGATTGGCAGGATTTGAGTGACACTCGCGCTTCCAATGCCCGATTTTGTGACAATAATGACAAGCAGTGTTTCTCCTAGGGTTAACCCATTCAGTTCCTCGTCCTCTTCCCTGTCCCTGGTAACTTGTCATGTTTTGTCCCATTCTGCGACCACTCCCTTGCCGTCAACCCAGTGTATCTCCGTTTCCCTGTACCTGGTCTGGTCTTTCAGCATTCCTCAACTGCACCATCATCAACTTATCCTTCATTTTCTTATGCGTGGACTCTACCTGATGACTACAGTACTTTGTATAACGCAGAATTTCATCCACCGACTTATTCTGCCAACATATCAGATGTTGCTGAATCATCAAACTTATCTCAGCTCTCAATCCTAACACAAATTTTGAGACAAACTGTCCCATGTCTTTTTGTTCGAGGGCATCAAGGCCACTATGCTGTTTGAAAGACAACAAGAGCCTTTCATAATAATCATGCACTGATTCCTTTGGCTCCTGTGTGGTACGATCTTTCTTGAGCCAATCAATAGTTTGAGGGACTACTTTGGACTACAGCCACGTAATTGCCTGTTCATATTTTTTCATTACTTCTGCCGATGGGCCATGAGTTACGGGATCCCTAGTGGGCCACTCAATTGCGATCGTACAAGCCGCCCACAAATCCCCTGGGACTACTATATCAAATAGGGTATTCAAATCTATCCACAGAACCTTGGAAATTTTCACAAACCGATCAATTTGTTTGTACCATTCCTCAGGCTTTTCCCTCAGCCGAGGGAAATCATTTGTGAAGGATGCCAAATCACCCCTGCTACAAGGCACATGAACGTACCCTCCATTCTGTACTTCCCGTAACGGAAAATTTCCTACTCACTCTGTCCCCCCTCCAGGAGGCGGGGTATCTCCCATTCCTCTCCTCACGGTCTTTTTCTTAGACCACTTCTCTTCCCATCGATCCAGTGCTTTCCATGCCCTTCATTCCTATGACTAATTCTCGAATGTGTGCTTTCAACCCTACTATTCTCTTCTCCTCTAATTCTTGGTCTGTGTAATTCAATCTGTGATTTCCCTGTAACATTTTTGTTTTTGTCAAATCTACATCACTCTTCCGCGCCAGCTGGACCAATGCCTCATGAGCTCTTTTCGCCTTTCGAGTGACGTCTTTAGCCACAAACAGCAATTCGTCTGGTTCATATAAATCTAGGGGCATATTAGCAAGACCCACGTTAAAATTATCGCCGTTTTAGCGGCAGTAAACTGCCGCTAAAACGGCGATAATGGGCTTGCTAATATGCGTTATAGAATTCCAATAGAAGCCCAGGTTAGATGTGCAGGACATCTAACCTGGGCTTCTATTGGAATTCCATAACGCATATTAGCAAGCCCATTATCGCCGTTTTAGCGGCAGTTTCCTGCCGCTAAAACGGCGATAATTTTAATGTGGGTCTTGCTAATATGCCCCCTATTCTTTCCAATGGTAGATTTCCATCTATCACCTCATCGACCTCTGCCTTCAGTTTCAGTACATCCAACAATCTTGCCTTCACTGCAACTTTAATTCTTCCTTGATTTGTCACATTGCATGGTCCCTCTCTATCACAACTTCGGCTTCTCCAAACTTCTCCCGTCGCCTCATCTTGTCTGATGGGCCGACCTTCTCTCTCACAACTCTGACTCCTTAATTGAATTTCCAATCTAACATTTGGGGCACTAGGTCTTATTCTAAACGCCTCTTGTCTCATTCCTATTTCGGCTGTACTCCTCATACTCTCCCGTACTGGTAGAACCCACATTCGTATTTCTGATCTAGAATTTGCCAGAGCACCTGTTCGTCTCACTTCCGATCCTGTACTCACCCTTGAAGGGTCTACCGTTGCTGCCAATGGGGTACTAGTCTCCACAGGCCCCAAGGGCACACTTGTTCCCATAGTAAGACTCCCTCCAGAGATGGTACCTTCACTTCTTCCTGTTTGTTGTTGCCTCCCACTATCTCCCATACTCGGATTGTATATTGAGACTACGGGTCCAATGGTAACCGGTACCGTAAGGGCTTCTGGCAACCGTATGTCACAATTAGTTCCTCTCATTTCAGTATTTTCAAGTTCTGATCCTAATGAAATTCTTCCCAATACTCTTGAACTTACTCCTGTTGGATCCGTTCCCACTCCTTCTGGGCTTCCCTCTACCATTTCTCGCTTTCCCTCTTCAGGCTGAGGATTGTAAGGTGGAGGACGCTCTGCCAACAGTCTATCCAACAGACTGTCATCAGTATCGCTGTCATCTCCAGTGTTTCCTGTCTTTGCACTAGCTCCCTGTAGGAACAATGGATACAATCTCTCTCCCTCTATGGTATCTACCCTCCATCTCTTCAACTGTGCATCACACCTGGCATCCTGATATGACTTCATGGCTTTTCTCATCCTTCCTTGAGAGTTTTCTCTTCACCTAGCTTGTGCTGCCCGCATCCATGCATCTAATGCCTCAAATTGGGTGGGTCTAGGTGGAGGTTTTAATGAAAACATTACACCTCTCAATTGATACAACACATCCAATCGAAATGACCCATATTGTGGGAAAGCCAATTCTCCTTCCTTTTCTGTAATCTTATGCCAGTTTTGAAGCCACGCTATTGTATGGAATCCTACATTTGTTGCCATATAGTGTGCCGGGGTATCCTCTGGCTGGGCTTCTTCTCCGACTCGAGTCACTTCTCCTGAATCTCCTCTTCATAAATCTCACAATACCTTAAAACATCTCGGGGCAGATTTACGAGCCCCCTGCGCCACCAGTACGTCACTTTTCGTGACGTACTGGTGGCGCAGGGGGCTGCTCCATATTTACAAGGAGAGGAAAAGCCACCCTGCGTGACTTTTCCTCTCCTTGTAAATACGGCCCCTTCACACGCAGCACTTTGCGGTGAAGGGGCGTTCCATGGGTGTTGCTGTGGGTGTTCCCACGCAACACTCATGGAACAAGACACATCTCCAGAATTACGAGAAATCGTAACTCTGGAGATGCGTCTGAAAGCTACGCCACCCTAGAGGTGGCGTAGAGAGGCGCAACGAGGAGAAATGTTTTCATTTCTCCTCGTTTTTTCCTCTTTCAATGCGTGCTGCATTCTACAGCACGCATTGAAAGAGGAAAATGCTTGTAGTGATTGTTTTTGTGCAGGAAGGTGCCCCTTCCTGCACAAAAACAATCTCCCCACGACGCAGGCATCCTTGCACCATGGTGCAAGGGTGCCTGCGCCGGCGCATGGCTGCAGTTTGTGCGCCAGCGCAGGGGGAAGCACAGAGATGCGACATATTCTTGTAAATATGTCGCATCCCTGTGCTTTCCAAACTAACGCAGCGCGGCGCAGCAAAGCAACTTGCTGCACCGCGCTGCGTTAGTTTAACGTAAATCTGCCCCCTCATTTTTAACTTAATTTGATACAATACACAATTTTCTTTCCCAAAATTTTTTGCCGAGAACCCACCAATCCCAGTGCGACGTTACACCAACCAGCCTATCCCAGCGCGGCACACTCTGACATCACCATTCCCTCTCCACAGTGGTTCACCCTCCTTTACAATTTCAGCTCGTACATTCGCTCTCACATTCACACAACCAAGTAACTAATTACAAAAAGCTACTAAACCAAGTAACTACCTAGCAGGCAGCCACAGCAACTTACAGTTACATAAAACCAAGTAATCGTCTGCCGTCTAAAAGATCGATAGTATACTCTCACCCAAGAATATTCACACTCCGTGACCCACAACCTGCGTCAGTCACTTGAATCGCTGTGGTCCACCCCTGGCCTGAGGTTTTCCACATGCGGCTCTATAGAACCCACTCATACAAAGTTCCCTACCCCATGTGAGCCGTCGATAGTGCTCCACGACACCCACATTAATGATCAGACAATTACAGCTACAAAACTATCCCGGGATCTTGGACTTCTCTTGAATCCGTTTACCAAAACCTCCTGATCCGCACGTGTTTGGACCAGTAAACAAATAACCTCACTTTCACTCGACTATCATTCCAACTCCGCAAGACATCACACAATCAATTCACCGCAATCTAACACACACACACTATTCATACTCACGCTACCGCTGTTTCCGCCGCACCATCAGCTTCCGCTGACCTCCGTCAACGCCCGCCGTCCTCTGCTTTCAATCATGGGTTCTCTTTTGGGCTCTGTAAGTCTAATTCTATTCAAAATTTCCTAAAATCTCCCCTCACTTCTAGAGGCAACCATCCTCGTTCGCTATCAATTGATAAGGCCGAATTTTGCACCCTAATTTCACTTACGTATCTACGGCCGATGATCGTTTATTGCCTGCTAAAAAATGTGGAGGGAAGAATACACTTTACCAATTATACAATTTCCCTCCCATCCGTGTCCAATAACAACGAACTCCGAATTTAGCTTTTGTAGATTTATTACAAAGCCAGAAACAACAAAATATAGACACACCTCAAAATCAAGGTATAGAGATACATGAAAACTAATACAGAGCCCAATCTACGAATATAGTTCATACGACAAAATAGGCATAAAATGATGAATTCCAATATGAGAACACAGCAGAGTATAGATGCTGCATTCAAATCTCTTTTCATTTGTATTTCGGAATTTAGAATAATCTGTCCCTACTCTGCATCTAAAGTGGCATCCCTTTTCTTCCCTTCCTAGCAAATTCCCCAAAGGTGTCAGCACGTGTTGACTTCCAAAGAAGTACACTCACGTCAAATGGGTCAGGAAGCTTAGAGCTACAGAGCTTGTTCTAAGATGCTCTCCTCTCTTAGACAAAAACAGAAGAAGTCCTCCAGATCTGTCCCTGTACCTAATTCAAAAAGGCAAAGTTACACCCCTGACGAGTCACATGGTACATTGTTCAGTGAACACCTTCTTCAGTAACCTTCCACAAACTCAATTAAATGTACACGATTGTCCGCCGACCTTGGCTCCCAAGTTCTCCAGGCACAGAAGGTGTCCTCCCTTTCTCTTGTCCGAGCGCTTCAAAGACATTCCTTTCCTCCCATGTATCTTCTTAAATCTGAATGGACGAGGTCAAATTCCTGCACCTGTTGTAGGGCTGAAACGAAAATATTCTACACACATACATTTTAATTAGCTCCTGACCTTAAGAGCAAATGAGGAGAAATGAAACCTTGAACAAACGAAAGTCAGGCCTACGATTCTGGCTAACTTAAAACACTCTTTAATATGCATTTGCTACACAGGCCTTTATATGAATCTTATAACAGTGAATACATCTGTTTACTTTTAATCAACATATACGTGTACCATTACAAATTTGCAAAAATACGGAATACGTCTACTTTTGAGTGATCTTTGATGGTGCCATTCATGACTGCTAGGCCAATAGCTGTTTAAACTAACAGGCAAAGATGTTAAAAAAGGGAAACATTTTTCTAATGAAGATGCAATTGTGCATTGTACAAAATTTTTAATGTCATAGGAGTGATTAGTAATATATGGCTATTTACAGCACTAAAACACATGAGATGTCCAATTGCAAGTGTACCTTGATCAGTTAAAAAAATGTGGAAATATACTAGTTTTGGGTTAATTTTTTTACAAAACACAAAATAAATAAGGATAAATACAGATAAAAAGAGCAACAAATAAATATGGATAATTACAGGCAGAAATGTCTAAAAAAATACATTTCATAAAACCGAGAGCCCTAAACATATTTGAAAGGTAACTGACTCTAAGGAGTGAACATGTCTATGTCCTGTGTGTTTTAGACACCAGACAAAGCTCAGACTCAAAAGTAATAGAAGCAATTGGCTGTGTAAGGGCGTGAAGAAGCAGATAGGAGGTCACAATAACTGGATTCAGGAGGAGGATGTGAGAAGACGTGGTCTGTTAAGAAGTTTACATTGAATGGGATGCATGAGATTCTAAGTGCATTTCCTGCAGGTGAGGCTGTGCTATTTCACCAGAGCAGGACAAAGGAGATGTGTGAAGCAGAAGAACATAACATACCCACCTCAATGGAGAGCAAAAGCTAGCCCACTGTGGTGCCAGCTCCATGTATGGAGCCACTGAGACCAATTACTTTGAAAGTTATTACAACAGCACTACAGATATTGTTCCAGGCACTACCAGGATGGGATTCTGGAGAGAGCAATCACTGAATGGGTAACACAGAACATAACGCCTTCCAGAAGTGAAAAATAATAAGACTTTGATCTGAAACAATAACACTTGGCAGTTCATGGAAATGAATGTTTTCTAAAGCAAAACATTGTGTCATAATTCTTGTAGAGGGAGTCTTCTTAAATGGGAGAGTTAGAAATGGGGGTCTCTAGTTGGTAGAGGTAGGTTCTTTGTCCAAACAGGGACCCTTGCTTCTAGTCAGGATAAGGGAGATACACACTTTAGATAACCCCTGCTCACCCCCTGAGTAGCTTGGCATGAGCAGACAGACTTATCCCAAAGGCAATGTGTAAAGCATTTGTACTCAAAACACACAGTGATACAATGATAACACCACAAATGAACACCACACCAGTTTAGAAAAATAAAGTATCTTTATCTAAACTCAACAAGACCAAAGCAACAAAAATCCAACATACATGTAATAAGAATATGACTTTTCAAAGGTTTCAAGCCACTGGGGCCATAGAAAACAATGGATGCGTGATTCTGCACAAGGTACCTGTAGATGCATCAAAATTCACAAGGCCAAACAGCCGCAGAGATGGGAAGCGTCAAGAAACAAAGAAATGTGTCAGTTCCCGAGTCCTTAGGGAGGCAATGTGACAGTTCTGCTGCACGCAGGAGAAGTGATGCGTCAAATCCAGACTGTACGGGGAAGTGATGCGTAGACTCCAACATGATTCTGGTCTGTGGGTGATGCGTCGGGAAAACTTGCCGCTCAGGTGTGATGTGTTGAAATCCGGGATGCATCGGCGATCGATGTGGCAGCGACAAGCAGCGCTGCATTAATTTCTTCAGCCATGATCCCACGATGCGTCAGTTCTTGCAGCCACGACAGGTGCTGCGTCGTCTCGGCAGCGGCGCAACAATGCATGGAGATTCTTCTCGCACGGCGGTGCTGCGTCGGGAAAGACAGCCGCAAGAAGAGTGATACGTCAATTTTCTCAGTTCTTCAGGTTTCTTCCAGCTCCCAACAGCAGGAACAACCTCCAGAGGCCAAGGACTGGAATAGGCACCTCCTGGCAGGTCAGAACTCTCAGCACCAGAGTTCAGGGGAGCTCAGGGTGAGGTCTTTGTGTCCCTGAGACTTCAAAACCGTAGGCCAGGTCATGCAGGCCCTTGGACATTCGTCTTCAAGCAGGTTCACAGCAAAGTTCCAGTCTTTGTCCTTTCCTTGGCAGAACCAGCAACTGCAGGCCAACAGCACACAGCACACAGCAAAGGGGCAGTACTCCTCCTCACAGCTCTTCAGCTCTTCTCGTTGGCAAATGTTCCTTCAGAGTCCATTAGTGATCTAAAGTTCTGGGGTTTAAGGTCTAAAACTTATACCCCATTTTGTCTTTGCTCTCTTTGTGCAAGGGTCTCTGAGCCTAGTCCAAACCAGTTCTGTCCTCACTGGTGCAGTATGACCACAGGGGGTGGAGACAGCATTGTGCTAGGGAGACAGGCCATATTTAGGTGCAATGAAATCTCCTCCCACTATTCTAAATGCAGCCAAGCCCCATTCAGCTCAGCTCTGAGTCATCCAGGAAGAGCCAGGCACAACACCTCAAACCCCTTAGTAGCTGTCTACAGTGAATGCACATCCCCAGCCCCTGTCACTCCAAAACCATACGGTCAATCCACAAACAGGCAGAGGCACACAGAGTGGTTAAACAAGTTTCTAAAAGTGTTATTTTCAAACACACAATTTAAAAACCATCTTTACTAAAAGATGTGTTTTTCCCTTCTGAGTTCAGAGAGCCTAAACGTTATTTCTCTATCATGTCCTAATAGGAGTTTATACTTGTAAGATGCTACCAAGTATCTACCATTCTATCCTATGGGGTGGATAGCCTTTCAATAGTGGAAAAACGAAATTGGCAGTATTTCACTATGAGGACATGTCACACACAACAGTACATGTCCTACCTTTCACATTCACTGCACCCTTCCCATTGGGGTACCTTGGGCCTATTATAGGGGTGCCTTACATGTAAGAAAAGGGAAGGTTAGGGCCTGGCCAGTGGGTGCACTTGCCAGGTCGACATGGCAGTTTAAAACTGCGCACAGACACTGCGGTAGCAGGCCTGAGATACCTTTTTAGGGCTGCTCATGTGGGTGGCACAATCAGTGCTGCAGGCCCACTAGTAGCATTTGATTTACAGGCCCTGGCATACTCAGTGCACTTTACTAGGGACTTACCAATAAATCAAATATGCCAATCAGGGAGAACCAATTGTAATAACAATTTACACAGGGAGCACTTGCACTTAGACACTGATTAGCAGTGGCAAAGTGCCCAAAGCATCTAAGCCAGCAGTAAAAACGAAATCCAGCACAGCATCAAAAGTACAGGAGTTAGAGGCAAAAAATCTGGGGAAATCACGCCAAAGATACCAAGTCTAAGAGGGAGAAAATGAGTTATTTTGGAAAATGCATCAACAGTAGTCATAAATACTCAATAGCAATTGAATGGAGAAAAATTAACAATAAAATCAGTAGATATGCTAAGCCAGAGCTCAGGAGGTACTAGAAGGTAAAAAGACACCCAAAGGGTTTATCCAGTTTATCGTTTCCACGAGCAGACATTGAGCATGAGGATACAAAACTCTGGACATTGTCCTTTACTGAAAGGCCATCAAAAAGAGTATAGCTCCAAATCTAGAGTTGCAGCAACCTTATGATGTCCTAATTCCTAATATGGTAGAGTTATGGCATATCTTGTCAACAAGAGGATAACCTTCAAGCTCCTCACCCACGCACACAAAGCACTCCACAACTCCGGACCAGCCTACCTCAACAGACGACTCAGCTTCTACACCCCCACCCGCCAGCTCCGCTCGACCAGCCTCGCCCTCGCCACAGTCCCCCGCATCCGGAAAACGACCGGCGGCGGCAGATCCTTCTCCCACCTCGCCGCCAAGACCTGGAACACCCTCCCCACCAACCTCCGACAGACCCAAGACCTACTGGCCTTCAGAAGACTCCTCAAGACCTGGCTCTTCGATCAGTAGCAGCACCACCCCCCTCTTCCCCCAGCGCCTTGAGACCCTCGCGGGTATGTAGTGCGCTTTATAAGTGACATGATTGATTGATTGATTGATTATCTTGAAAACACCCTTTTGGTTTTCCTTAATAGGGATTAATAAACTCTTCTGGAAAAAAAAATAATCCATCACATTGAATCACTGGTATCTGTACCTGTAATTCCTTCAATTCCAAAAGATCAAGGGCTTTGTGAGCTTTTATAAACTTGGCCAGGAGGGAGAGGGCTGTTCCCACAATTCAATGACTTGGTATTAGATTATATTTTATCACAGATAAGGGTGCAGGATATTATGAGACAGGCCATCAGCTACGACATTCTTTGTTGCTGGTGATCCAGCGGGTTACTAGCAAGGAACATTCATACACCAAATACTCACTTGGGCCCATACATTCATACTAAGCTAGCAATTTCCGCTGGAGGGTCAGTTGTACTCTTTATCAAATCCCTGCGACCAATTACTTTTCTGATTGAAGAGTAATGACTTACCAATGGACCCTTTGCTAATTGGGAAGTTTAAAATGAGTGACATTCATTACAATTCATAATCCTGAAATAATCACTGAGTCAGGAACTTTTAAAATGTTTATCTAAAAGATTTAGCAGAGTAAAGTACAGAACCACATGATACTTGATCGCATAACAAGGATGAAGCATAATAATCAATTATCGATCAATGACGGTCCCTCAGAAAGGAGAAGATAGAGACAGCAGCGCAACTAAGGGTTGCATTTATATTTACCTAAAAGTGCGAGAACCAAACCCCTTGGCCAAGGAGTTGGAAAGATAGGACCCAGGAAGGATGAAGAGCAAAGACCTCCTCCAGGTTCAGGACAGGACCGGTGACCTCTCTATTAACGACGCCTGCGTCGTTCCCTCTCTGATACTTCGCTTCTCCTCGAATTCTCCCGTGTCTTCCTTCTAATGGACTCCGCCGCCCCCACCTCAGGACCTCTCTGGACAGCGGTTCAGTCTGCAATCGATCAGCTTGTATGTCTGGAGCTCATGCGTCCTAATGCCAACGCCAGTTCTCTGTGCTTCTGTGCCAGCATCTCCCTAACTAATTAGCTAATTCTATATCTGTTATACCCTTCTAAACCCATGTACCTCCCATTAATGTTGCAAAAATATGGGCCCACTACTTCTGATTGGACAGGGACAGGGGGTTGATCCTCCCACTATATCGATTTAATTCAATTTCTTTAAGCCCATTGTTTAGAAATACCGCCCATCACAATTAATACATTTGCTTTATTTCCCACCCATCTCACGACAAGTTTAATACATTGTTCATATAAATTGTTTCTTTTCGGTAGGGACATCGTGGGTACAATAGTGTTGGCCAGCAGGTCATGGCCTTGGACGACGTCCAGGTTGACTTCATCTTTCCCTCTCGGCAGCCACGCAGGACGCATGCGCAGAACCATTGTCTCTCGAGTTTCAGTTCACCAACCCCAGGCCCAAGTTACGAACTAGTAAAAGTCAAAGAAGAAAATATTAAAATCACAAATAAATTGTTTTACTGTATACCCACTCTTTCTACTCTATTCCCATTTACTTATAAATTCTATCCCGCATTAATAGCATTAGGATACCACAGTTTAATTGCAACATGTGAGCAAGCTGTAACACGTGAAAACATTAAGCAGCCATTTTAATACACACTGCGCAGAAGCAGGGATTTCCCTCCAAGCAAAGAAAGACGTCACACCACGTGATATGGTTGAACATGCGCAATAGGTTTCCCGCGCTTTAGCGGCCATTTTAGAACAGACAAGCATTATTTATTAGTTATAACACATAGGCAAGCTTCCTTTCTACTTGTATTCGTGTATGCAATTGTTAGTATGAACAATACAAAGTTTAATAAATTAATACTGTGAGGAGATTGCTTCCGAGCAGGTCTCATTATGAGTTCCTGCTCCATCACTGGTATATGAAGATGTTGTTTCGGGTAAAGGAGACAAGCCCACTGGGATCTATTTTGAATTCAAAAGGTTCTCACGTTCCGATTAGGAGATGTCTCCACTCTTTGTAAGCATGTGTAATGAGCAAAAGTTCTCTTTCTAGAATATGAATGATACATTTGACATGATGCTAAAGTATGACAGAGGTAACAATAGAATGTTCCAAACCATCATATTTCTCTTTTTGTAGAGGAACAGCTCTATCAGAAGAATCTGTTTCTACAATAAATTGTTTGCAATGTTCCAGATCCTAAAAAATTGGAGCCTGGGTAAAGTAGAATGTAAGGGGCTCATTACGATGGCGGGCGGAAGCACAACCGCCGTGCTGGCGGATGCAAAAACCACCAGTTACCGCCGGCACGCAGCAGTCCACACGCCCGCCCAATTACGATGCGAAAAGCAGGCCAAACACCGCCGGCAAGCCAGCAACACCGTCCGCCATCAAAGTGCGCCCGTACACGTAGCGGCGCAGCTAACTGACACACACCGTCCGACGAAACACGTCCCGCCCGGCGTATAAATTACGATGCCGCAAACAAACGGCTCCCACGGCTAAGAGACACCGCACGTGAAAGAGAGGCGGTAACACGGACGCAGAGCACGGACAACGAAGAAGCGGCACCCCGAGCATGAATCCAGCACTGCAGGCCCTTCCCATGCTTCTGCTGATGCACCACCAAGGACGCAACGTACCGCGGAGACGCAGGTAGGCACACACACAACAAGTGCACGCAAACAGCGCACACAGTGCAAGGGCGGAAAAAGCGGACAACCCCCACCAGCGCGTGTACACTACACATCCACCATTGCATCCACATATGACACACAGGCCAAATCGTAACATCGCGGAACACATGTGTACACACCACCTGGGACTAGGAACCAACCACCCCGTCACGGCCCCAAAGCGCCGATGACGCCGCCACACATGCGCACAACGCAGAGGCCAACCGCAGCGCCATGCATGCGTCGCACACAGACACAGGGACACAACCAAGCAGCACACACATCAGCCCCACCCCGAACGCACATGACACGTGACAGGCCTGCCACAGACATGTCCCCAACGCCCAATTCACGGACAACACCCAACGCCACACAACCGACGCACACATGTCAGTGAAGTCACGCAACAGCAGGACACACCCCAGTGTAACAAACATGGCGTAGCACACAGCGGCGGCAACACCAACTAGGAGAAGCAGGGCCCCTTCGGGAAGAGGAACGCCAGTACCACACTGAAAAACCCATACCACCCTGCACATATGAACAAGACATATAAAACGGAACACCAAAGAGCACGGGGACCGACAACAGGTGGCCCAAGAATAACATTCACACACAAGGCCCAACGCAGAGCGGAAAGGCAGCCTGCCGCCCACACAAGGGAGAGCAGACAGCACTGAATGACCTTCCATTCCAACTCCGAAACCACAGCCCTACGACAGAAGCCGGTGAATACAGCCATTGTCCAAGAATAGACCAACACAGGCATGCCGAGGTGACCGACCACAGGGCAGATAGCGCATATCACAGAAGCACACAACGGACGGGGAAGAAAGAAGAAAACACTCCCCCATGTCGGCCACATGCAAGTTAATTGGAAGGAGTCACACAGCACTGACCTTGAACTGTCTGAGAAGCATGTGGGAAGAGGGCCCGTGTCCTCCAAACAAGCCAACAGAACACAAGTCCTGTCTCCCTACGACTACACAGAGCTCACAGCAACCCCGGAGCGTGCACATTGCAGACTGCACACACAGCCGGAGCACGCCACCTCAACGAACCGCTGCGAAATGGCAACCGCAACACACCTACCCAACTACGCCGAACAGCTCAAGCTGTACAAAACCAACCTGATACATACATTGGGATGCGATCTCCTGTCCCTGCTGAACGTAAGTTACCGACTGACTTACCGCATCACATTGTTCAGCTGCGTCATGCCCGTCTTCTACTGTCGGAGGTGTCCCTACCAGCATCCCGTCGAGATATGCCTCTCCAACCCGGCATGTCTGAAGGCGGACCTGCTACCACTACTCCTCCCTCTGGACGCACACGACAGGGCCTGCTCTGCCTATGGGGGCATGGCGTATGTGGCCAACATCGCACCCGCACTGAAATGGGACCACTGTGCCTCCACACGACGGATCATCGAGAACAGCTACATCGAATGTCACCCAGCATGCCCCATCATGGTCCTCCAAGGGACAACTTACGAACAACACCTTGACAGCCACCATCCGCTTCATTGGCTGGCAAACATGTACACCACCAATGACATGGAAGCCCTGCTGGACCGCATCGCATACCTGACAACCTGTAAATACGTCGGACCACAACGCAGGTTCCCCGATAGACCTATGATGTCCAACCCCGCACCCATGCTTAGCTTCCGCACGGACTGGCCAGTCACCACCACAACAGCCATACCAAACGACCGGCAACTGTAACCACACCATCAACGACATCGCCATGACATCGGATATGACCGGGACATGCACACTGTTCCCCATCACATCCAGGAACACCGCATGCATCGTGGGAGGCAGTGGCATGGGCTCTGTGTATCGCACCCACATGGACGGAACTGCACGAACAACCAGGACACGACATGGATCCAGCGCACATGGACACACACACCGCTCAGTGGACATGAATAGGTCGCCTGGAGTCTGTGGGTGCTGCACCCCTCCCACCCCGCCCCGGGAATCCCATACCAGGACCTTTGCATGGACGACAAGTGCATACAACAACAACACGACCCCAGTGACTGTGACATGTCCAGTAACCACCACAGTGCAACAACAAGTGGCACGCCGCTGCATGCACGCAAGCACATGCCCTGATGTCATCTCACATGCACGCGTGCATGAGGAACAACCGCAGCAAACCTGTCACATGGAACTGAGATGGACTGTGCCCATGATGCCAAGCGGTCTGGTAGGCTACATGTATACCGTCTGTGTCAAAGTCCGCAGCTCCGCAGCTATACGTAAATGTACATTAGCACAGCCTTGGCCAAGCAGATGTCACTCTGAAGCCCACATCCCACATGCAACAGCCAATCACATGTAACCCCACACCCTATCCCATTTGCAATCATGCTCAGTATATCCTCAACATGTATTCCGCTGCCAGTAGTGTCCACTATACTGCATCACAGAGGACAGAAGACTCAATATAATGTTTGAAACCAAAACTGTCTCCGCTGACTCATTTCACAAGTACGAATGAGAGAGGATGAGAGTATGTGAAGTACACGGCAGTCGTGACATGACCATGTAGTCCACTGGTATTGGATGTCAACGCAAATGAGTAGCACTACTGTGGAAGACACACATGTGTCGTGTGAAGTCGTATGGACGCAGTGCTCAGGTGGGTGGGTGCGACGGGTAGATGCGCACATGCCAAGTTGGAGCACGCCGTGTTGGGAGGGGTCATGAACAGTACACCACCGCTTCCCTGGGCATTGTGAGAGGACACCTGTCGGGGGGAGTGAACACGTGTGTGCACAGCAGCCGGGCACACGTACAAAGCGGTACCAGGCGCACCTCAGCCCACCCTCTGTGGACAAGCTGGATCCTGTTGTGCGCCCGCCATGCCCCTTGACAAGGCACACACAGCCCCAGTCGACCAGGTGTAACCCCAACATAGTCAATCCGCACAGGCGATACAGGGCACGGGATGGCAGTGGAGCATGGTGTGTGAGAGGTCTCCTCGCGCTCCTCCTGGTCATATCACGCAGGCAATAGAACCTCAACGTCTAGCATGGCAAAAAGTCAAATGGAAGTGTAGGGGGACGCACCACAGCACGAGCAGCACTGACGTCACGGGAGGTGGCTCGCACCATCCCATCCATTGCCCATCATACCAACCACGCCACATGCCATTGCGACTAAGTGCAAGCGCGTGCGCCACCACCCCGAGCCCTCCCCAGAGAGGCCAAAGAGTGAATGTGTGGGCCACCAGTCACAGACGGACGCGGCCTGGCCGCAAGGGCAGCCACAGCCACTGGGTGTCGCAGGTGGCGGATCCGGAAGGCGAAGACTGTGATGCATAGTCCATGCAGGCCGGGTCTCCATTTGGGGCACCACGCAGGTGGACGGCGTCCCGCCACACATCATACCCTGAGACAGCCCACTCGTGCAACTGGACCCACACATACACTCCTTGCCCTCTCTGGTGCGAGCTTGGGGCTGCCTGTGCAAGCGCTAGCCACGCAGGTGAGCATGCATATTGGGGGGCGAGGGGAGGACATGAGGGCTGGGGCGAAGATGACCGTATCACTGTCAGTTAGTACAAGGGATGACCCAGATGTGGAAAGGAAGAGACGTGTCCCGTGTGTACTGCAACTAGTCGCCAATCCAACTACCCCCATGTCCGGAACGTAAGCCCGCACCTAGGCTCGCCCATCCGCCACATCGAACATACCACCAGCACGACAACCTTCCCATTCGAAACACTGACTGGGGTGGCGACCAGTGAGCAATCATGTGTAGCCTACCCACGCGTACATGTGGGCCCTCCATGATCCATGTCACCTGCGGCAAAGACATGACATGCGCAATGAGGGAAGTGAGGAGAGCTGTCCGCCCCACGCACAGAAGGTGCATCAGCTCCACAGACCCAGCAGCGAGTCCAGCAGGGGTCACATGTGCAGGGGCAGCGGTGCCTGGTGTGAAGGCACATGCATATAGACAGCACATCGACCAATGTGTAGTCTGCCCACATCCACAGTCCATCATCATGCGGACATAGGAATTGAACACAGGGCAACACATCTTAGTTGGTGCACCCACCGTGACCAACAATGCGCAATCATCGACGTACCCGCCCTGTGCATGGCCCCCCACCCAACGGAGGCACATCCAGTGCCACCATCCCACACACACAAGCCTTCCACGGAACATGCTGTGTCCAATGGTCAGTACAGAGTCAGCGCCCATCTGGTGGATCCTGAACAGGAGACACATGCACACACATGCCAGCTCCCACTATGTACGTCTGCCACCTGGCACGTGCAATGTAACCTCTCACCTGTGACGTGTGACTGCAAGCACACAGCCGTCTTGGCATGGGGCTGTCAATGTGGACACCAGTCAATGTTTCGGGAGCTGTGATCCGTACAGTGCTGTACATAGGGTGCAGTGCTGACACCTACTACTGTCTCATATCCCCTCGTGCCACAGGTCCCACTTGTATTGGCCGCGCAGCCCGTGCCCACATCGTCGTCGTCATGTGCCATACTCATCCAGCCTCAGAAGCAGTTCCATGCTCAGCAGACACTCATGTTGCCGTGGCGTTGCCGCTTGACGAATATGCAGTCAGTCCCCATCAGCACGCCCCGCAAGTCATTGGGGCCTAGATCCCCATGTGCATGCACATGGCAGTGGTATGTCTCACTTGCCATTGCCATTGTTGGGAGACCTGTGTAAGTGTATTGTGGCCGTGCCGTCCCAGCTTGACAGCTGGGCTGTGGCTCATGTGCTTGCTCAGTCATGTCAGTGATGTGTATGCGAAATTGCTATGTGCCGTGTTGCTTTGACATGTGTCCTCTGCCATTTACCCCAGGCGGAGACCGAACATTGACCGCCCATACCAATTGCTGGCGGACATTGACGATACAGAGGTTATCAGGAAGTTTCGGCTGGACAGGCCAACCCTGCATCGACTGTGTGCCATGTTAGAGCCCCATCTCCGTCCCCGCAGGGTGTATCCGACTGCTGTCACCCCCACGGCTAAGGTGATGGCCGCCATGCATTTCTTCACCACTGGGTCATTCCAGCACACAGTGGGCAGTGGAGGAGGGATGTCCCAGCCCATGTTCAGCAAGGTGCTGAGGGATGTACTGGCAGCCATGATGCTGTACCGAAACAGGTACATCAGATTCCCCAGGGCTCGTGAATTGGCGGCAGTGAAGGGTGCATTCTATGCCCTTGGCAGAATCCCACACGTCGTGGGAGCCATTGACTGCACACATGTTGGCCTTGTTCCACCACAGGCCACTGAGCACCTGTACCGCAACAGGAAGCACACGCACTCCCTGAATGTGCAAGTGGTGTGCCTTGCGGACATGGTGATCACCCACGTGTGTGCCAAGTTTCCAGGCTCGGCACATGACGCACACATAATGCGCAACAGCATCTTGCCACGACTGATGGCCAATCTGCAACAGGATCGTGGCTGTATTGTCGGTGAGTATGTGGAGTGGTGTAGCGTGCTGGTTGTGCGATGCTGTCCCCTGTCCAGTTGGAATAGCAACGGTTCTCTGTGTCCCTCACACCCAGGTGACTCTGCGTATCCGAATGGGGCATGGCTGCTCAGTCCATTGAGGAATCCTCGCACCCCAGCAGACGATCGATACAATGAGGCACATGGGAGGACCAGACGTGTGGTCGAGCGTACCTTTGGCCTCCTCAAGTCCAGGTTCAGGTGCCTGGACCGCACCGAGGGTGCACTGGCGTACTCCCCACAGAAGGTGTGCCAGATAGTGGTGGCGTGCTGCATGCTGCACAATCTGGCCATTCGGAAGCAGATCCCCCTCATTGTGGATGACGGAGATCAACCAGGGCCCCAGCCCGCAGACCAGGACAGCTCGAGTGAGGTGGACAGCGGAGAGGAGGAAGCTGGGAATGTGCGCCAGCAGCTCATCGCCCGCTACTTCACTTGACGGTGAGTGTCCATGTACGACGGATGATGTGTCTGTATCTGTGCAGGTGTGTGTGTGCTGTGTCAGGGTGGCCGTATGTTCACTGCGTGCAGTGTGTCAACGCTCCATGGCCAGGGTAGTATGCCACTGTTGGTGACTGTGGCATTGTGCCCTATTGCTCTGTGCGATGTGTGTACATTGCTTGTAGTTGTTGACATGTACTGTGTGATGGGTGTGTGACACACTCATTGAATGTGCTCCTGTTCTGTCTCCCACCCCTAGGTCCCTACAGGCCCTCCGGATTCCATTGCCATGCCACGCATCAGGTGCCTTTCCGCCCAAGGTGGCCGTTGTATTCCGTACAAATAAAACACAGGGCACAAACAGCAGTTAGTGAAAAAGGTGCATTTATTCCAAACTGTGACATGTGATTGTGTGTAAGGTGATGACAAAAGTGGTGCGTGCAGTGACAATGAGCTGTCGGTCATGGCTGCGTGAAGCTCAGGGTGTACCCACTGGTTCTATGTCCATAGTCCAACACACACATGCCATCCAGCTGGCTGTGTGGAGTGGGATCGTAGAGCAAGTCAATGCAGTGGCTGGTCAAGGAAGGCTGGCGGAAGGCTGGCTGGCTGCCTCACTTGCGACTGGAGCGTGCGAAGTCCTCCCGGGAGATCTGTTTCCTCTTCGGACGGCCCCTTCCACGTTTGGGAGGGGGTGTGTGGTGGCGACCTGCTGGTGGTGGGTGAGGTGTGCTCACTGGCTGTGGACGCAGGGGAAGTGGACACTGCTGCCCGACCCTGCGCCCTAGCAGGTGGTGGCGGAGGTGGTGTTGCTGGCCTTGCCTGTGACCCCACCGCCACCACCAGCTGGCCCATGAGGTCCACGAGTTGGTCCATACGGGACACGAATTGGCCCATATGGGCGTCCATGGACCTCAGCACCCCCAGCACCTCCCGCGTGTCTGTAGCAGACCTGACCCATTGTTCTTGGGCCTCCTCATAGGCCCCAAGGACTCTGGCCATTTGAGGCAGGGCATGGCTCCCAGGGGAGGCTGGCGTTTCCCTGACCCTGCTCCTCCTACCAGTCCTGCTGCCACCGGCCTGCCCACTAGCCACATTGCACACCACGGTCCTCGCTGTGGCTCCCAGGGTGGATCCAGTCGGCCGGGCCACCACCTGCGCTGGGGCTGGTGCCAGCGAAGACGTGGTGGTGGTGGTGGCGGTGGTGGTCGGTGCGGCGATGGTGGCGGTTGCGGCAGTGGTAGTGGCCGCAATGACCGTGGGTGTGGCCGCAACGACAGTGGCAGCAGGGGGCTGGGACTGTTCAGCATCCCTGGATGATGGGTTGGTGGGTAGGAGGGGTCCTGGGGAGCGGCTGGGCCCTGCCACACCAGATGGGCCTGCTTGGTGGTCCGTGTCCGAAGAGGAGGACAGATCCTCCAGATCCGTGTGTCCTCGTTGGGGGCTTGTGGGCTGGCTGTGCTGGCTGCTGTCTCCATCCCCAGCATCCGGCAGTTCGTCACCTGTGGAGAGAATGAGATTTGTTATTGTGTTGCACCTGGCGAAGTATGTATTTGTCGTCTGACATTGGCAGTTCGTGCAATCTCGTACATGGGTTTCCCGGAGGCGAGTGTGTGGCTGTGGCATCTGTAGTTGTGTGTGCTAGGCAATGGGACTGTGTGCTGTGCACATGTGGCATGGGACGGATTGGCCATGCCGATGGGTGTGTTGCTGTGCCCCTACTCATTGTGACTCTGGTGTATGCGGGCTCCTGGCCCATCCTGGGTCTGGTTTGTACTTTGCTTTTGGGGTTCATATGGAACGCTTAGGCACCCATATGGCAACATGGGGGCCATGCCCCAGATTCGCATTTGGGAGGGAATATGCTTTTGGGGTTCAAATGGGACGCTTAGGAACGCATATGGCAACATGGGGGCCATGCCCCAGATTCACATTTGGGAGGGAATATGCTTTTGGGGTTCAAATGGAACGCTTAGGAACGCATATGGCAACATGGGGGCCATGCCCCAGATTCGCATTTGGGAGGGGATATGCTTTTGGGGTACATGCTGTAAGCCATGGGTGCCGAACGTGACATGTGTTGTGGCAGCATGACAGTGCATGGTTTGAGGTGTGTGCATGCTTGACATGGCCTGCATATTTGCTGTCTGTTGTGATTACTGGACATGGCATTGGACGCATCGTTATGAGTGAGTGTTGGTTGTGTGCCAGCCAACGTATTGCAGTTGTCCCATCTCCTTGGTGTGCGTGCTGCCCTGTGCCATGTGCATCACTGCAGTGCTCGGGGGGGCCCATGTTGTGTGTTGTTGCTCACAGTGTGTCGTGCGCTTCATTGACTTCTGGCACATGGTTGGTCATGGGCATGTGTCTTAGCGTGACTGCTGTATATGTGGCAGCTGTGCGGATGACATGCCTTTCATGAGACTGGGGCTGACGGATGGGATGGATGGTATGTTGTATGTGCATGGTGTGTCTGTGTGTTTGATGGGTTCAGTGGTGTTCGTGTGCATTTATGTTGTTCCGCTCTGTTGCGTCTAGTGTTGTTTGTCTTACATAGGCGTAGTTGTGGGGTGTGTGGTTGACAGGCAGTAGGGGCTACATGGACTGGACTTCAATGGTGTTTCGGTTGTGTGTGATGGGTTGCACAGTGGCTGCCGTGTGGTACTATGTTCAGTGTGGCTTGTGCATGCAGACGTGGCTCCTTGGGTGTTGCTGTGTTTGTGATGGGTCATGTGGGGTGTGAGTCTGTGGTTCATGTCCGTGTGCACATTGTTCACTTGTTCGTGACGGTGGGCGGTGCTGCGTGTTCGTCTGCTACGTGACATGTCCCATGTGTTGGTCGTGTTACGGCCCTCATGCCTCCAGTAATCCAGCCCTGTCCAGTTTCCCACCTGCAGGTTGTTCGGGCGTGCACTGTACTGGATGCCACATGGTTCTAAGCGGGGGTGCTCCATGTTGCAGGTCTGTGGGGGTGGGGGGTGTTGTGGGTCGTAGTGGTGGCTGGACACCCACTGACACCGATTGCTGTGGACCGTGATGTCTACCTTTCGGCTGTCGTTGTGCACTGCGGTGGCTGACACGTGGCTGTGGGGTGTGGGGGATGCTCCTCCTTGCTGTACTGTGGGACTAGGGGCCTGGTGTGTTTTGTACTTGGGCTGTCCACCCTCCCACCCACTGCACTTTGTGTTCCTGCCACTTAACTGTTACTTGTCGGTTAGTGCAGCTATGGCGGACACATGGGTGTGGTGGGTGCTCGTTGTGGCGCTTCTGGCATATTTGGGGACCTGTTGGTGGTTACGTGGCTGGCTGAGTGTACACATGTCCCCACGCATCTTACAGTTGTTCTGTTTGGGCTGTGTGTGGTGGTGTCTGTTGCATGTGTGTGTGATGTGTTGTGTATTGTGTGCTGGACATGGGGGTGTTTGTCCCTGGGAGCTGTGGCATGGTGGTAGTGCATGTGAGTACATAGCGGTGTGCTGGTATACATTAGTTTGTACTTACCAGCCTCCACTCCCCCTGCTAATCCGGCGAGGATCTCGGGATGTATGATGACTCGCACCTTCTCCTCCCACGCTTTGAAGGTCTTGAAGAGCGCGGGATTCCCTCCGCCAGTGACGGCAGCCAGCTCTCTGTTTTTGCCCTCCTTCTTCTTGACCAGGCTCTTGACGTCATTCCACCGTTTGTTAATTTCGACTCTGTTCCTGGGCAGGGTCCCGACTGCATTGACCTGGTCTACGATCCGGTTCCACATTCTGTTTCTGGTGGCTAGTGGTGTGTGTTGGACCATGTTCCCATAGATTTGTGGGTGCACCTTGATGATCTCGTCGACCATGACCGTCAACTCAATGGGCGTGAACTTGGGCATTCTTTGTGGTGACATGGTGTTTGTGGTGCTGGTGCGGTGTGTGTTGTGTAATGTGCAGGGGGTTTGTGGTGCCGGTGTTTGGTGGTGGTGGTGGTGGTGGTTGTTGTGATGTGTGCGTTTCTGTGGTGTGCTGCTGTCCTTGCTGTGTCACTGTGTCCTCTCCTCTCCTCTCTGGTTTGCGATGTTGCAAGGGGTTGTGGTCTGTGGGAGTTCTGCTTTTGTACTTACCTATGTGGGTGTGTCCTCATGGTCTGTTGTTTTCAGGTGTGTTGTGTCTGGTGTTCTGGCCTTTGTAGTTTTTGTTTGTCCAGGGGGTGTTTTCGGGATGTGTACTGTGCTTGTGTATTTGTGCGTGCCTTGCTGTGTGGACTTATTGGCCATGTTGTGTGCTATTGGTTTTGTGAGCGGATGGTTTCTGTGCAGGGACGTGGGCGCCATGGTTTCTGCCGTGTCGATTGGCATCGGCGTTGTTTGCGCTGGCGGGCGGTATATTTGTGGTTTTCCCGCGCTCATGGCGGTGCGATCGTAATTTCACGTGCGGTGTGTCGGCCGTGAGGGCGGGCGGTTTTGTGTTGTCGTGCGTGTTTCCGTCCGTGGCGGGCGGTTTGACTCCGACTCGGACGATGGCGGGCGGTATTTTGTGTGATTTTCCGCCGATGGCGGTTTCGGTTTGTGTTATCGTAATGGCGTGGTCGGTGTTCAGACGGTGTATGCGGGCGGAATTTTGCCGCTTCCATGCCTGGCGGATTTATTTACGCCGGGTATCGTAATGGGCCCCTAAGTTCTTGGAAATATTGTTCAGCTAAATATTCCAACAAAATCCTCTGACATATATTCCATTTTGAGAATTCTAGTTAGGTTGCTGGCAAGTTTGGAAACATCAGCAATAAATTGTTAGTAAAGATTTGTGAATCCTAAGAAGAACAGTCCATACAGATAACATTATTAGGAGTGGGTCACTGAAAAAATTCAGAAATCTTACTTGATACATGGATATTCCCTTAGATGTCAAAAGAAAAATTCGATGTTCAATGTGTTATCCTCCCAATTCACATAACTCCCATTTACAACATAGATGACTTTTCTGGAGTCTTAACAAACCTTTGGACAAACGATTCCCATGCTCTTTAAATGTCATCTGAATATATTACTACATAATGTTAGAAATGTTCAAAGACTCTGGAAAATGAAAGTGTTCAAATCTTGGAACAAAACAAAGCAATGCTTCACATGAATAGAGATCATCCTAGAAGAAAGCAAAATGCAAGTAAATTCTGGACTTTTGATCTGCACACAGCCAGTTAACTCCACGTTTGCTGCCCTAGCACACCAACAGAAGCCAACTTTCCTCAGGTTTGAGGGTGGTGAACAAGAAAAGGCAGCAGCAACTGCAGTTGGCCGACCCCTTATGTGGCTTCAGGTACACAACAAACTGAAGTGCCCTGCTGAGCAGTAGCAACTAGACCCAGGTGCGGCTCGTGTCAGGGTAAAAAGGTGGGGCAGTGTGGGTATGGTATGGTGGGGAGGCTGGAAAGGGGATGAGGGAGACAAATAAATAATAAAAAGAACTTACCTGCTGCCCTCCACCATCGCGTCGTGCTCATCTGCTTCTCTTCTTTTCTCTTCTGAAGGAAATGGCTCCCAGCCTGCCCTGCAGCCAATTCTGAAGCTGCTCTCACGCATGAGAGCAGCTTCAGGATTGGCCCGAGCACCCTCGATTTGCACTCCAGGACAGACTGGGAGTCTGTGCCTGCTCTCTCCAACCCAGTTGCGTTGTTGGGTTGGAGAGAACTTTCACTGCACATGATGGTTTGGCTGGCCTGAGACGGCCGTCCAAACCGCCATGTTCAGTAAAGGGAGTGCACATACCACTCCCCTCAGTGCCTGTCGTCACTGTGGACCCACCGCCAAGATGTGGCACAAGGAAAATAAAACAGGTTTTTTACCCATGTTATTATAGTTTTATTTTTCATGTTTTGGAGGATGCTGGCGAGGGGGGCAACACTCTTCCGCCATAGCAGCGGAGCTTCCCTTGACTAGACCTGGACTGCACCCTGCTTTTTGCCACAGTTGGAGTGAGCCTTGAGAGCCAACATGCTGTTCCTTAAGTCCTGCAACCCTTGGATGTGTCTAACAGGACTTTTCCTAAGATCTCTGAAAAGTTGAGACTTAGAAAATGTTTGGACTTTCAGACCCCTGGAGGACTGGGACCAACCACTCAAGCCAATCTTCCTAAGACACAACTTTGCTGGGCCGAAGAAACAGGGTTCTCCTACCTGGAGCCTGTCTGCAGCAGCAACTCTATTCCAGCAGGCTCTCTGCAAGAAGGAATCTACCCTTCTGGATTCATCATCAGATAGATCTTGCATCCTTGCCCCACTGGAGGAAATAAAAGGCTAAGTAGGAAAGTAGAAATCTTATTCGGCCCAACATGATAAAAGTATCCAGCTGACGCAAGGACTTCCCTGGGCCTAAAATTTGACATTATCGTCTTGTAAATTTTCCAGCCAAAACTAACAACTTCAGAGGGACCTCGTCCAATGGCTATTTGACTTGGTGAAGACTTCCTTGGCTACAGTCTGCAACTTCACCCCAATGTAGGACTTCGACTTCCATTTCAGAGATTAAGGGTCAAATCTACTAAACACAATTAGCAACCAGCATTTTTGTAACCAGTATCTGTTGTATTTTGTGAACCGACCTATGTAGTATTGGATTGCTTTGCAATACCAAATCATAGTGGATCGGAACACAATTTGACCTACCACATTAATATTAATGAGTTAGGTTGCAAATTGGGGCCACTGCGATTCGCTGCCATCACAGGGAGGGTGGCCTGCTGGGGACAGGAGACCACCAACGGAAACAAGATGTGTTTAAAAAATAAATCACAGATTATTGATCAGCATATCATTGCTTAGCCTCCATACTGAAATGTGGTAGGTAGTTGTAAGATTGAAGCTCAACAGCTGCTATAATAGAAAGGACAATAAGCAGCAAATTGGCCCTCAATGATAAGAAGCACTACCAAAACAAACCAACCTCAAAATTTCCCACTATCTCCCAGCTGAAGCCATAATCAAATTTAAAGTACTGTATACTAAAACTAAATGTATACGTCTGTAATGCAACTGGTGCTCATGTAAAGTGCTCCAATCCCTTTGGGCCGAGTTTGCACTATATAACACTGCAAAATAAAAGTATACAGTGCTAAATGTTTTTGGAAAATAAAGGACCGAGAATTGTTCTGAAAATACGGTTTCGGTGGTCGAAACTGCATACAAAAATTACGCTTTTACGTGGATTATGAATAGTGAATTTAAGTGTGAAAAATGCATGTGAGGTCTACACTCTGGTTAATGTTGCTACAGCAGTGCTTTTGGCCAGTGCACATATCCAATTTCCCCTGTTCCTTCAAGACATTTTTTTGTTCAGATTAGGGCTCCTTCAAATGAAAATGGCGAGATTAGAATAAAGTTTAAGGAAAACATAAATTACGCTTGCTGGATTTAGCCCAATAATCAGGGTTTTTGCAAGATTACGCCTGGTTAAAACAAAATTACTCCACGCCTAGTTCAAACCAAGAATATCCAATCAACAAATGTCCAGCTCATCTGCCAACTAAAATTCAAAAGATTAAAACACACAGGAATGTTATTGCTAGTGCATGACCCAAAGCTTTGAAAGCCTCACCCCCAGATGTTGATATCACAGATAGCCTTCTTCATTTTAAGAAGTTATTCAAATGTGACTGATTACTGCATTGGAATTGAGGTCTGTAGCTTTGCACGATTGAATGAAGGTATATTGAATTACTTCTTTAAGCTTCTCCTCTACACCCCCATTGCTAACCTAACCAGAATCAATCCAGATCATCATTCATTATTAGTCCTTCTGATTGCATGGATGTCTGAGCGCTGCATCGCCAAATGCGATGCAGTGCGCGCAACGAAATTCGTTTTATTTATTTAAATGTTTACTTACCTGTATTCGGCCGTAATCCGTGGTTTACTACCCCCACCCTGCCCCTCCCCCGCCCCACGTCCCCGCCCGGCTGGCACTCCTACCACGGACCGCTACTGGCAACAGCTACACCTAATGTTTTATATTCAAAGGAAAGACAGACTTGGTTAGTTAATAGAGTTTACCATCAGCACTGTACACAATATTGGAAAAGACTGCATTTAAACAAATAGCATCTCACGAAGGAAATAAATCATACTGATATGGTACAAACCTGCCTCAGGAGCTGCATAGCGTTATTCCTCTATATATATCTGGGGTCACATCATGATTTGAGGTGTTCAAAACTCATGGAGTTTCCCGCCGTGTAATTCCGCGGAGTTACATAAAAACACTGTGAGATTCCGCAAAGTTACATAACAACCCGGCAAGTTTCCGAACGCGGGTGGAATAGGCACATCACGCTGATTTTTAGCACCTGGAGCTTGCCAAAATAAGCATGAACGGCACTACGCCTCGCACCAGAGGGTGCTGCTTGTTTGTTGCTGCTCAAATAGATGTTCTACTCGAGCAGTAGCTTTCTCACCGCAAGAGGCAGCTTTCTCACCGCAAATGGTCACGATTGCCCGCTGAGAAAATCTCACCAGGTATCATCCTAGCACCCGAAAATCATGCTAGGGGACGCCAATTCTTGCTCACACTCGCCAACTTAACATTGGCAAGCCACGTGTGAGGAAGATTCTGCCACACGGCTGTTGGAGGAGCTTTGCCAAAATTCTGTGTCACAAGCGTAACACGGAGTGGGCAAAACTCCACGAACTCCACCGGAGGAAAGGAATTTATTGCCCACTTCTAATCATGATCCATTTCTTTGCTCTGGAATGCCGTGGAAGGGGTCTGCGTATTTCTTTTTTCCTTGTAAAGTCCATATATTATTTCTAAATATCTCTGAGTTAGTGGATGTGCTGCTGACAGCAGAGTTCAGAAACACAAAGAGGCAATTGCTGCTCTGTGTTTCTCAGCACCTCTGTCTGCAGCCCATGCACTAACTTGGAGATTTTTAGAGTTAGTGTAAGTGCTAAAGATAGGAAGAAGAAACACACAGACCCCCTTCTGCTTTGGTGCAGCACAGAAAACAGGTTTATAATATGGCCCCAGACTTACATAATGACATTTCGCATATTCAGTCACAAGGCGATAAAGAGATTTGCTTAGGACATGGGGGCATATTATCAAGAAACAACGTTAAAATTATCGCCGCTTTAGCGGCAGAAAACTGCTGCTAAAGCGGCGATAATGGGCTTGATAATATACCCTTGAGAATTCCAATAGAAGACCATGGGGTATATTTGCAACAGGCAGCGATAATTATCGCTAACCTTGTATACCGCATTTTTTTCTATCGCTGGAATATTTCGCCAGGCTAGCGTTGTATTAACAACGCTTAGCGCCATGGCGATGTATATTCCAGCGATAGCGCTCCTTTTCCATGGAACATCGCTGGTTTTCCAGCGATGTTCCATGTAAAGCGGCGATATACTTGATGATACGACCCTGTGGTCGTATCACATGAATCCACCTCCCATGTTAAGTATGCCTTAGTCAGGAATTTAACAGACGTTAAATTCCTGCGTTAAGGCATATTTAACGCGATTAAAATAATCGCTTCCCCGCATTGTAAATATCGCAAAGCTGCCTTCGCGATATTTACCCATGTTGTTTCTACAGACACGCCTACTTTGCATCTCATTAGAGATGCGAAGTTAGGCGTGCTGGAAACGGGAGCAAAATCAGCAAAACACGCGATAGCGTGTCTTTGCTGATAAGGCGATATAATTATCGCTGCTTTTCGGCCGAAAACGGCCGCAAAAACGGCGATAATGTTTTATCGCCGCATTGTTAATATGCCCCCATGTTCTGGTGTCAACATGGGCTTCTATTGGAATTCTCAAGGGCATATTATCAAGCCCATTATCGCCGCTTTAGCGGCAGTTTTCTGCCGCTAAAGCGGCGATAATTTTAACGCCGTTCTTGATAATATGCCCCATGATTTTTAAACAAGTGTCAAAGCCGGAATTCGCACCTAGGTGCCCAGCTTACCAGGCTAGCCACACCACCAAACTATTTTCCTAACGCGAAATGCTTTTTTTCATTTTACTGCAAAAACTCCCAGTTGAACCGCCTTCTGCGTGAGCATTCCTTGGAATATGCAAAATGCAGCGCCCTATGCGGGGTAGCAAATATTGATGTTCTTTATTACCAGCGCCTAGATAAATCAGCTCAAACAGCAAGGGGGCGCTGGCCTGTCTAGGTTCCACAATATGAACGACTCCTAGGCCGCGTGCTAACCACATGCTCGGACGCCTTCCTAGTTCTTGATTATGAATCCTCCAGGACCGTAATCTACTAGGCCAGTGCTACATTAGCCCAATAGTCCCGTTTGGTTGGTAGAGACTTTTCTAAGGCTAGCTATGGTCGCTGGAACGCAGATTCTGTCAATAGATGTGGGGCCAGACTCGTTTTATGCTGCGATATCAGACTGTCATTCGGCAGATAGAATAATGGAACATAACTAATTATTGCTCCCAAGGGTCTGAAGTAGTAGCCCAAAGGCAATGCGCAGCGCTTCAGAATACAACAATTAAACAAACAATTTGAAATGGTTTTCAGTATAGCATTAAAGTTAGCTGTTAGCGTTCAAAGCAAAAGTCATTATGTAAATTATCTCCTTTTTCTTTTTTTTGGTCATCACTAGTATCAAAGAAAGCGTCCAAATTCTAGGTTTATAGACGATTTATCATTGGCCCAATAAGTAGTTTTAGAAACGCGAGAATTATTGCAAACACTCTATAGCTGCGCCTCAAATTGCTTTGAAATCCATATTTGGTTTTCATGTCTCTTTAGTTATGTAGGTCTACGACACACAGCTTAGGGGCCGATTCCGATCTCGGCCGGTAGTGCTCCGAATCGGATTCGGATTTACCGGATCCGATTCGGAGCCCTGTTTCCCGACCGAATCGTACGCGGGTCCGGCCGAGCGAGTACGATGCAGGCACCCGCGAAATCTCCGACCGACTCGAACGCGGCTTCAACACGCTCCAACCGACTCACATGACACGACTCGCACCGCGCTATGGAGACGTATCCTGGCTGGGTAAGTACGATGCGCGCCACGAGCAGTCCGACCGACTCGCGCCGTCCGGCTCGAAAAAGCTGTCGGAGCCGGACTTTGGGGGTCCGCGTCGGACCCCCCTGTACACGTAGGCGCGCGAGTCGCACACAGGGGGGACCCATGGGTCCCCCCTACCTGTGCATGTACGCCGCGATGCGCATCGCCGCGTACCTGCTGTAGGGGGCGCCCTTGTCCACCTCGCACCCATTGAGTCAATGGGAGCCCGCGTACGCGTTGTACGACCGGCTCCCATTGACTTCAATGGGAGTCCGACCGACTCGAGTCCGATGGCATGCGTGCGCATCGTACTCGTTCGGTCGGACTGCCAGAGTCCGATTCGGTCGGAAATCTCTCCGGGTCCGGCTCGGTCGGACAGATTTCCGGCCCGAATCGGAATCGGCCCCTTAGTCTGTGCATCAGTCTGTTCTTAGACTGTTCTTAGAGCTATCCCTGGATGCCATGACGGATCCAAGAAGAGTACATTGGGGCTTATTTATGAGCCCCTGCGTCACTTTTGCGCCACCGTTGCGTCACATTTTGTGACGCACCAGTGGCATAAAAAATGCGCTATGTTGCGCCATATTTACGAAGTGACGCATCTAGGTAGATGCGTCACTTCGTAAACCCCTGCGCTACATTATTCCTGCGCCAGGTATAATGTATGCAGGGTGGTCGTACCCTCGCAAAAAGGGTCGTAGGAGTGGCGCAGCGAAATCTATGAGATTCGCTGCGCCACTTCTAGGACGCCAATGCGTCAAAACCTTACGCCTGCCTCATGGCAGGCGTAAAGGGCACGCAGGCCCTTCACATGGGGCTTGCCCCATGTGAAAGAACATTGCTGGAGTTGCGTCAGGGTCCGACACAACTCCAGCAATGCGCCACTTTTTGCGCTGACAGATACGTCAGTTATACTGACGTATCTGTCCTTCCTTGCGACATGATGCGTCATATTGTAAATATGATGCATCATTGGTGTCGCAAGGAGGGCGCACTGAGAAGTGGCGTATCGCTGCTTTCTCGCAGCGATGCGTCACTTCTCGTAAATGAGCCCCATTGTATGAAAGATGCACACGTACAGTAGTATTAACATGGCATATTATATTATGCTAGATTATGTTAGATAAATAGGCAGATTTCAAAACAGACTGCATGCTGTTAGAGGGTGATGAATATTTCAATACTCTCAATGCAAAAGCTGCAGACGTGGCAAGGGAAGTTGACAGAGAAAAAATGGTGAGACCTTTAAAATGTAAATTGATTTAGAAGTGACCATGGCAAACTGATTTCACAAAAGGTCGAATGACAGATTAGCTCGTGCTAATTTGTCTTGATTTTGATTTTGTCCTCAGTCCTTGCTCTTTAGCACCATGTTATATAACTTAAAGGTGCATCAGTGGGGGCTGTTTTTCTTAGTACAAATGTATGCTCATATTTTGTATAAACAGAAAAAACATAGAAACTGATTTTTACCTCACTAAACCGTGATTTTAGCGGGTAATTCTGTAAAATGTATGTTCACCACATATTTCACTGTATGTTTATATTTGCTAGGGGTATTGCACATTCAAGCCCAGAATCACAAAGACTGCGCCAGCGCAAAGCGATGCAAAGTCTTGCAAGGGCATTTACTTACTAGCAAAATATATATTTTGCTGAAGAGGGGCCCTTTTTTAAGGATAAATAGTGCTTTGTGCTACTTTGCATTAAAGGGACACTACTTGTCTGGATCTGCACAAGCACCCAAAGTTTGTGGTGCAAAGCCCGATCTACAAAAATAGCCTGACTGTGATTCTGTCAAAACTGATGCCTCCTGGAGGGTGTGCAGACAAAATATCGAGTTGGAAATTTTGAACTACAGAAATATCGAGTCTTAAATATCGTCAGTGAGAAATTTCGACAGGAAGAATATTGTGGCCAAGAATATCGATTTGAAGGTAAGAAATATCGTTTTTAAAGATATAGAAGTCAATAATATCGTTTGCAAAAATATAGTTGTTTAAAATATCGATTTTTTAATTAGTGGTATGTATTTTAGAATATATTTTAATTGTATGTGATGTATTTTTTTTGTATAAGTATTGTTTACGTTTTTTAATATATGTGTTACATTTTTAGTAGTTATCAATTTTATTTTAATGAAATTTTGCAGTTTTTAGTCCCGTAGCGGGTTGTGGGTTTATAGAGGAATAGGGTGGGAAGTAATTTAATTATAATAAATTAATGATATTTTTTAATTTATTAATATTGATTTAATTGAGATTTTATAGTGTTAATTGTGAGATGTAATTTATTTTTCATTAATTAATAATTTGTTGTTAATTATTATTAATTAATTAATTAATTTAAAATTAAATATGGAAATTGTGTAATTTATTTTAGGTGTGGGTTGTGGGGTTTATAGGGGTAAAGGGTAGGAAGTAATTTATTTTTAATTAATTAATAATTAGTTGTTAATTATTATTAATTAATTAATTGAAAAATTAAATATTGAAATTGTGTAGTTAATTTTAGGTGCAGGTTGTGGGGTTTATAGGGGTAAAGGGTGGGAAGTTAATTAATTTTTATGTGTTTTAAATTGTTTTTTAATTAATAATATTTATTTAATTGACAATTAATTATGTTAATTATGGAAGTACATTTTATTTTTAATTTAGATGTGGGTTTTGAATTGTGTGGTGTTATAGGGTAGGATGTAAATAAAATAAATGTAAGTAATAATGTATTTTTTATAAATAATTTCTAACTAAAAATATTTGTTTGTTTGAAAAATATTTGTATATTTTATTTGATATAATATTTGTAGGTATTTGTGATATGTATTTAACATTATAATATGTATTTATTTATTTTTTAATTTATAATATTAAATATATTTGTATTTTAATATTTAAAATATATATATATATATTGTAATTTATTTTGTTTTTCAACTATTTTTTGTTGATATTGTGGTTGTTTTTAATTTTCAATTGGCTGTAGTGGGAATAGTAATTTTTACCTCTCCGCTATCCAACACTTTCCCTACTGTTGCACTGACTGGAGTGGGAATAGTAATTTTTACCCCTCCGCTATCCAACACTTTCCCTACTGTTGCACTGACTGGAGTGGAAATAGTAATTTTTATCCCTCTGCTATCCAACACTTTTCCTACTGTTGCACTTATTGGAGTAGGAATAGAAATTTTTACCCCTCCACTATCCAACACTTTCCCTACTGTTGCACTCACTGGAGTGGGAATAGTAATTTTTACCCCTCCGCTATTCAACATTTTCCCTACTGTTGTACTTATTGGAGTGGCAATAGTCATTTTTACCCCTCCAATATCCAACACTTTCCCTACTGTTGTACTGACTGGAGTGGGAATAGTAATTTTTACCTCTCCACAATCGAACACTTTCCCTACTGGTGCACTGACTGCAGTGGAAATAGTAAATTTTATCCCTCCGCTATTCAACACTTTCCCTACTGTTGCACTCACTGGAGTGGGAATAGTCATTTTTACTCCTCCACTATCCAACACTTTCCCTACTGTTGCATTGACTGGAGTGGGATATTGAAGTTTAAATATTTTTAAATAGTTTAATGTTTTATTTAATAATAGAATGTTTTTTTAACATACATTTTATGTTAATGGTATATGTATATATATATTTATTTGTTACATGTTTATATATTTTTTAAATTATTAAATACATTTCAATTAATAGTTTAGTAATTGTTTTACAGTAAATATATATAATAATTATATATGTGTGTTTAACTTTTTTAAGTTATGTTTATTTTATTTTTTTAATGTATATTAAATGTATTTTTTTAATTACGTTTATTATTTAATATACTTAATATTTATTATTTTATTTTATATATATAAAAAATATATTTTTTACATTCATATGTATGTCATCGATATTTTTCCGATATTTTTCTACTTATATTTATAAATATAGGATGTCTATATTTATGACTCGATATTGTGGTATGGGAATGTTTTGGGTGTCGATGTTTTGTCAGTGAACCCTCCTGGAGGCAAGCACCAACGAGAAGAAATGTTTACATTTCTACAAATGTTCCACAAATTGCACTTGTGGTGCACTGCACACCACACATACAATGTGTGGAATGTTTCAGAATTTGTCTAGGTATAGGAAATTGTACTGAAAGGTAACACAAGAACTGAGCCAAATTAATAGCCACTTTAAAGTCCTGTGTGTGTACCACTAAATTGCATTCCACAGATACTCGCACACCCTTTAGTAAATAAAGACCTAAGGTTCCAACCACCCAACTAGCTTGTGACTCCTCTCCTAGGAATCGTAAAATACTGTATTTGGATATTGGCAATATTTAGCGGTTGCAAGAGAAGTGTGATATGCTACCAAAGAGCATGCACAACACAGTAGAGCTACAGTAAACCTAATTGTAATTCCATCTTCTATTTCACACATACAATACACCAGATATCATTACTATTATTTTGTCTGTTCATGAAAAAGACCTCACCACATATCTTCTCAATGCTCAGGCCCCCGCCCCCTTGATATTCTCCGTGCCTGTGCCATCTGCCTCTTACTCTTTCTGTCTTTCACCCTTTTGCCTTTCACTCATTGCCATTCTTTTACCTTTCTTTTACCTTCTTTTGCCATTCTTTTGCCTTCTTTGCTCTCTGTCACCCTTTTGTGCCTTTTTGCTTTTCCTCACCCTAGTGTGCCTTTTTGTTCCTTTTTTCACCATTCTGTTGCATTTTCTGCCCCCACACTTCATCCACCACTCCCTGCACTCCTCCCCCCTCCCAGGGCCTACTTAATGGCAGCCAAAGTCATGCCAAAGGCAAGCCCATCTGTGCCTGTCCTCATCTGGACCATGCCCATCGCCACAAACCCTGGTCCTTCCGCCCCCAACGCAACTCTGTAGCGTTCGTATGTTCTCTGAACCCAGGACGCCTGTCCCCATGGTGCTACCGCACGGTACCGAGCAACATAGAAGGAGTGTTTACTTGCATCCACTATCGCTTTGTGTCCAGTGTCCCACCCACCACTACCACTCCTTCCTCAGAAACTAAACACATTATTCATCCTGCTACCACCCAGTCACCAAAATACACTATCATCGTGCAACTCAACATCAGCTCACTCAGCAAGCACACCTTGGAAATCTCCTACATCCTAGAGAGTGACACCCCAGACCACCTCTTCCTTACAGAAACATGGCTAACCTCTGAGTCAACACCGGACATCACCATGGTCATCCCGGCAGAATACAAGCTTGCATAACAAGGTCACCAACACAAACCAGGAGAAGGAATTGCTATAATATTCAAAGAATATATCAACTGCTCCACGACTATGGAAAAAGCTGCTCCCCTACATGGAACACCTACATTTCAAACTTCAAATCTCAGCAACATCCACCCTGACAAGAACCCTCATCCACTGACCACCAGGACCATGGACCACCATTATGGAAAACATTGCTGACTTTGTTGCCCCTCTCCCCATTAACTACAAAGACTACATCCTACTAGGAGACTTCAACTACAACATCAATTCCACCGCACTCCTCAAAAGCCTAGAAAACCAAGGACTGACAAGTCACCGGACTCACACACTCCACTGGACACACCCTTGACCCGATTTTCACCACCTTCAACAGCATCAGAATCACTGAAACAACACCTCTCACCTAGACTGATCATGCCATCATCCAATTTCAAATCAGGGTCCCTTGAAAGACAAAGCCTGCCATCACAATCCTGACCAAACGTAGTTGGAGCGGCATCTCAGAATCAAACTGACCACACACCCTGCACCTGAGCTAGCTCAACCCCACTGACAATGACCCAAAAAACAACATCAAACAACGTGACGAGTGGATCACTAAACGTGCAGATGATCCAGTGCTTCATAAACACAACACAGAGAAGAGAACCCGGAAGCAGGCCAGCTGGTACACTGAAGAACTCCAAACAACAAAACAACACTGCAAACAACTGGAAAGAAGATGGAGAACAAACCACCATGAAAATGACAAGGAAACTTTTAAAGATTCCCTGAGGCACTTCGGATGATAAGAGATAGCAAAAGGAAGACCCTAGCAGAGTGAATAGACAACAGCTCTTACAACTGCAAAGAATATTTCTGAATCATCAAAAACTTCACCTCTCTACCTTCCACCACCAACAGCTTCATGCCCGTGCAAGAACCTTGGGACAACCTATCAGAATTCTTCAGCAACCAAATCAAAACCATCTACAATACCTTCAACCACCCTCCAAACACCTGCACCGTCAGCTCCAGTCTACCTGCAAACTATCACGAAAACTCCTTGACTGCTTGGGAAACAATCACCACAAAAGAAACTACCAACATCATGACAACCATCCACTCTGGAACACCAACGGACCCCTGCCCCCACCACATCTCTTATCTGGACACCTCCCCCATCAGCAAAGTCCTCACCCACATCCTGAACACCTCCATGACTCATTACCTAAAGTTGGACACATTCAGTGGTCAGTGCACTGCTAAAGAAACCCTCAGCAGAGACCTCTCAATTAGCAAACTACTGTCCGATCTCCCTTCTACCGTACCCAGCCAAGGTCATGGAGAAAGCCATCAACAAGCAACTCGCTCGCTATCTAAATACACACCAACTCCTGGACACCACCCAATCAGCTTTCCAACCAAAGCACTGAGACCGTCCTCATCGCAGCCACAGATGACATCAGGATGATCCTCAAGCAGGGTAAAACAGCACCCTGTATAATGCTTGACCTCTTAGTGGCCATCGACATGGTCTCTCATTCAACGCTGATCAAAAGACTACACAAAACAGGAATCCATTGACCAGCCCTTAACTGGACCTGCTCCTTCCTCTCAAGAAGAACACAAAACGTCAGACTGCCACCTTACACATCGGAAGCCAATAACCTCATCTGCTGAGTCCCTCAAGGCTCTTCTCCCAGCCCAAACCTTTTGACCCCGCTGGCAGACCTCATCAGGTCACACGGCATCAATATACTTTCCCTAGACCCAACTTATAATTTCTCTCTTAGACATGTCCCCCACTACAAAGGCAAACGTCACCACCTGCATGTCCATGGTACACTCCTGCATGAAGACCAACTGTTTGAAACTCAACACAGACAAAACAGAAGTGGTAATGTTAGGGAGGAAAGCCTTGGCATGGGACCGGGTGGCCAGCAGACCTTGGCCCTACACCCACCCTCACCGCCCACGGGAGAAATCTAGGACTCATCCTGCATGAAAAACTGGACATGACAGCACAAGTAAACACAGTAACATCCTAATGCTTCTACACCCTGAGGATGCTGCAAAATATCTTCAGGTGACTACCCGAAAACATGAGGAAAACAGTCACACAGGCCCAGATCACCAACAGACTTGACTACAGTAAAGCGCTCTACACAGGAATCCCCAAGAAGCTCCTGAACAAGCTCCAAACAATCCAAACATCAATGCAAGACTCATCTTCAACCTACCTCAATGCACCCACATCTCTGCACAGCTCAGGAAACTTCACTGGCTCCCCATACACAAACACACCCAGTTCAAACTCCTCACACATACATACAAAGCACTTCACAACACTGGCCCTGCCTACCTCAACAGCTATGTTCACTTCAACTCCCCCCAAGGCGCCTACACTCAGCCGGACTCGCACTAGCAGAGGTACCCCATGTTCACAAAACAATAGCTAGAGGCTGTGCCTTCTGATACATTTCCTACAAAGTGTGGAACAAGCTCCTGCACCACATCAGAACTTCCAAAAGCATTTGTAGATTTTCACAAAAAACTGAAAACCTGGCTTTTTGGTTAATCACATCTGGGAGACAGCCACCTACACACCTGCAAAGCACCTGGATACCCTCACGGGTGATTGGTACACTCTACAAATAAACCTAATATATTAGCCCAAGCTAAGAACAAGGTTCGTCAAAAAGGTTTCTAGGGAAGATACAGCGAGTTTCTAGAGTAACATGTTTATATGTGATGAATGAGCTCAGCAACTCTGACGATATTATGACACCAGAGAGGCCCTGGGAAATCCCGATTGCGTCCAGTGTTATTGCCTGGAGCACCGACCTTGCGCATCCTTTACACTATCTTCATTCATCACAGACCTATGTTCAGAGGCTGGGCCCGGCTTCGTGAACTTCCTACACTGCGCCCTTTTGGAATTATCTGGAGTGCACTTTGGTGTAGCAACATTTCTTTATTGTGAGGATACTCGCCTTTATTAAGACCTATGACCTGAGGCCGGACTCGGATTTTTGAACGTCCTACACCACGCCCAGTGTACGTAATTGGAGCCCACGTTCTGTGTAGCAATATCAGTATTGTGAGGATACTAGCCTTATTTGAGCCCTGATGAAGTTCTCCATGTGAGAACGAAACACGTTGGCTGAGTGTAATGCTCCCATTTTGTGAGAAGTAATCGATTGGAAATAAAGACTATTTTGATACCTAATACGATTCTCTGGACTTCATTACCTGGCGCACGCCAACCCCTTGCTTCATTTAGGATCTGAACCACAGAGGCATCACTTGACGGCTGGTGCCCGGGCTTGTTGCGCAGGATCTCTACTACATTTGAAACTAGCATGAGGTGCAGATAGAATAGTCCGCCGTTTAAGTGTCTCTCTTAGGGTACAGGAAAGAGCCTGGACGAAAATAAAAAAACTAGAAGGAAGAAAAATATTCAATACCTTACATTGTAATCAGGAGGAAGAGACAGTAGACACAAATTATGCACATCTACAGGATGCAATTACAGGAACTTTAGATGAACTCATTCCAATAAAATCGCTGAGCCCAAAATTAAAACCCTCTGCCCCATGGTTTACTGAAACCCTGAAGGAAAGAAAAAAACAAGTGCAGGAAGCTGGAGAGACAATGGCACAGAGTGTATATAGATAAAGATAAGCTAAAATGTAAAACGACTTTAAAAGACTATAAGAAGGAAAGTAAGAATACTAAAGAAAACTACTAGACGAGAACTATCACTAATGTGGTTAATAAATCAAAAAAAGTCTTTGATAGAGTAAAAGAGTGAGCTTACCCAGATTGTATAAAATGTACAGTAGAACCTTCCCAAGAACTGTGTAATCATCTGCCTGACTTTTTTAATAATAAAATAGATATAATTATAAATGACATACATAAGGAAAACAAGCATGAGCAAGGAGGGAAATGTAAGGCTGAGCATAGATCCATGAACATCACCCAGATAACTAATGTTGACAAGCAGCATGAAGATACTCATGGTAAACTGCTTAGAATGGAACCGTTAAAAGAGGAAATGTTCAGAACACTAGCCTTGTCATTCTCTTCTGTCTCACTATTTGTTAAAAGTGGTAGAGTTTAGAATGCTAGCCATGTCATTCTCTTCTGGCTCACACAAGATATGGAAAAAAGGGCGAATTAACTATACCCAGATCTACTGACAATCTGCAACCAATCACTAGCTACGGGAACAGTCCCATCGACATGGGAGAAGTAATACCTTTACTGAAAAAACCTCTAGAGGATGTCCAAGATCCAAGTAATCTCTCAGCATCCATACCTGGTTAAGATTGTAGAAAAACATGCCAGTAAAATATTAGCAAGCTTTCTAGAACACAATGATCTAGTAGAACCAGAACAAATGGGCTTCAGGCCAGCCAATGGTATGGAGAAAGCACTAATCCTGGCAACAGATGAACTGAGGGTGAGGGTTGACAATAGACAGGCTGCATTCCTGATTCTGCTAGACCTATCGGCGGCTTTTGACACAGTCAACCATCATATCCTACTCAACAGACTAAGGGGCATATTATCAAGAACGGCGTTAAAATTATCGCCACTTTAGCGGCAGAAAACTGCCGCTAAAGCGGCGATAATGGGCTTGATAATATGCCCTTGAGAATTCCAATAGAAGCGCATGTTGACACCAGAACATGGGCTTCTATTGGAATTCTCAAGGGCATATTATCAAGCCCATTATCGCCACTTTAGCGGCAGTTTCCTGCCGCTAAAGTGGCGATAACTTTAACGCCGTTTCTTGATAATATGCCCCTAAAGGAGATAGGGGCGGAAGACACTTTTTCAAAGTGGGTTGAATCCTACTTATCTGGGAGATGTCAAGCAATCTCTCTTCCCCATTTAGGTCAGAATTAAAAATAATTGTACATCGGGTGCCACAAGGATCAGCGTTAAGCCCTATTCTTTTTAGCGTATACTTACGTCCACTGCTGACCATGAATAAATAATTTGGGTTGTCTTTCATAAACTATGCAGATGACACCCAATTGATATAAGACTGTCTTTTATATTGATGAAGGTGTGTGTGATGGACCTGCTCAAAAGGGAGAAATCCTTCTTTAGGACGAGAACCCTCACTTACCTGAGTCTAACACGATTTATCATAGGGTCCCCTCCTCACACCCGGACTGTGAAGTCCATGGTATGGGCTACAACTCCCCTAATCGGGAGGAGCAGAGGTGTTTTGATGAGCGATGGAATGAAGTCAGTGAGGGACAGAGTGCAAGTGAATATACTGTGTGGTGATAGTTAAAACTACCTCCAGAGGGCCAAAATAACTTTATTCCTTAGGTCCACTGGGATAGATTAAAAAAGAGGACTGGGTTTGTAAACAATAGATACCACTCTCAATGGTCAACATGTTTCTGTCCGTATGTGGTCCCCAAGAGGGGTTGCAGGGCATTCATCAGGACCCAAAATCTTAGTCACTCTGTTTACAGTGTTGTAAATACAAAATATACTGGCCAGCCAGAGATCAAGGTGGCCACAATGATGGCCCGTGTGTTTTGAGGGTCCACCATTGTTCTATTTACAGAGAAAGTGATATGTAAATGAGGCCGCGTGGGTCAGCTTCACAGTGAAAGTCAAAGGGATGGAATAGGATATGGGAGATCTGCATAAGTCCGTCTCCGGCCTCATTTACAGAATATTGAAGAGTCATCCCTGGCTCACCTGTACTGATAATCATCCTCTCATATGGACTGTCGTGGTTTCCACGGATACGGACAAGGCAAATAACTACCAGTACGTGTATAAGACTCTCAGTCCCCCCCCGTCACTGGGTGCCCGGCTGGGCCCCATGTGAGTACCCTCCTTTTAAACTCACTTCCTTGTGGTGCACACTTGTCACTCTGACAGTGAATTTTTTATTTCAGGTGTCCATTCATTGTTAGGTCCTGAAGAGACCCCCAATTGTTGGCGGGGTCGAAACGTTGTAAACAACCCAAGGCGAACCATTTCCCAGCCCCTACCACTGTACTAGAAGGCTGTGATCATTTATCTGATACTTTTGTTATGGTCACCTTTGTATTTTTTGAAACCTTAAATTTTATGTCACAAAATGTCACAAAATTGATATGTTGGTTCTGTGTTCACCTGGGACACTATGCACTTGATTTTTGAACAATGTGAATAGGCATTTACATAAATAATTTGGGTTTATAAGTATCTTGTGGTATATGGTCCTTTTCTCTCTCTGGTATCTACTTGCCCTTGATTATTGCCATTGTGTTGTTTATTATTGTTTATTATACACATTTGTCCACAGGAATCACTATTCCAAGTCAAGGTAGCACAACTTTGGAACAAGCTGCCAATCTCCCTCAGAACCTAAAAATGTGTCTCTTTCCTAAATAAATAAGATAGCCTGCTGAACCTTTAGTCTGTAAAACAATAACAGTGGTCACTCGTGTAGTTGACAGGCGGTTTCGGATAGCGCCAAGATGCCTGTTAGGTTACAAATTTGATAATAATTGATAATAATATAATAATCATACCCTGTTTTCAAAATCGCCTTGTTAATTTACTCTGACTTGAAATCGCGAGGATTTCCTCCATACCCCTCCCGATTTGCTGCTTGTTGCTTTAGCCAGCCTCGGTTACCTCACCTTCAGAAGCCCAGTTTTGCAGCACAATTAAGGGCAAGGCTTTGGGCAACTCTTGTCGCATTTTCTCTGACGCTTGTTTATATAATGTGAACTCAAGTGCCCCGAAGTACTGTAGATGAGCGCTTGTTACATTATACATTGTCAGATCCATTTTTGGGGGCATTTTTATGAAGCACGAACTCGACTGACCAAAGGTATTAAACCGCTTTACAAAAGCGCCAGTTACATTAAACAAGGTCAGGTTAATTTATTTGTTTATAAGTGTGCGGAGATTAAGTGATGCAGATGCAGCCTCTGTTTATTCAATATTTCCCCTCTACCTGACAAATGGGAGTAGCATTCATCCCTCCCACATTGCTGCATGCCCGCCCCGCTACCTCTTCCTGTCGTCCTCCTCCTCTCAGAGCTTTAAATTCAAAGCACATTCAGGACAGCTCCCCAGGGACTGTGAGACATTTCTTATTGTATAATGTGAACTCGAGCGACCGGAAGGTGTTGGAGCACTTTACATTAGCACTAGTTACATTACACAAGGTCAGATTAATTTTTTAGGTCATTTTTATAAAGCGCAAACTTGATTGACCCAAAGGTATTGGAGCACTTTACAAAAGTCCCAGTTACATTACACAAGGTCAAGTCAATTATTTTGTTTTTAGGTGCACAGAAATTAAGTGAGGCCCACGCCGTCCTTGTTTATTCATTATTTCCCCTCTACCTGACAATGGGAGGAATTTGTTGTTGCTATGTCCAGTGCTCCTATACGCAGTGGGCTGGGACAGAGGGCGGGCTGAGGGCTTGTTTTAGGGTATCATGGTTTTTGCAAAACTTTTTTTTTGTGGAAACTTTTGGGCTCTTGTTAAAAAAAAAAAAAACAGAGGCTAAAAGCAAAAATATTGGGGCATATTATCAAGCCCATTTTCGCCGCTTTATCGGCCGTTTTCGGCCGAAAAGCGGCGAATTTCACTCCGCACAATTATCAAGGACACGCTAACGCGTGTTTCCTTGAGTAAGCAGCCCAATTAACTCCACTTTGCATGTCAGCGAAGAATATCGCTAATGACATGCAAAGTGGGCATTCCCTTCCATTCCTCCCTGGAAATCCGCGCTGACATGGCAGCGCACTATTACCAAGACTCGAGCAAACCCGCGATGCGATTGAATTAACCGCGCTAACCGCGGTTATCGCGGGTTTGCAACGCCTGGTTTGAATCCGACTTAGCCATACTTGATATGGCAGGTGGATCGTACGGCTGAGACCCTGGGGCATATTATCAAGGAAACACGATAAATATCGCGTTTCCCGCTTTGCGCGATTCTGTTTCACGGCGCTATCGCAGGATTTAATCGCCGTGGAGATATGCGTTGATAATAACGCGATATCTCGGCGATTAAATCCTGCGATATGCGGCGTTAAACAGAATCGCGCAAATCGGGAAACGCGATATTTATCGTGTTTCCTTGATAATATGCCCCATTATTTTGGTCTCAAAAACCACACAATGTAACAATAGTACCTGGCACTTAAGGGAACTACTTTTTCTTTGGATATGCTACGTTTGAAAGGAGAGAATTCTTTCACCCATAGTGAAGTTAGCCAAAGACTAAACTGGACTGACGCACTTCCCCCTGCTGATGTAGTGGGAGAAGAAAAATGTGAATGAAACAATAACAGACTAATGGATGAAGAGGGATGGTTAAACCCCCTTAATGGGTACAGCAAAAGATGTGCGCTCTTTTTGGGGCATTTTGACTTGGAAACAAGGTCTAAGTGGGAGACCTGATAACTAATGGAAATTATATTGTTAGACTTTAGGATTACATTTCACTTCTACAAATTAGATTGAGTGAGTTGTAACATACCTCACCCTCAAACTTCATTGGAGTATGTTCTTGCGTCAATAAAATATATTTAGTACGATTACAGTAGCAACTGCTAATTAGGCCACTATGAAGAGTTGGATTTGTGGTTGTAATACACTGTCAAAAAATAAGAACGTAATTAATATTTGTTACCACGCATTTTAAATGATTGTGCTTTTTAAAAGAAGGTCACGGAATACTTTTCTTACAAGGTTCGTGACGTGTAACTACTTTAAATAAGCTTGTCGTTTCAGGTAGCGCTCTCTTCTTGGATTTTAATTTCCTTTTTCAGAACATGAGCAAGAGGGTTGTAAGGTTATTTTTGGCATTTAAAGATGCAGACATCTTATGCATCCCAGGGAACATCTTTGTTGACCTGCAACACCTCTGACATTTCTGAACTAAGGATAGACCTCTCAGAAGGGATGTATGACGATACCACGCATGCATTACATCGCATGCCATTAGATCGCGGTTTTAACAACGCAGAGTCGTTACAACGACTTGCGCTGGAGGGCGCTGGACTTAGGAGTAGTTTAATTTACTATTCCAACTCCAGCCTACGTACAGTAGGGAAGGTTTTGGATAGTAATTTAAACTACTCCTTGTCCTATAGCGCCCTCCAGTGCAAGTCGTTGTAACGACTTTCGTTGTAAAAACCGCGATCTAATGGCATGCGATGTAATGCATGCGTTCTAAAGGTTGTTTCCCCTCAGAAGTGATGAGTGACAGCGAGCCAGAGAACACACAGGGGCATATTTACAAGCCCCTTGCGCCACTTTTGCGCCGCCGTTGCGTCACGCAAGTGACGCAGCGGCGACGCAAACCATGCGCCGCGTTGCGCTATAGTTACAACGTGACGCATCTAGGGAGATGCGTCCCGTAGTAAACCCCTGCGCCACATGAAACCTGCGTCAGGTTTCATGTAGACGTACCGGCGCAGGGGGGGGGCGTTCCGGCGCAGGTACGCCTCGGAAAAGTGACGTAGTGAAATCTACAAGATTTCACGCAGTCACTTTCCGGCAGCTAGTGCGCCAAATCCTTACGCCTGCTTCAAGCAGGCGTAAGGATTGACGCACCATGTTAGGGATAGGGAAGGTTGGAACAGTGCTGGAGTTGCGTCGCGCTTGCGACACGACTTCAGCACTGCGCCAACCTTCCGCCGGCAGATGCGTCACGCATCTGCTTATCCTTGCGCCACGATGCGCCGCATCGGACGTGGCGCAAGGGTAAACTTGCGTGACGCATTTTCCCTGGCGCATCCCTGCAGGGATGCGCCAGGGAACGTAAATATGCCCCACAGATTTTAGCAGGAGACGAATGTCTGGAGGGGAATACACAAAGGTAAAACCCTAATGCTGGGTTCACTTGTAAATGAGAAGAAATTTAGTTGAGGCCTTCAGGCAAAATGTCTGAAATAGTATTATTGGAAAAAAACAAGACAAATGGAAACACTTAGGGGCATATTTACAAGCCTCTTGCGCCACTTTTGCACCGCTGTTGCGTCACTTCTGTGACCTAGCGGCGGCGTAAAGCCAGCGCCATGCTGCGGGGTATTTACAACGTGACGCATCTAGGGAGATGCGTCACGTTGTAAGCCCTGCGCCACATGAAACCTGCGTCCAGGTTTCATGTGGGCGTTCTGGCGCAGGGGGCGTTCCGGCGCAGGAACGCCTCGGAAAAGTGGCTGAGTGAAATCTACAAGATTTCACTCAGTCACTTTTCCGACCCCGCTGCGTCAAAATCTTGCGCCTGCTTGAAGCAGGCGTAAGGCTTGACGCACCATGTTAGACATGGTTGGCACAGTGCTGGAGTTGCGTCGCGCCCGCGACACAACTCCAGCACTGCGCTAACGTTACGGCAGCAGATGCGACACGCATCTGCATTTCCTTGCGCCATGATGCGCCGCATTGTAAATGCGGCGCATCCGTGGTGGCGCAAGGATTGAGATGCGTGTCGCACGTTTCCTGGCGCATCCCTGCTGATTTGCAGGGATGCGCCAGGAACCGTAAATATGCCCCTTATTTTTCAGAAAACACCCTTGAATGCAAAACCATTCTGTGTTTTGGAAATGGGCGGTGATCCCACAGAGTTTTGTCTTGAATATCTGGACTTTAATTGTGTCTCTCTAAATAAATGTTTAAAAACATTTCAAAAATGTAATACAGCGTTTTGGACAACAGGCACAGTGTTGACCTCCTTCGAGTACTACCTGGGGCATTATAACTTACGACAAATAACGAAATGTACACTTTTTTTAACTCTTTTCTTTAACTCTTTTCTTTAACTCTTTTCATGGTGGTAGTGAAATAAAATTCGGCAGTCAGAATGACCTCACATTAATTTTATTGCTATCTATTGGTCATATAAAATTTGCATTTGACCTGCTGGCTCTTTTCCAATAAAGAAAACATAATGCTTCCTTAACTAAAAGTACAGACCTAGGGGCAGATTTACAAGTCCCTTGCGCCACTTTTGTGTCATTTTTAACATGGGAAAAGAGACGTACGGGTAGCGCAAAGGGCTTGTAAATAAGCCCCCTAGTGTGCAAGGAGGAGTTTGTAAAAAACACTGAGAGGTGCTTATAGACCAAATTATGTGGTGCATTGTTATACTGCTGCTCAGCCTGGGTGTCTGTGGGAGAGAATGTTGGTGAATGGAAAGTTCATGTGTGTGAGAGTCAGTTGGTGATGGGCTGAACAGCAGTGAGGCTGCTCATGGTGGGGCTCTCATCTTGTAACATCTTACCTGAATAAAGATACCTGAAGATACTACATGGACCAGTCTACTTTTTATTGCAACATATTTTGGCGACGATTCATGGAAGAACCTGCCTATGCTACTTTAATGTATTGTTACTGTGAAGCCTTAAACTACTTCAAGGTAAAGGACTTTTCTTTTGAAACTGTACCCTGCATATTTAAAGAAACCTGGCATCCCTTAGCCCCACCAGTGACCTCTACATCGGTCGCCCCAACCCATGAGTGCCAGTTCTTGTTGGATTTTCCCTTTCTCTACCCTCCTGCCTTGGAACTGCTTTCCCTGCTTGTGAGCTCTATTTTCGTCCCCCTCAAGAGGAGGAGCAACGTGCCCGTGATGTCCTCAGAGCCCGTGTTGTCACCATGCTGCCTTGGAGGAGTTGTCCCTGTTCTGCCACCTTGGGACGGAGTTTCCACTAGCAGTGGTTTGCTGGATGTGCAACGTATTTACGGTTTCTGTGCGTGGCACATTTTGTTGCCTCTTTGTTTTCTGTCTGGCGTATTCGGAGAGCCTACTGAATTGGTTACTGAGGATACTTTGTTGTCGACTCTTCGTTACCCCTGAGGAATTTGTGAGAGTGATTTGTTGTGTGAAAACCGGTAGCGCTGTTGAGCCGATTTACTTCATTGAGATGCAGAGACTGCTGGCCGTGTAACTGTGAGTACTTTTGACAATTCCTTTTCCTGATACGGCTACTGTTCCACTATGGCAGTTGAACCGCTGCCAGACTTTCAAACTCTTCACAAGCTGTGCACAGCGCGCGCACACTCATTGCGCGCAGCCTTACCTGTTTCCAGCTCTTCTGTGACGTTTCCGTTCTACCTTTGTGACGTCTTCCTCTCAAGGCTCATGGCTGTTATGGACGTTTTGGAGCACGGTGATGCCGTGAGCCACCCGGCGCGGCGTCACCGGTGCGTGCCGCCATTTTGGGATTGGAGCAACACCGCATTGTTCTCTATTACGTGGTTTCCTGCTGGTTCCTGATTGCCAACCACGTTTGTTCTTTCAATAAAGTTCAACCAGAACTTCCACTGGACTAGTAACGTCGCAGTGTTCTGTTGGTCTGCAGGACATTTGCATGTTTTGAATCTTCCAGCAAGGTTCTGTTTATTTCTGTTTTTGCTTCTCGCATGTTCTTCAAGTCTGAGCACGTTTTCCTTACTGCAGACCACAGTGACTACTTTATTTGTTTTATTTTATTGTTTTCTTGGGACAGTGTCATACTTCGTGTGAGAGGTCGCAAAATGTTAGTCAACATCTCATTATTTTTGCTGTGTTTTATTTTTCTTGTGTTTAAATGCATTAATGCTTCATTCTTTATTCCTTGTTTCACTAAGGTTCAACGCTTTTTTTTTAGTGTGCTTCATATGTGATGATTCTATTCTGTGCTCGTTTTATGCAGGTGTTTCCTTCATGATTATTATTAATGTTTTCTTTTAATGTTGTGATGATTGTGTATTGGTGTATACTTGGAGTTGTGTTCTCTGGGACTTAATATTGTCTTGTGTATGGATTTGAGTGAACAGTAGTTTTTGTTTGTGTTGCTGTTTTCCCATTTTTACGTGGTTATGGGTTGGTGCTGTAGAACCACCCATCGTAGTACAGTTCCTTTACTTTGATGTTGTGCTGGATATTCATTTGTGCACTTACTTACCTTATGTGCATTTACCGTAGTTCCGTGTGGAGTCCCTTCCACACATCACACCCCACTTTGCGTTGGGGGGAGTTCTGTACGTGTTGAGTGAAGTGTTGTGCACCTGCTTAGATTCCATGTAGAGCGTGTTCTACACATCACACCCCATTATGCGTTGGGGGTAGTTCTTTACATGTTAGATGAAGTGCTGTGCGCCTGCTTAGATTCCGTGTAGAGTGTTTGCTACACATCACACCCCACTTTGCGTTGGGGGGAGTTCTTTACGTGATGAGTGAGGTCTGGGCATTGGCAGTGTTTTTCCTCGCACGTCAAGGTTTGCGTTGGGAGTGTTTTTGGTTCCGTGTGGAGTCCCTTCCACACATCACACCCCAACTTGTTGTTGGGGGAAGTGCATTTCTTCTGTTTGGTCCGTTTTTCATACATCCCTCGTACATCAAGGTTTGCGTTGGGAGTGCTTTCCCTTGCACGTCAAGGTTTGCTTTGGGAGTGTTTTTGGTTCCGTGTGGAGTCCCTTCCACACATCACACCCAAACTTGTTGTTGGGGGAAGTGCATTTCTTCTGTTTGGTCCGTTTTTCATACATCCCTCGCATGTCAAGTTTTGCGTTGGGAGTGCTTTCCCTTGCACGTCAAGGTTTGCTTTGGGAGTGTTTTTGGTTCCGTGTGGAGTCCCTTCCTCACATCACACCCCAATTTATTGTTGGGGGAAGATTTGCAATTATTTTGGTGTTGCGATGTTATTAAGTTCCATGTGGATATCCTCCACGCGTACATATTGTTTTTTTTCTTTAATGGATGGTTCTCCTTGCACTTTTGTTGTTGGCACCCTTGTACTTTTCTTGTGCTTGCCTGGCCAGCTTGCATGATTCTTGTACTTTGGTTTGTTGGTAGTCTTGGTGTGGGAGTGTGGGTTCTGTTGTGATAAGAAGGGAGATGGTGTATTACTGTGTCTCTTTCTTTCTATTTTATTCTTTCTGCATGAATTCGCCATCATTAATTTTCATGCTGCTTTTCAGAACTATGTTTGTGATTTATTTCTTGCATTTGTTCTGATACTGTTCTGAGAGTTTTTGTATTTCCTTAAAGGAAGGAGATGTGTTATACTGCTGCTCAGCCTGGGTGTCTGTGTGAGAAAATGTTGGTGAATGGAATGTTCATGTGTGTGAGAGTCAGTTGGTGATGGGCTGAGCAGCAGTGAGGCTGCTCCTGCTGGGGCTCTCATCTTGTAACATCTTACCTGAATAAAGATACCTGAAGATACTACATGGACCAGTCTACTTTTTATTGCAACACGCATGGTTAGACAGAGAAGCAAGAAATATGAAAATAAATTAAGAACTTGTGGGCGCGAGAAGGAGCAGTTCACTCGACAGCAAGCAACGTGCTAACTTTGTTAATGCAACAAACTGGCAAATTTGACAGACTGCATCCTTCAGTATCTTTTTTATGGCAATGGGTCTGTCTACAGAGCTTCCAGGGGCGCTCCGCAGTGGGATCACGCCATTAATTTCTCTTCGAAGCAATGAGCACATGCCTTCTATGAGCACTATCCTCTCCTGGAAGGAGCCTCAGTAAAAGTAGGCACTGTGGCCTAGTAGTGCATTTGTCGGTCAAGTGCAGCATAATCCTAGGGTCCTTTTCAACTTTTCTACATCTGGGACTCGAGAAGCAGTGTGGACATCACCTGTCTTACTGCCATTAATGAAACAATGAATGAATGAATGCAGGACATTAATGTGCCAGACTGACGGTGAAAAATATGTAGGACTCCTGCAACATTGGGCAGCTTGAAAAATATCACTGGAGATCAAAGGGGAAGAAGAGGAATTTTGTGTCGCCCACCTATACCCTCCCTTTTAGTCAGTGAAAAACAGATACTGGAGCACTAAGGGGGGGACCTGGGATATACTTAATATCCCATCAATTGTCTGCTGTAAACTTTATTGCATACTATTGTTTTTAAAATGGAAGTTGACCCGCTTCATCATAGGGGTCACTCCTTCACCTACAAAGAATATCACAGTTGGGCTCTTTCAGGCCTACGTGTGAGTATTGGAGTAAACATAGGAATCAGAAAAGTTGTGTATTGGTTTTTTAATTATTCTTATCTTCCAAGCACAATATTAAAAACAAGCTAGGGGTATTAGAATGCTCTGTGTCTTACAATGTGGTCACTATGTTACTGTTTAGCTAAACGCCACTAAGACCCTCATTACAAGACAACTGGGATTTAGTGGGATTACCATAAAACCGTAATCTCCAGCTGTGGCTTGTATCAACAAATCAATCTATGCAATCACAAGTATTCTCATCGGAATAGGGAGTAACTGCACAGACTTGAAAACACTGAGGGGCAGATTTACAAGCACCTTGCGCCTCCTTGCACCGCCATTGCGTCACTTTTTTTACGCAATGGTGGCGCAAACAATGCGGCCAATTTAGAACGTGTCGCATCTAGGGAGATGCGTCACGTTGTAAAGCCCTGCATCACATTATACCTGCGTCAGGTATAATGTATGCAGGGTGGGCATTCCCACGCAAAAAGCCATGTAGAACTGACCCAGTGAAATTTACAACATTTCACTGCGTCACTCTACACCTTCCCTGCATCAAAATCCCTACGCCTGCTCAGACCAGGCGTAAGTAATGAGGCAGGGCTTTTTGAATGGGACTCACCTATCTGTTGTGGTGCATTGCTGGAGTTGCGTCACTTTTATGAGCAACTCCAGCCATGCGTCACATTTGGGCCAACAGATGTGCCAGAATTTCTGACGCATCTGTTAATCCTTGCGCCATGGAGCACTGTATTGTAAATACAGCGCATCCATGGTGGCGCAAGGACATTTGGCGCTGGCGCGAGGAAACTGACGCATCTATGAAGATGCGTCAGTTCCTTGTAAATCTGCCCCTGAGTTCTTTGAGGTGCATACTTTCTCCATGTCAGGGGGAAAACCACTGACATTTTCCATCTGAGAGCAGGTAGAAAGTGTCAATGGGACAACAGGTAAGGGGTGTAGGTTGTGGAGGAGTGTGGATGAGGTTAGGTCAATCTTAAGCTTATCTGGGGGGACATGCCTGCTCCCTGTACAGCTGGAGAGGCCGTGGAGGGCCAGTGTTGTGCTGATGCTCACAGCCCCTGTAGTAACAAAGGCAAGCCCCAGAATTGTTGGGTTTGGACTTTGCAGACTTTGTGGATGGTGGAATTCCATTCGGAGTTATTGCTCTAGGTTGAATTTCACCACTCATAATTAGGGTCTAAATATGGGGGCCATTGGTAAAGATCTGTTGTGACCCCTACTCTTTCCGTAGATTGTACTAGCTGTAAACTTGTGCCAAATGATACAGCTGTAAGTGTCATGTTGGTATAGAGAAAAAGAACACTGTTGTTATAACAGGCTGTTTTACATGCTCCAAATAATATTCAAGCTGGGTCGCCTCAGTTTGCCCGGCAGATGGGGTGGATGCATTGCAACTAATTACAAGATTACAAGACTGGCTCGCCCTAACTGACCTATGTGACCTTTGAGTAAGGCCCAGCATTATGGCATAGAAAGTGAACCAGCGGCATTAAAAGCTGTATGTCAAATGCTGGCAGTAGTATATTTTTAAACCACCCACATGTGTGATTTAAAACACGATTCCATGTCTACTTTTGTATCACTAAACAGCTGTAGCCACAACAATGCATTAGCAAGTAAAAGCAAAACATTTTGTCCATAAGGTTACTTTTAACATTAGCTCAGTGTGCCTTGGAGATCAAAAGGTCAAGGAGAAACACGAATAAAAGTGGGATGTGCCAAATGTTAAAGTTGGTATGCCCCTATAGCGGTATGATTAAAAGTGATATTCCATATCAAAGGCTGCAGCAGCTTTTTCTTTTTGTGAAACCCTATTTAGGAATTAATGTAATATTTTTGTCATGTCTTTTTCAGGATCAGGTATAGAAATCGTCCATATAGAACTGTAATATATACCTAAATTCTAATTCAATGATTAAGATGTATTTCTGTTAAAAATACTGCAAATAATATTTTGCTGAACTTGTTTTTTCTGACAGAAAACGAGGTCAGTAATTAACTTGATGAAAAGGTGTGAATAGTTTCATGTAAAGAGGCCTGATGAAGGGATGAGTTTATGTCAGCCATCCACTTCTATCTATCTTAAAATGTGAGAGATCAAAATGGACAATAACAGTAGATGTTTATTAGAAAGACAGATTGAGACACTGTTGTTGGCATGTTTATGTTAAACAGAGCTCTGGAATGAGAAGGCCTTTGATAGTGGCCTGTTCCCAGCCAATATCTCCCAGCCAGAGTTGTTTTTTGTGAGAAATGGGGTTGTTGGTTGAAGGTGGTGAAACCCTACTCAAGCAACAGCCACAATCCTTGTCAAGGTGAACTACGAAAAGTCACTAGATTAACCTGTGCTTAACCCTCTGGTAGCTTGGCACAAAAGCAGTCAGGTAATTTGTAAGATATTTATGCATCACAAAACAGTAATAAAATGAGAACCCAACACAAGAAAAATCCCACACCAATTTAGAAAAATAGAGTAAAATGTAATAAACTATTTGATGCTAAAATTCAGAAAATCATCAGTAGAAACAGAGAAATGCAATTTTAAAGATTTAAGGTAAGTATAGCACCTAAAAGTACAAAGCGCCACTCACAGTTATCTGGTCATGTGGACTGGTTGAAAGTCACAAGTTCAGGTCGACTGCAATGAAGCATGAGTTAGATACAGGGATCAGGTTAAAAAGCTGAAAAAGTTACCTTCTAAAATCCAGCACAAAAATTGTAGCTTGAGCTGGAGGAGGCCACAAGGAGCAGGGAGAGCATCCCTGATAGTCGCCACTGTAGCACGAAGAGCAGCCTGGGTATTGAGGCTGGTCGTCACTGTAGCGCGAGGATCCTGTTAGGCGTCACTGACAGTTGTTGCTGAAGATTTGCATTGGTGATCACCGCGGGCTGTTGATGCTTTAGTGCGAAGTGCAGCTCTAGGTTTGTCACTTGCCGCTGACAGTTGCTGTAGCACCAAGAGTCAGCTACAAGTTCACGTTGGTGGTCAGCACGGGCGGCAAGATCTTGGCATGAAAGGGCTCATTCACAGTTGCAAGGAGCCCAAGACATCAGGATTTCTTCCTTTCTTTAGGGAGAAGCTCATCTGATGCCACACCAAGGGTCTAGGACCTGACTGGAACCTCTTGGGGATCAGGAACTCACTTCAGCAGAGGCCAGCAGGGCTCAGGCAGTTCTAGCTGCAGGTCCAGTTGCAGGTCAGCTGGGTAGGTGCAGGGAGGCCTCTGGAGCTTGTTATGTCCTTGTAGCTCAGAACAGGAGGTCAGTAGTCTAACCCTTGGAGTTACTTCAGCCAGAGATGAAGGGTGCAGGTCCAATCCTCCTTCTCAGCAAGCAGGGCAATAGGGTCGTCCTTATCCTATAGTATCCAAAGGGCCAGGAGTGTATTGAAGAGCTGGATCTGAGGGTCCTGTATTTATACCTGATGCGCACTTTGAAGTGGGACAAGCATCTGGAGTTTCCCCTTACAGATCTTTCTCCCTGCCCTGGTCCCAGTCGTCTGGGGGCACAATAGGATAGTATGAGGTCCTTTGTGTGTGAGCTGAGCCAGTGCTTTTGAAGTGCAAGTGTAGTAGGTGACTTAAAATCCAACTTTACCATTAAAGAGGGTTTTATATTATAATTCCTCAGACATCAAACATTATTTTACTCCCAATTAAAAGTTAATACTTATTAAATGTAATAAGGTAACCTAATGTTATCCTACGGGAGAGATAGGCCTTACAATAGTGAAAAACAAATGTAGGAGCTTTTCACTACCAGGACATGTAAAAGTTAAAAGTACATGTCCAACTTTTTTAATACACTGCACCCTGCTCTATGGGCTGTTCAGGGCCCACCCTAGGGGTGACATATGTATCAAAAAGAGAGGTTTAGGCCTGGCAAAGGTTTATTTTGCCAGTTCGAAATGGCACTTTAAAACTGCATGCACAGTCTGCAATAGCAGGCCTGGGACATGTTTGAAAGGCTACTTGAGTGGGTGTCACAATCAGTGCTGCAGACCCACTAGTGGCATTAAATTTACAGGCACTGGGTACATGTAGTACCACTTTACTAGGGACTTATAAGTAAATTAAATGTGCCAGTTGGGTGTAAGCCAATTTGACCATGTTTAAAGAAGAGATCGCAAGAACTTTAGCACTGGTTAGCAGTGGTAAAGTGTGCAGAGTCCTAAGACCAACAAAAATGAATGAGGAGTGAAATCAAAAGGTTTGGGGGAAAACCACCTTAAGGCTGACAGGTCTAACAGTTTGCTAGGAGAATTTCCCAAATTTATAGTGTTTAAATGATTTTGAACTCTCCACATTGGCATTGATGCACTTCTGTCTTGAAAGACCCCCAGTTTGCAAAACAGTGTCAGTAAGTACTGCAAAGGAGGGCTTGGTTGAAAGTTAAAATTTTCTTTGGACAGAGTTAGAATTCATCCCCAATCACTGGTTAGTGACCATTATAAGAAGGCTTCCAAAATTAGCACCTCGCAACACAACTAGATTTGGCGAAGATAAGAAGAGGGGGATCCTGATGTCTGCATATTTCTGGACTGAAGAACTGGTGCCTTGGATCCTGCTGCACCATGAACCAAAGTTTGTCAAGTGTTTCTAAAGACATGAAGTAAGAGACTGGTATCTTCTTGAAGAACCATCTGATCATCAGACCGAACTGTGCATAAGCCTAGGTTTGAGTGACTGGCTGAACCTGCTTCCCAAAGCCATCAGTGAACCCGGCCCCCTGGAGGCTGTTTATAGCAATCAATAAGCTTTAGGACTGAAGAGGAGAATGTTGACCAGCATCAGAAGAACTTGAACTCTGTTACTATGGTCTTGGGAAAGCAGCTGTGAGACGCATCAATCTCACATATCAATAAAGAGGACACCTTTGAAATAGGACTAAGGAAATCAGAACCACTGGAAAGCAGCTGTGGCCAAAAGGAAGCAGAGACAGTCTTTTTCCACTGTCATTCTGTGGCTGGACCCACACCTCACCATGAATGCTGGGAAGACTGGAAGCATTTGAGTGTTCCAGTCTGAAAGATAGCTGAGCCTGCTTCTGCTTCCAGTCTCTGTGACAAAGAAAAGTTTGTTGGTAACTGAGTCTCTTTTTTGGTGAAAGAGCACGATTTCTCTGCCCTTTTATTTGCTCAACCCTTCAGCATACACACTTGCACTTTTTCCCCTCTTTTAGGAATCTTCTGTATGAGCGAACAGAACTTGAGAGTCAGCTACATGATTGTTATGTGGTGAATTGGCATTCCAAGGACCAGGAGTGGCAGGAACTCACTGCAAGAGACTGAAAACCAAAGGCCTTTGATCAAGCATAAGGTGTCGAGGAGCTCTTCATTAACTCAATATACACACATCAGCCTACAAACAAAAATAACTGCAGCATTGGAAAGGGTGGTGTTACTTACCGGTCTTCTGATGCTTTTTTGTTGGTCTCTTAAAACTTCATTACTGAATTATTATCTAGTGAGTTAGGACTGGAAGAACCAGAAGTGGATTGATTGGAAGGATTGGTGCAAATCCACTGCCAGGAAAAAGGGGCTTAGCAGCCTTGAATCAAGAGAAGGTGCTGAGGGTGGAGAACCTTGCCCTGGCTCCCGCAAGACATGCCCCATCTGCCTACAAAATTCATCTGAGATACTAGTGGAAGCGTCAGAAGTCGCAGAAAGTACAAAACAACTGTGTTTGGCCATTTAGCCAGGTGTCTGATGCCATGGCTCGAGGAATAATATTTTTGAAAACATAACTGCTAGGTCACCTAAGAATTCAAATAAAAATAATCGTTTTTCATGCTGATACTGTAAACTGTTAATATATTTTTTATTTGAGCTTTCCGTATATAACCTGCAAGAAGCAAATCCTTCTCCTCACATGAGATACTACGCAGTTAAACAGAGGCAATGCACAAACAACTAATAAACATAAAATTGTTATCAGACAATACTATCAACTACAGCTATAGGTAATTATATAGAATTTTAGCATATAAAAGAATATAACTTACTAAAACGTCTAGGGGCAGATCTACAAGGAAGTGCCGCAGCGCGGCAAGGCAGGCCCTTTGGCTGCGCCACGCTGCGGCACTTCCGAAGCACAGGAATGCGACATATTTACAATAATATGTCGCATTCCTGTGCTTTCTCCTGCGCTGGCGCACAAACTGCAGCCATGCGCCGGCGCAGGCACCCTTGCACCATGGTGCAAGGATGCCTGCGTCATAGGGAGATTGTTTTTGTGCAGGAAGGGGCACCTTCCTGCACAAAAAAAATCACTACAGGCATTTTCCTCTTTCAATGGGTGCTGTAGAATGCAGCACGCTTTGAAAGAGGAAAAAACGAGAAGAAATGAAAACATTTCTCCTCGTTGCGCCTTGCTACGCCTCCCCTGGGGAGGTGTAGCATTGACACGCATTTCCAGATTTACGATTCCTCGTAAATCTGGAAATGTGTCTCGTTCCATGGGTGTTGCGTGGGAACACACACAGCAACACCCATGGAACGCCCCTTCCACGCAAAGTGCTGCGTGCGAAGGGGCCATATTTACAAGGAGAGGAAAAGTCACGCAGGGTGGCTTTTCCTCTCCCTGTAAATATGGAGAAGTGAAATGCGCCACCAGTGCGTCACAAAAATTGACGTACTGGTGGCGCAGGGGGCTTGTAAATCTGCCCCCCTAGAATTTAACATGAAGAGAAAGGTGTAGTAACATACCGAGTGAGTTTGCAACATACCTTGTAAGCCTGTGCATTAACCAGCATAAGTTCACATCTATACTAAAATATTCGTGAAGCACAGAAAGGTGCAAAATGATCAATAAGGGACAAAGGCAATAATATATAGTGTAATGAAGTATATTAGTAGGATGAAATACATGAAATTGTATGTAGCTTGGAACATTTGGTGGGGGGTATCAATAATTGTGCGGTAATGTGAATTAGTTCTCATGAATGTTTTTTGTGACACAACAAGCAAGGATCATTATAAAAGCACGCATGCCTGAGATTTGAGTGACCCAAATCGCTTAACCAACTTCATCTAGAGTCCGTTGAACCAAGTAAAGATCACAGATGGTAGTAACTGAGGAAGAAGACTAAGGGGGATATTCACAAGGACTTATCTCCGATTGATCTCCACCTTAACTCATCAAAAGTGGAGATAGATTTAACACCCCATTCACAAGCGTGTGCAAACTGCAGACATCGCCAGTATTCCCGAGATAACTGCCCCAAAATGTATCTCCACGGTGGACACCACCAACTAACCCTAATGAGATGCAGAGTAGGCGTTCCCGTGCAAAAACACACGAAGACACCACAACACCACTTTCACAACGAACTGCCAGATCTGTGATGCGAACCAAAAACAGGCGATAAGCCGCGGTAGCACCAGGGATTTAACACCTGCCTTTTGCTGGTGTTAAGCAGGACGACTACCTGCAGAATGAAAGGGAGCTCAGCCAAGAGCCACACCTGAAGACCCACAGATGCCATGGAGACAATGATCATGCAGCTCCGATACCCATGAGGGCCACAACACCCACCGCCACCACCCCCAGCCCCCCCCCCTGCCCCCCTCCCGAACATACACATACCGTGCACGACACAAGAGCCACAAAAAGCGCATGATGACGCACATTGACAAAAAATAACACACATGTGTGGCCAGAAGAACGAGAAACAGTCACACAGCACTGAAGTAACAACCAAAAACTTTGTTGAAATACAACACAAAACACCAATGCGGAAGACTCCTGTCGGGTCCGTCCGGGAAAATCTCGATGTCACAGCCTGGAAAATAAAGCACAAAATCAGAACGTGTGCCATGCGCACATCAAAGGAGCGAGACACAGAGAAAACGAGAAGGAAAGAAAGGCAGAGAGAGAAAGAGAGAGAAGGAAAGGAAGGGAGAGAGAGAGAGTGATAGAGGGAAGGAAAGGAGAGAGAGTGAGAGTGAGAGAGAGAGAAGGAAAGGAGAGAGAGTGAGAGAGAGAGAAGGAAAGGAAGGGAGAGAAAGAGTGAGAGAGAGAGGGAAGGGAGAGAGAGAGAGACACCGCCGCCCCTGCGCACCCAGGCCCCACTGTTCACCTGCTGCCACCGGTGTGTCTCCAACCACGTGCCGGGATACACTGCAAGCCACCAGGTCTGCAATCTGTAATCGAGGCCAGAGTCAATCATGGCAGAGTCCATCACACAGCACACGACAACAACGCCTGTCCGTCCTTGCGCATGCATGCAGCCGCACCCCACCCCCTCCCGCCGGCCAGCGCTGGCTGTCCGCACTTGCGCACCCCGGGCCCACTGCTCACCTGCCGCCAACGATGTGTCCACCAGTGGGCACACCACGTGCCCGTGCAAGCTCCAGGCCCCGGTCCACATCATGCGGAGCCGCCCCGCAGCCCAGCAGGTCCCACACATGACGCTGAGTCCTGAGGCATCAATGGCAGAGACCACATCAGTGCACACGTCATCATCCCAGGCTGCACACCCGCTCAGCTATTTCGGTGCCACTAACCCTGTGCAACCCCAGTCAGCGCCACATGGTGGTAGGCCCGTGATGGGCGCAAGGCTTCGGGTGCCACTAACCCTGTGCAACCCCAGTCAGCGCTACGTGGTGGTAGGCCCGTGACGGGCGCAAGGTTTCAGGTGCGACCAACCCTGTGCGCAACAACTCATGGGCCCTTTATGATTGAGAACCGTGGAGCGTCCGTCATCCAGTCACCACTGGCAGTGGGGAATGTGACGTTGTCGGCCCCTTATATTGGCGGGGTCACATGGCCTGTGACTCCTGTGCCGGATGGGTGTGGTGTGTGTGCAAACCTGCCCTCAGGGAGTGGCCGTGACATGCTGACAACTGGACCAGTGACCTGCATACCACCAGAGTGTATGCCTGCGACATGTAGCTATGTGGGCCCCCCCTCAGATCATAAGCGGAGTGGTCTGGCGTACGCCGAACCAGCGCAGGGCATGCAACAATGACTCGGGGGCTCTGGGCGTGGTTCAGTCCATGTCCGGACAAGGAAGTGACTAATGCGTGTGTCCCTGTTGTAGTGTCTACGGCACCTGGAACACAATCGGCAATGTAGCACACTGTGACTGGCATCCCACTAGATGAGCATCATTGACATAAGGGAAATCACTGTCCCTACATTCATCCACATATTCATACATGAATGATTAAAGATATGACACAGCAGTGCGTTTCTGGATGATTATTGCACATCCGGTGGAGTTTTGCAGCTGGAGCAGTACAGGTCCATGCCAAGCACACTACACAATATGGGCCCGTGGAGGGCCAGCCAGAGTCCATCCGGGGATGACAAGTACTGCGGAAGAGGAAGGTTACAGTCCTCAGTCTGGTCGCCGTGTCATTGGTCATCAAACAGGATATGGCAGTCCATGTCGCGGTCCAAGGTGAGTGCAGCGGAGTGTATCAGGGGTCAGTGGCAGGTCATGGGGCCATGTGCGGCACCAAGTAGAAACAGGCAAGGTGGCGGACATGAATGCTACTGCCTCCTTCTGAACTCAAGCCCATCCACGTCCTCGTCCTCGGATGTGTGCTCTGCCCCACCTATGGGTGTTGCAGTACCGGCTGCGGCACTGTGTGCCACTGACACATCAGGGGCCGGAGGAGGATTGTCGGCCGCACTGTGTGGCAGTGACACATCAGGTGCCGGAGTGGATATGCCTGCCGCACTGGGAGGCACTGACACACCAGGGGGCGGAGATGTGGATGGTGTGGGGGCAGCAGCATTCATCATCACCACGCCTTGTGGCAGCAATGCCATGATGAGGACATGCAGGGCATGGTAGATCCCAGCTACATTTCGCTGATGTGCAGCGGTGGCTGCCATCCTTTCCGCCTCCATCCGCACCATGTCCTCCATGAGCCTCCGCATGCGTGCCATCTCCTGGCTGAGATCGCTGGAGCCACTTTGAGCGGACAGGTGCTCTTGTCTCCGAGTCATGACTCCAGCAATGTCAGCCAGGGCTCGTTGGAGACCATGGAGCGGCGTGTGGGTGTCCGTTAGGGACTGGAGGTGGTCCCTGATGGGACTCAGACACCCATGGATGGCGTCGAGTTTGGTAGCCATGAGGTCGAACCCCACCCGCACCTGCTCAGCCATCTCCCTCTGGACCTCCAACACACGGCGTTGGAAGGCCATGTGTTGTTCGGGGGGGTCTTGGGTGACAGCCGGGGTTGTGGGTGCCTCCTGCTGGGTGGTTTGTGGAGTGGGTGGGGTCTCCTTGATGCAGCTGGGCTGCCCTGGTCCTGGAGGTTAGTGGCGGATGAGTTCCATGATGTCTTGGAGGGCTTGGGTGTCGATGCTGGTGGTGTCCTCCTCAACATCAGTGAAGAGTGGCTGGGACTGCTCTGCAGGTGGCATTGACGGTGCCCCCTGCAATGTGAAGGGGAGATGCTGTGTTACAATGTGTCCTCATGTATGTGGCCGCATGGTACATGTTGACATTCAGACAGCATGGCAATGTACATTGTGACAGTGTGTAGATCAGGGCCATGATCCAGAGTCATTGTGGGTGTGCACTGTGCTCTGCTTGATTGTGCATGTGTGCCATTGTGGCCATCTCCCCCAGTCCCCCCAGTACCTGGTGGTTACTCACCCTGTTGCTGTGGTGTTGTGTCATGTCGAGCAGTGTCCGGTCCCCCGACTCCTGCCACGGTCTCCACACTGATGACTGTCGACACCAGCTCCTCCATGTCATCCAGCTCCAGCTGTGGCGCCGGGCTCCCACCTCCAGTCTGCATTGCTGCCTTCTGGTTGCCTGCGAGTTTCTCCTTGGTCTTGCGCTTGATGTCATTCCATCGCCTCTTGACCTCGTCCATTGACCTCTTGTGCTCTCCAACGGCGTTCACCTTGTCCACGATGGCCCGCCATAATCCATTTCTGGTGCCCAATGACACATTGGAGGCGACGAACAGTTGTTGATGGTGTTCTATCACCTCCGTGACCAGGATCCCATTCTCCTACGGACTGTACTTCGTCTTCCTCTTCTTCTTGTCCTTGCCCTTCCCTGTCACCGTGGTCCCGGGCTGGTCGTCCGGGTTACTTGTGGGGTTGCGCTCGTCCTCTGCGCCTGCTCCGGCTGCCTCCATGGTGCTTCGGTGTTGGTCATTTTGTGTTTGTGTGTTTTTTCTCCTTTTGTAGTGATTTTCCCGCCTGCCGTGTGTGTATGACAGGCCTGGCGCTGCTTATCGCTGATTTCCTCATCGCGAATGGGCTCATCGAACGTTTTTTGGTGTTGGGGTTTGTGCTTTTATCGCCGTCGCGGTGGTTGTATCGCGGACATTGTCCGGGGTTTCAGGAGACTATCGCATGGTACCGCCGTGTTGTGAATTCCACGGTCACACGGGGTTATTTTCCCGCGATGGACTGCGATGTGTAAAGTTGCGTTAACATTTTATGGAGATGTTTAGCACACGTTCTTGTGAATATACCCCCAAGTTGTTTTTGAAGGCTGTTAAGGAGGTGATAGTGTGGATTGCCAGGTGGATGGTATTCAAGACTTTGGTTGTGCAACCACAGAAGTATTGGTTAGAGGTTTTTTTAAAACAAATTAAATGCAAGGATTTCAAGTGATAAGTGATAGCAAGTCAGAACTAAATAGTAATTTGGAGCTGCCAGAGATTTTCATTTTCTTAGGTAGGTGGTGAGAGTGGTCAGTGTGAACAAGTTTATTAACTATGCTAGCAAGCTTGAAAGTCATTTTACCATCAATTGGAAGCCAGCCCAGAGAGAGCAAGATAGGGTGATATGTTCAAAGCGGTCTTCCTATGAAAACAGGGGAGCATGCAGAGGCTTTTAGGAACAAGATAACGTTTTGGGATTCAAATTAAAATAGTATTCCCATAGTATACTGTGCATACTTGAATAACTTATTTTAAGTGTTATTCATGCAAGAAAATTTTGATTCTCCTTCATGAGCCTAAATTGATTTGCATTTTTTGCCATGAAATTATATGCTTATAAAGAATGAGTCTATTGTCCAAAATAAATCCAAGAAATGTTGTGTTTTCAATGTTAGTGTGAGAGCAGTCTAGTACAGTGGTTTTTAACCCATTGACTTCCGTGTCAACCAATGAATCAATAATGGAACCCGGAGACCGTAGCCTAAGCATTATCTTTTATTTGAACCTAAAAAAAGTACACATAAATACAGAAACAATGATACATTAAACACGTACATAAATTATGAAATATTATATTTAATTCACAAACAAAAATCGACATTTTAGTTTTATTGGTTGGAGCTTTTCAAAATGTTGTTTTATTTTTAAAAGATGAAGTAATATACTGAACTCTAGCATATCAATTTCTCTATTTGCTCCTGATGCATGTTCTATTTTGGATTTAATCCAGATCTATTGACTGGTGGTGAATGAGGTACAGGGTCAAGACTGATTTGCATATGGCTGGGTCTAAACTGGGGTGGCATGGTGAGCAAAAGAACAATGAATTTAACACAGATCTATTGATGGGAGAGAATGTTTAATTTGCTCTGCATTCCGCCCATCATCTGTGTGTCTTTTGCTTTCTTACCCTAAGTGCGCCGGGTACGCTCAGACGTGGGTCCCAGGCTCACTGTGCTACTGGATTCAAGCTAGCCTGGCTGATGAGGGGTGATGCCCCGAAACCGGTCCCAGGATGCTTGTTTCCGGTTCAGGAAGGACCTGGCTTGGTACTTCGGTCTGGACTGTTCCAATGAGGCACAGGGTCAAGAGTGATTTGCATATGGCTGGGTCTAAACTGGGGGGGCATGGTGAGCAAAACAACGATGGATTTAACCCAGATCTATTGACTGGGGGAGAATGTTTGATTTGATCTGCATTCTGTCCATCATCTGTGAGACTATTTTGGTTGACACATACCAGTGCTTCAATTGAGACCACTAATCGTCCATATTCTATTCCATATGTTATACTAGCGCTCCTTCCACAAGTCAACAACTATCAACTTAAGTTTAAGCCTCCAATTCTAAATTCCTTCAGATTGTCAATTTTGAATTTAGTATTAATGTTTATATGTACTTAATTAGTCTGGTAATATTATTTAGTATCTATCTAAACAGTTGTGGAAGCCCTCAGTAGGTGTAAGAGACCCCCTGGTTAAGAACTCCTTGTCTAATACTTCAATCTAACCAATCTTGTACTACAGTAGAGGCAGCTTGGGATAAGATAAATGGAAACATGGTTTCTTTTGGATCACATTGGAGATGGTGTCTCGTGAGCCAGGTATGTATGTTGATTAGAGTTGAAGCTGATAGACAGATAGTAGCAGCAGACACTTTCAGGAACAACTTGGTGTTGTTAGCAAGCTGATGTTCTATCCTTTCATGATACCCTCAAAGGTTTCAAATATAGATTGAAGAGGGTAGGCGTTAGTATAGAACCTTGAAAGACCACTTGAGGTACAGGTACTCGACTGGGCAGAAATCCATCCGATGAAATCTGTTAGCAGTTAGCTAGATAAGATTAGAACTAGTCGAGGACTATTCCTTCACTGTTCATGCAGTCCTTCAAAGTGTGCATAAGCATATTATGGTTAATGGCATCAAATGTTGCTGAATGATCTAGTAAAATTAAAAAACTTGACTGGAAGCCTGCGAGTAGGTTATTTTCCTTAACCTTGAAGTTGAATGTTCCCACAGCTTTCCAGGCTTTGAGCAAGGAAACAAAGCCCAAAAACTAGGCAGTAGTTATTTAAATGTTCTGGACACCTGTCCAATGTGTGGGCAGTCTAAAAACACCTGTTGTGTTAGTGAGATTAATGGGGATAGATCAATATTGAACTGAGTCATGTTGCATGTTTTTGACCAAATTTTCAGGGGAAGGATGAGAAAAATGATAAGTCCAGTTAAATCTTAAAATTATCATGAAAGATTCTTGATATTTCAGTGTATTTTGACCAGTTGTCCTGTGATTTTTCTACTTAGAGCTGAAACAGGAGAATTTGTGTGTGTTGGTAGGGAGGCTTCAATCTTTTTGACCACTATGTCAAAGAAACAGGCTAATTCTTTAAATTTCTTGTCACGTGAAATTATTTCAAACAGAGGTCTAGGATTTACCATAGCGTTGACTATTTCATAAAGCTTTGCTGGTGTATTTTTGGATAAATGGATTTGAGACTTGGTATTAAGGGATTGGCTTCTCGCAATTGGGAGGTTATTTCTGTCTGGTTCTTATTTTAATATAGAGATATTTTAATCAGCCTGGTGAGTATGTCACTTTATTAAGTTATTTTGTGTATGTGGCGGAGGTTCCTTTGCTCCTAGACATTTTGGGGCAGATTTACAAGCCCCCTGCGCCACCAGTACGTCACTTTTCGTGACGTACTGGTGGCGCAGGGGCTCTCGATATTTACAAGGAGAGGAAAAGCCACCATGCGTGACTTTTCCTCTCCTTGTAAATACCGTCCCTTCACACGCAGCACTTTGCGGTGAAGGGGCGTTCCATGGGTGTTGCTGTGGGTGTTCCCACGCAACACCCATGGAACAAGACACATCTCCAGAATTACGAGAAATCGTAACTCTGGAGATGCGTCTGAAAGCTACGCCACCCTAGAGGTGGCGTAGCGAGGCGCACCGAGGAGAAATGTTTTCATTTCTCCTCGTTTTCCTCTTTCAATGCGTGCTGCATTCTGCAGCACGCATTGAAAGAGGAAAAGCCTGTACTGATTGTTTTTGTGCAGAAAGGTGCCCTTCCTGCACAGAAACAATCTCCCCATGGCGCAGGCATCCTTGCACCATGGTGCAAGGGTGCCTGCGCCGGCGCTTGGCAGCTGTTTGTGCGCCAGCGCAGGGAGAGCACAGGAATGCGACATATTCTTGTAAATATGTCGCATTCCTGTGCTCTGAAAGTGCCGCAGCGTGGCGCAGCCAAAGGGCTTGCAGCGCCACGCTGCGGCACTTTCTTGTAGATCTGCCCCTTTCTGTTTCAGTGGAGCAATGTTTTCAAGGATTTCAGCTAAAATATTACATAAGAATACTTGCAAAAACAACCCTTTGTTTTTCTAATAGCCTACGGAAATGAGATACAGATGCAAAAAGGCTCAAAGCTAGATTGAATAGTTTCATTCTATACTATTTAAACCAATGAACAGCCCATATCCAGAAAATTCATAATTTCTTAAAAGCTGTAGTAACACTCTTAGGAGAGATACAGGGAAATATGTCTGTGAATTATACAGACTCACAACATTAATCGTTGTGTGGATGGCACAAAATGCCAGCAAACCATTTAGTGAACATAAAATTACAGTCCTATATGTGAACCTAGTAACCCTAGAAACAAACAATCTAAAATTAGGAATAATGAATTAATAAATGAATGATGGGATTTGTAAAGCACTAGGATACTGCTGGAGTGTCCTGGCGCTAGGCATAAAGCTCATGAGAGGAATGAACCACCTTTGTCTTTGAACAGGTAAGTTTCCAATTGTTTGTGGAAAAGATTTTTGTCTATAACACATCTGAGTGGCAAGGGGATTTCATTCCAATATTTGGCTGCAAATATCGAGCAGGTTGAGCTGCCCCATTACTTTCATTTGGTAAAGGGAATTGACAGCAGATGCGCTGACTGTGACCTCAAGGATCTTTTGGGGCAGTATTGGGTCATTTTGTGAATCACTGACAAAATATCGAGTACAAAAATATCGAGGTACAGAAATATCGTGACAAAAATATCGAAGTCAAGAATATCGACATCCTATCTACATAATAGTAAGTACAAAAATATCGAGAAAAAATATCGATGTCAAAAATATCGTTGTAAAAATATCGTTTTTTTTATCTTAAAAATATAGTGTAAAATAAAGTAAATAATACATATAATTAAAATAAACATAGTTAAAAATGTTTAAAAGTTAATAACTAATACATATAATGTTAAAATAAATTAAACATATACATATAAAATATAATATATATACTTACTTAATAATATTCATAAATAATTCATTTAGGGGCTCATTACGATGGCGGGCGGAAGCACAACCGCCGTGCTGGCGAATGCAAAAACCACCAGTTACCGCCGGCACGCATCAGTCCACACGCCCGCCCAATTACGATGCGAAAAGCAGGCCAAACACCGCCGGCAAGCCAGCAACACCGTCCGCCATCAAAGTGCGCCCGTTCACGTAGCGGCGCAGCACAACTGACACACACCGTCCGACGAAACACGTCCCGCCCGGCGCATAAATTACGATGCCGCAAACAAACGGCTCCCACGGCCAAGAGACACCGCACGTGAAAGAGAGGCGGTAACACGGACGCAGAGCACGGACAACGAAGAAGCGGCACCCCGGGCATGAATCCAGCACTGCAGGCCCTTCCCATGCTTCTGCTGATGCACCACCAAGGACGCAACGTACCGCGGAGACGCAGGTAGGCACACACACAACAAGTGCACGCAAACAGCGCACACAGTGCAAGGGCGGAAAAAGCGGACAACCCCCACCAGCGCGTGTACACTACACATCCACCATTGCATCCACATATGACACACAGGCCAAATCCTAACATCGCGGAACACATGTGTACACACCACCTGGGACTAGGAACCAACCACCCCGTCACGGCCACAAAGCGCCGATGACGCCGCCACACATGCGCACAACGCAGAGGCCAACCGCAGCGCCATGCATGCGTCGCACACAGACACAGGGACACAACCAAGCAGCACACACATCAGCCCCACCCCGAACGCACATGACACGTGACAGGCCTGCCACAGACATGTCCCCAACGCCCAATTCACGGACAACACCCAACGCCACACAACCGACGCACACATGTCAGTGAAGTCACGCAACAGCAGGACACACCCCAGTGTAACAAACATGGCGAAGCACACAGCGGCGGCAACACCAACTAGGAGAAGCAGGGCCCCTTCGGGAAGAGGAACGCCAGTACCACACTGAAAAACCCATACCACCCTGCACATATGAACAAGACACATGAAACGGAACACCAAAGAGCCCGGGGACCGACAACAGGTGGCCCAAGAATAACATCCACACACAAGGCCCAACGCAGAGCGGAAAGGCAGGCTGCCGCCCACACAAGGGAGAGCAGACAGCACTGAATGACCTTCCATTCCAACTCCGAAACCACAGCCCTACGACAGAAGCCGGTGAATACAGCCATTGTCCAAGAATAGACCAACACAGGCATGCCGAGGAGACCGACCACAGGGCAGATAGCGCATATCACAGAAGCACACAACGGACGGGGAAGAAAGAAGAAAACACTCCCCCATGTCGGCCACATGCAAGTTAATTGGAAGGAGTCACACAGCACTGACCTTGAACTGTCTGAGAAGCATGTGGGAAGAGGGCCCGTGTCCTCCAAACAAGCCAACAGAACACAAGTCCTGTCTCCCTACGACTACACAGAGCTCACAGCAACCCCGGAGCGTGCACATTGCAGACTGCACACACAGCCGGAGCACGCCACCTCAACGAACCGCTGCGAAATGGCAACCGCAACACACCTACCCAACTACGCCGAACAGCTCAAGCTGTACAAAACCAACCTGTGCCATACATTGGGATGCGATCTCCTGTCCCTGCTGAACGTAAGTTACCGACTGACTTACCGCATCACATTGTTCAGCTGCGTCATGCCCGTCTTCTACTGTCGGAGGTGTCCCTACCAGCATCCCGTCGAGATATGCCTCTCCAACCCGGCATGTCTGAAGGCGGACCTGCTACCACTACTCCTCCCTCTGGACGCACACGACAGGGCCTGCTCTGCCTATGGGGGCATGGCGTATGTGGCCAACATCGCACCCGCACTGAAATGGGACCACTGTGCCTCCACACGACGGATCATCGAGAACAGCTACATCGAATGTCACCCAGCATGCCCCATCATGGTCCTCCAAGGGACAACCTACGAACAACACCTTGAGAGCCACCATCCGCTTCATTGGCTGGCAAACATGTACACCACCAATGACATGGAAGCCCTGCTGGACGGCATCGCATACCTGACAACCTGTAAATACGTCGGACCACAACGCAGGTTCCCCGAGTGACCTATGAAGTCCAACCCCGCACCCATGCTCAGCTTCCGCACGGACTGGCCAGTCACCACCACAACAGCCATACCAAACGACCGGCAACTGTAACCACACCATCAACGACATCGCCATGACATCGGATATGACCGGGACATGCACACTGTTCCCCATCACATCCAGGAACACCGCATGCATCGTGGGAGGCAGTGGCATGGGCTCTGTGTATCGCACCCACATGGACGGAACTGCACGAACAACCAGGACACGACATGGATCCAGTGCACATGGACACACACACCGCTCAGTGGACATGAATAGGTCGCCTGGAGTCTGTGGGTGCTGCACCCCTCCCACCCCCGCCCCGGGAATCCCATACCAGGACCTTTGCATGGACGACAAGTGCATACAACAACAACACGACCCCAGTGACTGTGACATGTCCAGTAACCACCACAGTGCAACAACAAGTGGCACGCCGCTGCATGCACGCAAGCACATGCCCTGATGTCATCTCACATGCACGCGTGCTTGAGGAACAACCGCAGCAAACCTGTCACATGGAACTGAGATGGACTGTGCCCATGATGCCGAGCGGTCTGGTAGGCTACATGTATACCGTCTGTGTCAAAGTCCGCAGCTCCGCAGCTATACGTAAATGTACATTAGCACAGCCTTGGCCAAGCAGATGTTACCCCACACCCTATCCCATTTGTAATCATGCTCAGTATATCCTCAACATGTATTCCGCTGCCAGTAGTGTCCACTATACTGCATCACAGAGGACAGAAGACTCAATATAATGTTTGAAACCAAAACTGTCTCCGCTGACTCATTTCACAAGTACGAATGAGAGAGGATGAGAGTATGTGAAGTACACACAGTCGTGACATGACCATGTAGTCCACTGGTATTGGATGTCAACGCAAATGAGTAGCACTACTGTGGAAGACACACATGTGTCGTGTGAAGTCGTATGGACGCAGTGCTCAGGTGGGTGGGTGCGACGGGTAGATGCGCACATGCCAAGTTGGAGCACGCCGTGTTGGGAGGGGTCATGAACAGTACACCACCGCTTCCCTGGGCATTGTGAGAGGACACCTGTCGGGGGGGAGTGAACACGTGTGTGCACAGCAGCAGGGCACACGTACAAAGCGGTACCAGGCGCACCTCAGCCCACCCTCTGTGGACAAGCTGGATCCTGTTGTGCGCCCGCCATGCCCCTTGACAAGGCACACACAGCCCCAGTCGACCAGGTGTAACCCCAACTTAGGCAATCCGCACAGGCGATACAGGGCACGGGATGGCAGTGGAGCATGGTGTGTGAGAGGTCTCCTCGCGCTCCTCCTGGTCATATCACGCAGGCAATAGAACCTCAACGTCTAGCATGGCACAAGTCAGATGGAAGTGTAGGGGGACGCACCACAGCACGAGCAGCACTGACGTCACGGGAGGTGGCTCGCACCATCCCATCCATTGCCCATCATACCAACCACGCCACATGCCATTGCGACTAAGTGCAAGCGCGTGCGCCACCACCCCCGAGCCCTCCCCAGAGAGGCCAAAGAGTGAATGTGTGGGCCATCAGCCACAGACGGACGCGGCATGGCCGCAAGGGCAGCCACAGCCACTGGGTGTCGCAGGTGGCGGATCCGGAAGGCGAAGACTGTGATGCATAGTCCATGCAGGCCGGGTCTCCATTTGGGGCACCACGCAGGTGGACGGCGTCCCGCCACACATCATACCCTGGACCCACACATACACTCCTTGCCCTCTCTGGTGCGAGCTTGGGGCTGCCTGTGCAAGCGCTAGCCTCGCAGGTGAGCATGCATATTGGGGGCGAGGGGACGACATGAGGGCTGGGGCGAAGATGACTGTATCACTGTCAGTTAGTACAAGGGATGACCCAGATGTGGAAAGGAAGAGACGTGTCCCGTGTGTACTGCAACTAGTCGCCAATCCAACTACCCCCCATGTCCGGAATGTAAGCCCGCACCTAGGCCCGCCCATCCGCAACATCGAACATACCACCAGCACGACAACCTTCCCATTCGAAACACTGACTGGGGGTGGCGACCAGTGAACAATCATGTGTAGCCTACCCACGCGTACATGTGGGCCCTCCATGATCCATGTCACCTGCGGCAAAGACATGACATGCGCAATGAGGGAAGTGAGGAGAGCTGTCCGCCCCACGCGCAGAAGGTGCATCAGCTCCACAGACCCAGCAGCGAGTCCAGCAGGGGTCAAATGTGCAGGGGCAGCTGTGCCTGGTGTGAAGGCACATGCATATAGACAGCACATCGACCAATGTGTAGTCTGCCCACATCCACAGTCCATCATCATGCGGACATAGGAATTGAACACAGGGCAACACATCTTAGTTGGTGCACCCACCGTGACCAACAATGCGCAATCATCGACGTACCCGCCCTGTGCATGGCCCCCCACCCAACGGAGGCACATCCAGTGCCACCATCCCACACACACAAGCCTTCCACGGAACATGCTGTGTCCAATGGTCAGTACAGAGTCAGCGCCCATCTGGTGGATCCTGAACAGGAGACACATGCACACACATGCCAGCTCCCACTATGTACGTCTGCCACCTGGCACGTGCAATGTAACCTCTCACCTGTGACGTGTGACTGCAAGCACACAGCCGTCTTGGCATGGGGCTGTCAATGTGGACACCAGTCAATGTTTCGGGAGCTGTGATCCGTACAGTGCTGTACATAGGGTGCAGTGCTGACACCTACTACTGTCTCATATCCCCTCGTGCCACAGGTCCCACTTGTATTGGCCGCTCAGCCCGTGCCCACATCGTCGTCGTCGTGTGCCATACTCATCCAGCCTCGGAAGCAGTTCCATGCTCAGCATACACTCATGTTGCCGTGGCGTTGCCGCTTGACGAATATGCAGTCAGTCCCCATCAGCACGCCCGCAAGTCATTGGGGCCTAGATCCCCATGTGCATGCACATGGCAGTGGTATGTCTCACTTGCCATTGCCATTGTTGGGAGACCTGTGTAAGTGTATTGTGGCCGTGCCGTCCCAGCTTGACAGCTGGGCTGTGGCTCATGTGCTTGCTCAGTCATGTCAGTGATGTGTATGCGAAATTGCTATGTGCCGTGTTGCTTTGACATGTGTCCTCTGCCATTGTCCCTAGGCGGAGACCGAACATTGACCGCCCATACCAATTGCTGGCGGACATGGAGGATACTGAGGTCATAAGGAAGTTTCGGCTGGACAGGCCAACCCTGCATCGACTGTGTGCCATGTTAGAGCCCCATCTCCGTCCCCGCAGGGTGTATCCGACTGCTGTCACCCCCACGGCTAAGGTGATGGCCGCCATGCATTTCTTCGCCACTGGGTCATTCCAGCACACAGTGGGCAGTGGAGGAGGGATGTCCCAGCCCATGTTCAGCAAGGTGCTGAGGGATGTACTGGCAGCCATGATGCTGTACCGGAACAGGTACATCAGATTCCCCAGGGCTCGTGAATTGGCGGCAGTGAAGGGTGCATTCTATGCCCTTGGCAGAATCCCACACGTTGTGGGAGCCATTGACTGCACACATGTTGGCCTTGTTCCACCACAGGCCACTGAGCACCTGTACCGCAACAGGAAGCACACGCACTCCCTGAATGTGCAAGTGGTGTGCCTTGCGGACATGGTGATCACCCACGTGTGTGCAAAGTTCCCAGGCTCGGCCCATGACGCACACATAATGCGCAACAGCATCTTGCCACGACTGATGGCCAATCTGCAACAGGATCGTGGCTGTATTGTCGGTGAGTATGTGGAGTGGTGTAGCGTGCTGGTTGTGCGATGCTGTCCCCTGTCCAGTTGGAATAGCAACGGTTCTCTGTGTCCCTCACACCCAGGTGACTCTGCGTATCCGAATGGGGCATGGCTGCTCAGTCCATTGAGGAATCCTCGCACCCCAGCAGACGATCGCTACAATGAGGCACATGGGAGGACCAGACGTGTGGTCGAGCGTACCTTTGGCCTCCTCAAGTCCAGGTTCAGGTGCCTGGACCGCACCGGGGGTGCACTGGCGTACTCCCCACAGAAGGTGTGCCAGATAGTGGTGGCGTGCTGCATGCTGCACAATCTGGCCATTCAGAAGCAGATCCCCCTCATTGTGGATGACGGAGATCAACCAGGGCCCCAGCCCGCAGACCAGGACAGCTCGAGTGAGGTGGACAGCGGAGAGGAGGAAGCTGGGAATGTGCGCCAGCAGCTCATCGCCCGCTACTTCACTTGACGGTGAGTGTCCATGTACGACGGATGATGTGTCTGTATCTGTGCAGGTGTGTGTGTGCTGTGTCAGGGTGGCCGTATGTTCACTGCGTGCAGTGTGTCAACGCTCCATGGCCAGGGTAGTATGCCACTGTTGGTGACCCACAAGGAACAGGGTCAAGACTGATTTGCATATGGCTGGGTCCAAACTGGGGTGGTGTGGTGAGCAAAAGAATGATGGATTTAACCCAGATCCTTGTGACTGGGGGTGAATGTTTGCATTGTCCAGCATTCCGTCCATCAATTGTTTCTTTTGCATTTGTCGCCCTAAGTGGGAAGGGTATGCCCAGACGTGGGTCCCGTGCTCACTACACCACTGGATTCAAGCTAGCCTGGCTGAAGAAGGGTGATGCCCTGAAACCGGTCCTAGGATGCTTGTTTCCGGTCCAGGGAGGACCTGGCTTGGCAGTTCGGGCTGGACTGTTCCCACAAGGAACAGGGTCAAGACTGATTTGCATATGGCTGGGTCCAAACTGGGGTGGTGTGGTGAGCAAAAGAATGATGGATTTAACCCAGATCCTTGTGACTGGGGGTGAATGTTTGCATTGTCCAGCATTCCGTCCATCAATTGTTTCTTTTGCAACTGTTGGTGACTGTGGCATTGTGCCCTATTGCTCTGTGCGATGTGTGTACATTGCTTGTAGTTGTTGACATGTACTGTGTGATGGGTGTGTGACACACTCATTGAATGTGCTCCTGTTCTGTCTCCCACCCCTAGGTCCCTACAGGCCCTCCGGATTCCATTGCCATGCCACGCATCAGGTGCCTTTCCGCCCAAGGTGGCCGTTGTATTCCGTACAAATAAAACACAGGGCACAAACAGCAGTTAGTGAAAAAGGTGCATTTATTACAAACTGTGACATGTGATTGTGTGTAAGGTGATGACAAAAGTGGTGCGTGCAGTGACAATGAGCTGTCGGTCATGGCTGCGTGAAGCTCAGGGTGTACCCACTGGTTCTATGTCCATAGTCCAACACACACATGCCATCCAGATGGCTGTGTGGAGTGGGATCGTAGAGCAAGTCAATGCAGTGGCTGGTCAAGGAAGGCTGGCGGAAGGCTGGCTGGCTGCCTCACTTGCGACTGGAGCGTGCGAAGTCCTCCCGGGAGATCTGTTTCCTCTTCGGACGGCCCCTTCCACGTTTGGGAGGGGGTGTGTGGTGGCGACCTGCTGGTGGTGGGTGAGGTGTGCTCACTGGCTGGGGACGCAGGGGAAGTGGACACTGCTGCCCGACCCTGCGCCCTAGCAGGTGGTGGCGGAGGTGGTGTTGCTGGCCTTGCCTGTGACCCCACCGCCACCACCAGCTGGCCCATGAGGTCCACGAGTTGGTCCATACAAGACACGAATTGGCCCATATGGGCGTCCATGGACCTCAGCACCCCCAGCACCTCCCGCGTGTCTGTAGCAGACCTGGCCCATTGTCCTTGGGCCTCTTCGTAGGCCCCAAGGACTCTGGCCAGTTGAGGCAGGGCATGGCTCCCAGGGGAGGCTGGCGTTTCCCTGACCCTGCTCCTCCTACCAGTCCTGCTGCCACCGGCCTGCCCACTAGCCACATTGCACACCACGGTCCTCGCTGTGGCTCCCAGGGTGGATCCAGTCGGCCGGGCCACCACCTGCGCTGGGGCTGGTGCCAGCGAAGACGTGGTGGTGGTGGTGGTGGCGGTGGTGGTCGGTGCGGCGATGGTGGCGGTTGCGGCAGTGGTAGTGGCCGCAATGACCGTGGGTGTGGCTGCAACGACAGTGGCAGCAGGGGGCTGGGACTGTTCAGCATCCCTGGATGATGGGTTGGTGGGTAGGAGGGGTCCTGGGGAGCGGCTGGGCCCTGCCACGCCAGATGGGCCTGCTTGGTGGTCCGTGTCCGAAGAGGATGACAGATCCTCCAGATCCGTGTGTCCTCGTTGGGGGCTTGTGGGCTGGCTGTGCTGGCTGCTGTCTCCATCCCCAGCATCCGGCAGTTCGTCACCTGTGGAGAGAATGAGATTTGTTATTGTGTTGCACCTGGCGAAGTATGTATTTGTCGTCTGACATTGGCAGTTCGTGCAATCTCGTACATGGGTTTCCCGGAGGCGAGTGTGTGGCTGTGGCATCTGTAGTTGTGTGTGCTAGGCAATGGGACTGTGTGCTGTGCACATGTGGCATGGGAGGGATTGGCCATGCCGATGGGTGTGTTGCTGTGCCCCTACTCATTGTGACTCTGGTGTATGTGGGCTCCTGGCCCATCCTGGGTCTGGTTTGTACTTTGCTTTTGGGGTTCACATGGAACGCTTAGGAACGCATATGGCAACATGGGGGCCATGCCCCAGATTCGCATTTGGGAGGGGATATGCTTTTGGGGTTCAAATGGAACGCTTAGGAACGCATATGGCAACATGGGGGCCATGCCCCAGATTCGCATTTGGGAGGGGATATGCTTTTGGGGTACATGCTGTGAGCCATGGGTGCCGAACGTGACATGTGTTGTGGCAGCATGACAGTGCATGGTTTGAGGTGTGTGCATGCTTGACATGGCCTGCATATTTGCTGTCTGTTGTGATTACTGGACATGGCATTGGACGCATCGTTATGAGTGAGTGATAGTTGTGTGCCAGCCAACGTATTGCAGTTGTCCCATCTTCTTGGTGTGCGTGCTGCCCTGTGCCATGTGCATCACTGCAGTGCTCGGGGGGTGTGGCCCATGTTGTGTGTTGTTGCTCACAGTGTGTCGTGCGCTTAATTGACTTCTGGCACATGGTTGGTCATGGGCATGTGTCTTAGCGTGACTGCTGTATGTGTGGCAGCTGTGCGGATGACATGCCTTTCATGAGACTGGGGCTGACGGATGGGATGGATGGTATGTTGTATGTGCATGGTGTGTCTGTGAATTTGATGGGTTCAGTGGTGTTCGTGTGCATTTCTGTTGTTCCGCTCTGTTGCGTCTAGTGTTGTTTGTCTTACATAGGCGTAGTTGTGGGGTGTGTGGTTGACAGGCAGTAGGGGCTACATGGACAGGACTTCAATGGTGTTTCGGTTGTGTGTGATGAGTTGCACAGTGGCTGCCGTGTGGGACTATATTCAGTGTGGCTTGTGCATGCAGACGTGGCTCCTTGGGTGTTGCTATGTCTGTGATTGGTCATGTGGGGTGTGTGTCTGTTGTTCATGTCCGTGTGCACATTGTTCACTTGTTCGTGATGGTGGGCGGTGCTGCGTGTTCGTCTGCTATGTGACATGTCCCATGTGTTGGTCGTGTCATGGTCCTCATGCCTCCAGTAATCCAGCCCTGTCCAGTTTCCCACCTGCAAGTTGTTCGTGCGTGCACTGTACTGGATGCCACATGGCTCTAAGCGGGGGTGCTCCATGTTGCAGGTCTGTGGGGGTGGGGGTGTTGTGGGTCGTGGGGGTGGCTGGACACCCACTGACACCGATTGCTGTGGACCGTGATGTCTGCCTTTCGGCTGTCGTTGTGCACTGCGGTGGCTGACACGTGGCTGTGGGGTGTGGGGGATGCTCCTCCTTGCTGTGCTGTGGGACTGGGGCCTGGTGTGTGTTGTACTTGGGCTGTCCACCCTCCCACCCACTGCACTTTGTGTTCCTGCCACTTACCTGTTACTTGTCGGTTAGTGCAGCTGTGGCGGACACATGGGTGTGGTGGGTGCTCGTTGTGGCGCTTCTGGCATATTTGGGGACCTGTTGGTGGTGACGTGGCTGGCTGAGTGTACACATGTCCCCACGCATCTTACAGTTGTTCGGTTTGGGCTGTGTGTGGTAGTGTCTGTTGCATGTGTGTGTGATGTGTTGTGTATTGTGTGCTGGACATGGGGGTGTTTGTCCCTGGGAGCTGTGGCATGGTAGTTGCGCATGTGAGTACATAGCGGTGTGCTGGTATACATTAGTTTGTACTTACCAGCCTCCACTCCCCCTGCTAATCCGGCGAGGATCTCCGGATGTATTACGACTCGCACCTTCTCCTCCCACGCTTTGAAGGTCTTAAAGAGCGCGGGATTCCCTCCGCCAGTGACGGCAGCCAGCTCTCTGTTTTTGCCCTCCTTCTTCTTGACCAGGCTCTTGACGTCATTCCAACGTTTGTTAATCTCGACTCTGTTCCTGGGCAGGGTCCCGACTGCATTGACCTGGTCTACGATCCGGTTCCACATTCTGTTTCTGGTGGCTAGTGGTGTGTGCTGGACCATGTTCCCATAGATTTGTGGGTACACCTTGATGATCTCGTCGACCATGACCGTCAGCTCCATGGGCGTGAACTTGGGCATCCTTTGTGGTGCCATGGTGTTTGTGGTGCTGGTGCGGTGTGTGTTGTGTAATGTGCAGGGGGTTTGTGGTGCCGGGGTGTGGTGGTGGTGGTGGTGGTGGTGGTGGTTGTGATGTGTGCGTTTCTGTGGTGTGCTGCTGTCCTTGCTGTGTCACTGTGTCCTCTCCTCTCCTCTCTGGTTTGCAATGTAGCAAGGGGTTGTGGTCTGTGGGAGTGCTGCTTTTGTACTCACCTATGTGGGTGTGTCCTCATGGTCTGTTGTTTTCAGGTGTGTTGTGTCTGGGGTTCTGGCCTTTGTATTTTTTGTTTGTCCGGGGGGTGTTTTCGGGATGTGTACTGTGCTTGTGTATTTGTGCGTGCCTTGCTGTGTGGACTTGTTGGCCATGTTGTGTGCTATTGGTTTTGTGTGCGGATGGTTTCTGTGCAGGTACGTTGGCGCCATGGCTTCTGCCGTGTCGATTCTCATCGGCGTTGTTTGCGCTGGCGGGCGGTATATTTGTGGTTTTCCCGCGCTCATGGCGGTGCGATCGTAATTTCACGTGCGGTGTGTCGGCCGTGAGGGCGGGCGGTTTTGTGTTGTCGTGCGTGTTTCCGTCCGTGGCGGGCGGTTTGACTCCGACTCGGACGATGGCGGGCGGTATTTTGTGTGATTTTTCCGCCGATGGCGGTTTTCGGTTTGTGTAATCGTAATGGCGTGGTCGGTGTTCAGGCGGTGTGTGCGGGCGGATTTTTGCCGCTTCCATGCCTGGCGGATTTATTTACGCCGGGTATCGTAATGGGCCCCTTAATAACTTGTAAATTATTAAAAACATTTTATAAATTATAAATACATATATACACAACCAAAAATAATATAAAAAAAATTATAAAAAATATATATAACAAATACACAACATTAACTAAAACAATACACAAAAATATTGGATAGCAGAGGGAAACAAATTACTATTCTCACTCCGAAGACTGCAACAGTAGGGAAAGTGTTGGATAGCGTTGGGGTAAAAATTACTATTCCCACTCCAGAGAGTGCAACAGTAGGGAAAACGTTGGATAGCATAGGGGTTATAATTGCTATTCCAACTCCAGAAAGTGCAACAGTAGGGAAAGTGTTGGATAGAGTAGGGGCAAAAATTACTATTCCAACTCCAGAGAGTGCAACAGTAGGGAAAGCGTTGGATAGCATAGAGGTAAAAATTACTATTCCAACTCCAGAGAGTGCAACAGTAGGGAAAGTGTTGGATAGCGTAGAGGTAAAAATTACTATTCACACTGCAGAGAGTGCAACAGTAGGGAAAGTGTTAGATAGCGGAGAGGTAAAAATTACTATTCCAACTCCAGAGAGTGCAACAGTAGGGAAAGCGTTGGATAGCGTAGGGGTAAAATTACTATTCCCACTCCAGAGAGTGCAACAGTAGGGAAAGTGTTGGATAGAGTAGGGGTAAAAATTACTATTCCAACTCCAGACATTCCAACAGTAGGGAAAGTGTTGGATAGTGTAGGGGTAAAAAGTACTATTCCCACTCCAGAGAGTGCAACAGTAGGGAAAGTGTTGGATAGCGTAGGGGTAAAAATTACTATTCCCACTCCAAAGAGTGCAACAGTAGGGAAAGTGTTGGATAGCATAGCGGTTAAAAATAACATACTTATCAATCAAATACATTTTTTAAATTAAATAATAATTTATTAATAAATTAACAATAAATTAATTATAAATACCAATAAATTAAAATTAAAAATTACTTTAATAACATTAAATTACTTCCCACCCTATTCCCCAATAAACACACAACCCACTCTGCATAAAATGTAATACAATTAATATAATTATCAATTAATCAATTAATATCAATGAAGTTCCAAACAATATTTAATAAACAATAAATTAATTACCAATACCCAAAAATTAATAATTAATAAAAATTAATTGCCAATTATTAATTAATTAACAATAAATTAATTATCAATACCAATAAATATTCATAAATAATTACTTAATTATAATAAATTTCTTCCCACCCTATTCCCCTATAAACACACAACCCGCTCCTAAACTAAATTAACACAATTAATATATTTATCAATTAATAAAGTAATAAAAATGAATTACCAATTAATAAACAATAAATTAATTATCAATATCAAAAATTAAAAAGTATTAATTAATTTATTATCATTAATTTACTTCCCACCCTATTCCCCTATAAACCCACAACCCACTCCAAATAAAAATTAACGCAATTAATATAATTAGCAATTAATCAATTAATAAAAATTAATTACCAATTAATAATTAATTAACAATAAATTAATTATCAATACCAATAAATAAAAATTAATAATTACTTAATTACAAATAAATTACTTCCCACCCTATTCCCTAAAAACCCACAACCCGCTACAGAGCTAAAATGCAAAAATGTATTAAAAATAATAATTTCTAAAAATTATGATTTAATTTACTATAATTAAATTACTTCCCACCCTATTCCCCTATAAACCCACAACCCGCTACGGTACTAAAATGCAAAATTTACTTTAAAAAAATTACTAACTTCTAAACAATTAATACATATATTTAAAAAAAAATACAAAAAGTAACAAAATATGTAGAACACATACATATAAAATACATACTAAAATACATAACACTAACATAAATATCGATATTATTAACATCGATATTTTTGCTATCGATATTACTAACTTCGATATTTACAAAAACGATATTTCTTACCTTCAGGTCGATATTCTGGTCACCGATATTCTTGATGTCGATATTCTGTACCTACGATATTTGCAACTCGATATAAATGTAGGTCGAAATAAAAAACTCACGATAAAATTATCGTCGTTTTAGCGGCAGGAAACTGCCGCTAAAGCGCCGATAATGGACTTGCTAATATGCGTTATAGAATTCCAATAGAAGCCCAGGTTAGATGTCCTGCACATCTAACCTGGGCTTCTATTGGAATTCTATAATGCACTATTAGCTAAGCCCATTATCGCCGTTTTAGCGGCAGTTTCCTGCCGCTAAAACGGCGATAATTTTATCACCGGTTTTGCTAATATGCCCCTCAATATTTTGACTGTTTACCCATTTTGTCTAGTAGGTAATTTAGACCGCTCTTGTAGAAGGCTGAGTGTACCACCGTCAGAGCTTTATAAAGGATTCTTTCCTTCCCTGGAAGCCAGTGTAGCTGACTTCAGTACAGGGAGATCAAGGTATGTCTAGGAAGATCAAACAAGAGATGGACAGCTATGTTTTGTACCTTTTGTAATCTCTGAATAAGGTAGTCTGGGATTCTTAGGTACAAGATGTTGACATAATCGAGTCCGGATATGATCAGAGCTTGCACCACAGTTTGCTGGGTTTTCGTGGCATGAATTTGAGGAATTTCTTTAACTTCCTCAGAATCCAACATGCACTTTTGACAAATGCTGAGATCTGGGTTTTAAGGGATAGATTTTTGACGACAAGAATTCCTAGGTTTCTTGACACTTTGGCTGGGCGAGGAGATACAGTGCAATTGGAGTTAAAAGTGTGCAGTATTAAGTGTGCACTATGATTAGAACAATTTAAAAAAGAGGTTTAGGAGAATAACATTTTAAACTTCTCAAACACTAGATAACAATACTACTGAGACAGCATGGTTTTAGACACCCTGATCATTAAACAATTTTTGTCTATTTTTCTTCTGTCTCTAATATTAATTTTGCACAGAAAAACATGACCTCACGGGGCTAAAAGCCAATTGGATTCAGGGATCAGTTGTTTAATGTCTGTACACCTGACAGCAAATTAATTTCAGCTTAGTAGATTAGCGGAAAATGTTGGTGCATGCCATGTATGTCCCACTAAAGATATTAATTGCTTAAATGACAGAAGAAACTGATCTTATCAGGCTTTGGAAACCTCTTTCTGATAATGAAGGTTAGTTAAATAGATCATGTTTACTTGACACATTCCATTCCAGTTCTAAGTATTCTATTGAAACTTGATTTAACACTAGACCTTCAGTTATTCGAGTGGAACTAGTATCCACAATGATAACTAAATTGATTTTGACTAACAAAGATGTGTTATATATATAGGGAATGTATATGATTCCTGGTACTAGGAAAACATGCAATTTAATATGGGTAATGGATATAGTAAGGTAAATTAGGAAATCTGACCAAGTTTAGCCTAAATATTAGTATGGGTTGGTAAACTGAATATAACAACACATGCTTGAAGAATAGTTAACATCTCTTCTTAAGTAAAGATTATCAAAATAGACCAGTGAAATGATCCAAAGAGATTGGCAGTCATATATTAGCACTAAGCACTCAAGCGCCATCAATGGATAAAAAAGTGGTATATTTAGCAAACAACTATTATTTTAATCTTGGAAGATAGTAGGACTTTGTTGATATATGGGCATTTATAGCCCTTTGAAACATAACACTTCTTCAAGAAAGCTGGATGACTGACTACTGGGTTATAGTTGGAGAACTATTTGTTTTATGGCAGATACAGAATCTAGCATTATGCTATTAAACATGTATGCACTCCAAAGGCTTAAGATTGATAAAATAGTGGTCAACATCTTTGTGGAAACTGGATTCATGACACTAAATAAAGAAAATAAATGTGAGGTTTTAATAATTGGAGACCTCAGTGCAAAACTGTTCTGAGAAACTTTTCCACAGTTAGAAAATGTTCAGCAATTGAAAACACAGGGAAAGCCAGATACAACTTTGCCAGGATGAGTTATATCTGTTAAACGTGAAAATATATATACATTTGTTTGAAAGAATAGACTAAAATAAATAATGAGCACATTAAAAGAGATATTCCAACTCAAAGGAGAAGACATGGAATTTACAGTGATACCTTAAGTGAATATTCTTCATGAACGTACTCATTTTTCACAATATTATTTTTATGGAAGTTAAAGATTCCGATTTTAGTGATGATAGAATACATAAAAGTCAAAATGAGTGTGAGGATTCTATTCTATAGAATGTACTACTTTTGAAGCCATGTTGTCCTTGATACGATCAATCTTTTCAGGAAACATGAACTCATGATGAAGCACTGGTTGAGTTGCAATAATTTTGTCTGAAGAGTGACATCATTTGCAGACAGCTCTCAAGTAGCATAAGGCCCTGTGGATTCACATAGGTGCTGCAGGTACAATGAGCACCTGAAATGATAAAACTTATTGAAAAGTCAATTTCCAACCATTAGCAATCAGAGATTAAAGGCTTCTATCGAATACTTCCTAGTGGTTTTGTCTTTGGAAAATGTAGTATCATAAAAACAGCAGATGTTTACAAAGACTAAGGGCCTTATTCAGAAGGCCTTGCGACAGTTTTGCGCTGCCGTTCCGTCACTTTTTGTGACGCATCGGCTGTGTAAAACATGCCCCCTGTTGCGCCCTATTTACAAAGTGACGCATCTAAGTAGATGTGTCTCTATGTAAAACCCTCCGCTACATTATACCTGCGTCAGGTAAAATGTATGGAGGGAGGGCGTTCCCACACAAGTAAGCCTCGTAGATGTGACACAGTGAAATCTATGAGATTTCAGTGCACCACTTCTAGGATGTAAATGCGTCAAAACCATAAGCCTGCCTCATGGCATGCGTAAGGGTGATGCAGTGCTATATCCATAGCCCTCCCCCCTGCATTGCAGGAGTTGTGTCACGATTCAAACACAACTCCAGCAATGCGTCAAAACCATACGCCTGCCTCATGGCAGGCGTAAGGGTGATGCAGTGCTATATCCATAGCCCTCCCCCTGCATTGCAGGAGTTGTGTCAAGATTCAAACACAACTCCAGCAATGCGTCATTTTTGGGCCGACAGATAAGTCAGTAAAACTGGTGTATCTGTCATTCCTTTCGACATGATGCGTCATACTGTAAATATGACACATCCATCATGTCGCATGGAGGGCGCAATGAAAAGTGACGCATTGCTGTTTTAACGCAGCGATGCGTCACTTTTCATAAATGAGGCCCTAAGGGTTTGACCAGATTCAACCATGGTGCAGCATGTGAACAGACAGCTTCAAATCAGAAAACCACCAGGGATTAATAGCTGTAGAGGATCCTGCTATGTGGCAGAGTCTATGGGAAGCACAGCTATTTTAAATCACTATGCATTATAAAGACTACATGAAGATGCAGGCTTAGAGTTGTTCTGTGTTATAGTTTACAGTGAATGTCCCATATCTCCAAACTTCAAGAGAAAAAATAGAAGGAAATGCAGACAGTGAGGCATACAAATGTGAAATCTAGTCAAGGTCACTGGAACAATAGGCATTAGGACAGAAAGACATGGACAATGGAATAAAGAGACATTGATGGGTGCAAAATCATGTTATTTATGCTTTGCTGTCACAGTATCTGTAACACTTTCTAATATGTGTGGGAATCACATAGAGTTTAAGATATGGGACAATCACCGTTAATTGGTAAATGTCACCACATGCAGTTCACGTCTCATTTAAAGGTGGAAAAACGACAGCATTTATGACTGTAGAGCCTAAGCCACCAAGACCCTCTGAAAATCTTTGCTGGTGGCTCACCTGCTACAGAGATAAGGTTTGCCTTCCAAACCTGAGTTGGCATGCTACCAACTGCCATAAATGGCATGGTGGTCACAAACAGGAAAAAACAATCACAATGTCCTATGTGTCCTGGGAGATTACCTAGCATGTCAAGGTCAACTGCTCTGGCGTTTTATTCCTGCAATATGAAACATTACCCAAAGATTCACCAAGACCTAGCAGCCCAATTGACATTTAATTTTCACCAATATTGCTACTACCTTGTTGGTGGGAGTACTTTCAGTAAAAAGTTTCCTCCAACACAGCAGGCAATTTGAAATATTTTTATGAAGTCTTCCTCTACTGGGATGGCATAGGCAGGACCTTGGCCACTGTGTGGCTTGTCAGCTGGCCAGCCAAAAAAAGTAGCAGAAGAAAGGGATTGACCCTTCTATCATATTAGAGTTGTAACACCTCTGTGTCAATGTGCTAATGCTAACAGTGCTAATTAAATGTTGCAGTATCTGTATGTAATGTTAACTGTAGAGCAGGGCTTATCTGCTTAGCCTCCAACCCTACTAGCTTTCATCCCTTGCTGTCTTTGGTCTGAGCAGCCCACATGAGTCTTTTTCAAACTTTCTTGTTCACTGGAATTGATAGGAAGACCTTGGTGTAATAAATTGTTGTGAGACCTCCATGCATAAGGGGCCACCTGGCACAGATTCCACTCAAGGTTCAGGTCAATATCCAGGGAGAAGCTTACCAGTGGCTTCAAGCTCAGTTCCAGTATCAAGAGATTAACTTGTTGGTGATGGAGGGTGAATGGCAGAGCTAGGGGATGGGGGTTGCAGAATCAGCTGGTATGGTTGGTACCAGAGAAAATATGAAGAGGGTCAATTCAAGGGGCAATTGGAGGAGGGGTAAATATTGGATAGTACTACCCAGGTCCTAAAACAGACCCAGAAATCCATGGCCATGCCCCATAGTGGGAGAATGAATGTAGTGGAGATGGTGAGGTCAGAATTTGGAAGGGAGGGAGGTGATAACTCTAGAGAGGGTAAAGGTGCCAGATATGAAAATGGATGGATAAGGAAGATGGAGGGTAGTGGATATATTGGAGAGAAAGAGAATGGAGTACTAATCAGCTTTTATGAAATCCTTTGAGTGACATAAATGTTCAAGTCTGATTCAGGGGACCTAAAGAGGGCTTGGTCCCAGAGTCAATATAAACAACAATCATGCTCATTTTATGATTTGCATGTGTATTATTGCTCTGGCACAGAAAGCTTTTTAGGCCTGGACGGAGCTTGCGGAGTTTCACTCTGTGGAATTCTGCGGAGTTACCAAAAAATTCAGCGGAAGTCCCACCAGCAAGCGGAATATTGCTCAGTTCCATTATGACTACCGGTGAAGAGCAGAAACGAACACCTGAAAACCCACAGACACCTTCCTACACCACTGCTGATGAAGAAACATTCTACACTATAGAGCAACACAGAAATAAAGCAGCAGCACCATAGAGAGCTTGCCTCACTGCAGTCCCATAGCATGGCCATGCCCAACCTCAACCATCTTTGGTAAGGCCTTTGGTGAGCAGCACAAGTCACTTGAACTTTACATTATTGTTCAGGGGAGAAGTGCAGCCGAGTTCTGAAATGACCACCACATCTTAGTGCTCTGGCATGGGTGTATCCTCCTCTGGGCAGCAAATGAGTAACAAACGAGCCCATTGGATGAGCGTGCCAATAAACTGTGCTCCGCCAGTGGTTGCAGGGTTTTGCCAAACTCCGCAATCCAAGCGGGGTGCGGAGTGATAAAAACTCTGTGCCACCCACCTTTTTACCTTGAATGTCAGCACCGGTGACCTGTTGCAGAGTGACTGGACAGCCATGCCTGAGTAACATATTGCTTTTTACTGAGGTTTGTAGCATTCAGGTGTAGTGGTGCAGGGAAGAAATTTTAAAATCAATATACAATATTGTTTGCATAATTATCAGTATAAATGTAAGGGAAGGTTTGGGCAAGTGTTAGACCAGGCATTTTATGGCAGGTTTCCCCCTGTCTTTTTGCTTTCTGACCTCCTGTTTTTGATGGTATGCTGGAATTCGTTTTAGCTGGTTTGTTGTTTCTGCGCACTTTACCACTGCTGATCAGCCCTAAAGTGTAAGTGTTCCCTCTGTAAATTGTGTTATTGATTGGTACATCCATGATTGGTATATTTGACTTACCAGTAAGTTCCTAGTAATGTGCACATGTGTGCCCAGGACCTATAAGTCAAATGGTACCAGTGGGCCTACAGCACTGATTCTGCCACACACACATAGCTTTTCGGTGTCTGTGCACGCAGTTTTAAACTGCCCTGTCAACCTGGAAAGTGCACCCACTTCCCTTTTATTACAGATAAGCCACCCCTAGGATAGGCCCAAGGCAGCCCCATGGGTAGGATGCAGTGTACTTAAAAGGTAGGGCATGCAGTGGTGTGTTTTTACATGTCCTGATAGTGAAATACTGTGCATTTAGTTTTTCACTTTTGCAAGGCTATACCTTCCATAGGTTAAGATGGGGTCTGCCTGGAAACACCTTTTCAAGTGCAGATTCCCATTTGAAGATGATCGGAAGTTGGAGTTTGGGATGTTTGAAATCACCATTTAAAAATGCATCTTTTAGTGAAGATGTTTTTTAAATGATGAGTTTGAAAATGCCACTTTTAGAAAGTGCAAACATTCACCTACAGTAGAGAGATCTGGGCCGTTGTTTTGCTCACCATGCAATTCCAGTTTGGACCCAGCCATATGCACATCAGTCTTGAAAGAGGGCATTTTATTGCTAAACCATTCTGTGCGTGCCTGGGGAATCCATGTCTGTGTTGCCTGACAGCTGGGCTTTCCTGCATATACTCTAGAAAGTCACATAAAGGGAGTTGAGGTGTGCCCTGCATACCCTGATGGCTCATCACCAGGCTGATGGGCCTTCCTGAGCAATAGTGGTGGGAGAAGTTGTCACTTACACCTGAATAGGGAAGGACCAGGTTTTGTGAACAAATAAGACTTTTCTTTGAAGGTTGCCCACTTCAAAGACCAAAACTGGTATAAGTATTAAAACATCCCCAGATTTAGAGGGAAACATACAATCGATTTTCCCCTGTGATAATCAATCCACACAAACACTTTTTTCATTTTATGTTTTTTGTAGATTTTCCAGTCTAGCACACAAGCACTTTCTGAAGCCTTTGTTAAGCAAGTTAGGTTTTTGTTGGTGTAGAGTAGCTTTGCTCCACTTACAGTTTTTAAGCTCACATGAAACCACCTGTACCTTCCTGAAAGGAGCCATCGGGGCTAGAAAAACTGTGGAAGGCTAACTTTTTGAAATAAAACCATGTCTTAGGTCAACTTGCTGGTTAATCCCAATGCAAATTCTTCTTTTTTTGCTTATGTCTTTACGTTAAATAAGTGAAGACCTGCGTTGACCCCACATTCGATATGTGGAGCTAGGCTGAGGCGTCCCTTTTCATCTATGTATTAGTGGGAGTACATGGCGGAGCCTATTTGAGGTTTTTGTTCTCCTCTCTTGCACTATCTCTGTTTAAACTCGGCCAACTGTGATATGTGGGTAGTGATGTTAAAAACATATTATGGAAAATTGTGTTTATGTTCTTTTTTAACATGTCCATATGATGAAATTGGTGAATTAACTTAGAATATTGTGAACACATTTGTAACTGTTTTAAAATTAATGTAAATTTGCGCTTATACTACTGATATATAATGGATTTGTATTAGATTTTATATGCTTTTATGGTCTATTTTAATCAGACTGAATAAAGATATTGAATTGGAATTGAATTGGTATAAGTATTGGGGCTCTAACACCACAACTCTAGAATACTCTGGACTAAGTACTCTGCCAAGAAGAGGAGCTGGGAACACTGTCAGGAGAGACTACCACATTGCTGCATGCTTTGCTGTGTTGGGCTGCTGTGTGCTGCTTCTGTCTTTGCAGTGAAGGGACTGGTCTGAACTTTCTTTATCCTGTTGTTTAAGTTTCTCCAAGGGCTTGAGGTAGAGCTTGTCTCCTGTTGTAAGTCTCAGAAACAAAGACTAGGGGGCATATTAGCAAGACCCACGTTAAAATTATCGCCGTTTTAGCGGCAGGAAACTGCTGCTAAAACGGCGATAATGGGCTTGCTAATATGCGTTATGGAATTCAATAGAAGCCCAGGTTAGATGTCCTGCACATCTAACCTGGGCTTCTATTGGAATTCTATAATTCTATATTAGCAAGCCCATTATCGCCGTTTTAGCGGCAGTTTCCTGCCGCTAAAACGGCGATCATTTTAACGTGGGTCTTGCTAATATGCCCCTTCAACTTTATCTGCTTACCAGCACTGGGAGCTGCGTGTTCATGCTGCAACAGAAGAAAAAGGAACATCAATGCCATCACCAATGCCGTTGCCTGCATCATGACCTGACAGCACTGCATGAAGCAGCAACCCGCTTCACAACGCAATCCTGGTCTCGCCGCCACCCAACACAGTCATCGAGCCGCTGCTTGCACTGTGACCCGTGGGCACCGCACGTTGCAGCGCCTCACTTAACATCGCAGCCCTGTTATCACAATGACGCTACTCTCCGCTGATATTGACACTGCTGCCTGCACCGTGGCCTGTGGACACCTCTTGAGGGATAGACAAAGCATCACCCTATCGTACACCGCAGCCCTGGTCTACCACCGTCAGCGCCATCGACTCCAGCCTCGTCAACTGACACCGCTGCTTGCACCGTGACATGTGGGCACCGCACGGCGCATCGCTCGCTTCGCATCGCAACCTAGGATCTACAGATGACAGGGCTTCAACAACAATGCCACGCCACTGTCTGCACCATGACCTGTGGGTACCGCGCAATGCTTTGCCCGCTGCGCATCGCAGCCCCGTCGATGCCAGCACTCCTGATTTCAACCTCACGGAGTTCAATCTGCAATGTGTGTGACCTCAAGGCCCCAACGACCTCGGCACCGGCCTCTGGAACCAACGCAACATCTCCAGGTCTCATCGTGAGGTCCGTGACGTCCTGCATTTCCAAGGTACTGTTTAAAGGTCTCACCGACACCGTAGCTGTCCCCCACCCCTCGCAGTCGGCCTGAACTGTTGGATTTCTTGTTCACGATGCTGCGGTTGCCCTGGACAGAGTTATCGACTTTGGTGAACTGTATTTTAAGCTGATTCTTACAAAATGTGTAATTAAATTTATGTATGTTGTATTCTTACCGTTTTGGGCTTGTTTTTCACAGATAAAATTTGGCTATTTTTCTAAAACTGGTGTGGTGCCATTTTGTAGTGTTTTCACTGTGTTACTGTGTGTTAGGTGCAAACATTCTACACATTGCCTCTGAGATAAGCCTGACTGCTCATGCCAAGCTAACTCCCTTACCCTGACTAGAAGGAAGGGTCCCTACTTGGACAAGGTGCAAGCCACTGCCAACTAGAGACCCCCAATTCTAACAGCAGGGTTAACTGGAACTCAGTTAGCCTATTGTGATAGAGTTGGTGGGGTTCATGGCCAGCCTTAATGCCAGGTCTGATGTGGCAAGCAAAATTGAAATGGTGGTGGAGGGGAGGCAGTTTGAACAGTTTGGGCTAGTTTATGTTATGTGTGAATATGTTTGGTGAGAGTAGGTGAAGACTGTGAGGCATACACCAACTCACCTGGGAGAAATTAATCAAAGGTTTGGATTTTGTGTAACCTGTTTCTGGAAGTTCTTCAAGTAGCACAGCTTGGCATGAAGCTAGGTCAATTTCAGCCACTTGGGCCAAGCCAGCACGCAATTCTTGCCATACCCCTATATGCTTGGAAATGTAGACCCCCTCACATAAGCTTTAAATGCCTCCCACAAGGTGGCTGTGTGGACACCGAGCCCAAATCAATCCTAAAGTATTCCAATATGGAGTCGTATAGTTCGGACCGGAATACCTCATCATGGAGTGCATGGGAGGCGCCATTGCCACTCGAGGCCACATGCGAAAGGTATCCTCAAGACCATGTGTGCTAGGGAGTGGTCCGAGAGCATGATCAGTAGGTGTGTCACACTATCCAATGATGGGGTTACGGTCACAGAAACAAGCCAATAATCTATTCAGGTCCATGTATGGCAGGGGCAGAGTAAAACGTATATCCTAAAGCAGTCTCATGTAACTGGTGCCAGGCATCTTTGAGGACATATGTGTTGCGGAAATCGTTAAGCACCTGTATGGAGTGGGGCTTAGAGCTAGGTGCTGTAGCAGTGCTATCCAGGGAGGGGGCTAGGGTCATATTAAAGTCTCCTGCCATAATTACCTTGTCGGAGTCTATACAGCCCAAGAGGGACCAAGGTCATGGAAAAACTCTGGGGTGTCTACATTTGGAGCGTAGATTATAACCTGCACCATTTGCAGTTCTTCTAATGTGCCAGACACCAGTACGTATTGGCCCTTGTCGTCGTGAAAACTGCCGGCGAGGTGGAATGGGAGACTCTTGTGCATTAGTGTGCACACTACCCTGGAATAAGTGCTGTAGCTTGAGAAATACCTATAGGTCCCCATGAAGACGCAAAGGTGGGGGGAGCACTCGGGGGTAAATGTGTCTACTAAAGGAATGCAATTTTCATGCCATGTTGGGAAAAGTACTGCAAAACCTGCTTGCCATTGAGAGGGTCATTGAGGCCTCTAATGTTCCATGAAAGAAGTGGTACTTCCCCTACCACTATGTGCAGATATAATCAGTGTGTGAGTGTATAGTATGTAAGCGATGGCTTTGGGGGTCATATCCTTTCTGTGGGGCTAATTGATAGACAAAGACAAAAAGAAATTCAAGATGCAAAAACCCTCCACCCTCCCCCCCACTAAGCCCTGAACTGCCCAGTGACTCCGAGCCCTAAGAACCAAACCCCAACATAATTGCAACAACATCATGAACAACAACCCCACTGAGCTCCAGGTTGGGATAAACCTTTGGGAATGAGCAACGCAGCACCAAACAAGCCCCAGTTTCGGATGGGACTTGTGGTGGCAAAGAATTGGGTCTCATATTGTCCATTAGGTATGTACAATGCCAAGCATAGTTAAGGGGGAATTGGCATGCAAGTGTGTGTTTGGCACAGGGCAGATAGCATCATTAGTCCGGAGGGGTCTCCGAGGTAGGCGCCATGTCACCACGTGCCCAGGTCAGTCAGCGGCTCTACCAGTGCCACTGGCCCCCAAAGTCCACCATCCCGTGCGGTAGTAATGGAGTTGAGGAAAAGCAATGCCAGATGGTCTCAGATGCCTCAGGAGACCCAACTCCTGGTGCGAAGGGGCTACATTTGCTGGTGCTTCATCACCGAGCAGTTATCTTGATCGCTGGCGTGGCTCCGCCTCCTCATATAAAAATGTTAAACAACTATAATTATATTCAGTACATATGCTCAGACAAAATGATTAATTGAGTTCTATAGATGTGTGTGTGCCTGTATTAAAACACACACACACAAACAAAGAAGAGTAAGCAACCAAGAGGAATATATAAAGTCAACTTCTGGTATAGTTGAAAACAAAAAAAAGATATTAGCCTCATTATGTTAAAGTCTGTGTCATTTCATACACGGCCCTCTTTTTACGGTTAAATGTTTTACACCATTTGTAGTACAACGTATCAGCGTTCATTAGTCACCTTCATGATTTGGTGTTAATTGAAAAGGTTCTTGAAAATAGGACTTAATTATTCTGTTCCTATTAGCCTATGAAAAGAATATGTGAATTTGCGCTCCCTAGTACAGAGATTGCTTATTATAACAGGCCAGACAACACGTGAAAAAACAGCACATCCCACCGGACGATGCAAGATCTTTTGGCTTTGTCAATATGTTTTTTAGCCATATTATACAACTGCACGGTAGCTGTACAGCACGGCTAGGAGTAAAAAAAAAAACACTATGATGCAGCCAGTGTTGACAACATGGCTTAAAAGACATTGACAAAGCTCATAGATCTAACCTAGGCAAGACGTGACTTTTGCCAATGCTTGTTTTTCAAAAGTGTTTGCAAGGTGCGAATGTTCAAGAAGATAATGGGGTGTAAAAGAATTATGCACTTAGCTGGTTTGTGGCTTCAGTTCAAGTATTTTGCTGAATAACAATTTAAATTTTATTTATGAACTGGAACAATCACTGGCAAAGCCAATAAGTTTGGCTTTAATATGCTAATCACAGGCATCAATCAGGATTTATGTAGTGCGACAAATCATCCGAGAGGGTCTCGAAGTGCTGGGGATTCTAGCTGCTTTGTGGTGATGTGTTTATTCAAGCAGCCAGGTCTTGAGTCCTTTCCTCAATTGCTGGAGAGTTGGAGTGGTCCTGAGGTGCAGTGGGAGGTTGTTCCAGGCTTTGGCAGCCAGGTGTGAGAAGGAGCGTCCTCCACTGTTCACTCAGTGGATGCAGGGGGTGTATACAAGGAAGAGGGAGGCAGATCACAGGTGTATGGTTGTTGGTGGAAGGTCATCCATTTGTTGATGTACGCTGGTCCCATGTGGTGTAGTGCCTTGTATGCTTGGGTCGACATCTTGATCTGGCATGTCTTCTGGATCGGGAGCCAGGGTAGCTTCTTGAGATGGGGTGTGATGTGGGTCCATCTCAAAAGGCTGAGTTTTGCATTGTCTGTAGTCTCTTCGGGAGGTGTGCGGTGATTCCTATGTAGAATGCATTCCCGTAGTCCAGTCTGCTGGTGATGAGGGCCTGCATGCCGGTCCTTATGATGCTGACTGGGAACCACCTGAAGATCTTTTGTAGCATGTGTAGGGTGTGGAAGCAGGCGGTTGAGACTGCGTCTACCTGTTTCTTTATGGATAGCTTGCTGACCAGGATGATGTGAGGCTGCAGGTGCTGGTGCGGTCTGTCCCGCGGGGGGGAAGGGCAGAGTTCAGCAGGCCACCATGCGTTGTTCCATGGCGAGGTGTTGTTTCCAAAGATGAGTATTTCCGTCTTGTTCGTGCTGAGTTTGAGACAGTTATCCTTCATCCACTCAGTGATGTTCATCATGCATCTGTGGAAGTTGGCTCTGGTGGTACAGGGATTTTCTGACAGTGAGAGGATGAACTGGTTGTCTTGGGCATATGAGATGATGTTCAACATGTACATGATCCCCCTTGCAGACATCGTCACATCCCACGGACTCAACATAATCTCCTACACACATGACACTCAACTGATCCTCTCGCTCACCAAGGACCCCTCCAACGCCAAATCCAACTCCCACAATGCCATGACCAATATAGCCAAATGGATGAGAGACAACTGCTTCCAACTCAACTTTGACAAAACCGAAGTACTGATCTTCAGGAAGAATAGCTCTGCATGGAACCACAGCTGGTGGCCTGCAGAACTTGGACCTACACCCACACTGACCAACTATGCATGCATCATCCTCAACAGCCAACTGACCATGAAGCGACAAGTCAACGCAGTCGCCTCCTCCTGTTTCCACACACTTTGCATGGTCTGCAGAATCTTCAGATGTACCCCAACCAACACCAGAAAGACCATCACTCAGGCCCTTGTCAGCAGCCATCTCGACTACTGCAATGCCCTCTACGCCAGCATCTCCACCCAGCTCCTCAGAAGACTCCAGACCATACAGAACCCTGCAGCCAGACTCATCCTGAACCTCCCCAACAGAACCCACATCACCCCCACCTGAGAGACCTCCACTGGCTCCCTATCCAGAAGAGATTCAAATTCAAAATCCTCACACACACCAAAAAAGACCTCCAATACCTAGAACCTGCCTACATCAACTATCAACTGATCTTCCACCAACCCTATAGACACCTGCGCTCCTCTTCATTCACCATCAAACACACCCCCTGCATCCGTCTCAGCCACAGCGGTGGCCGCTCCTTCTGCTACATTGCTGCCAAGACCTGGAACGACCTTCCCCTCCAGCTGGGTACTTCCCCCTCACTCAAGATCTGGGTCTTCAACTGAGACACAGCGCCCAGATATCCCTAGGGGTGACAGTGTTGCGCTTTACAAATGCTGTTTGAATGATTGAGTCTGTGTGATCTGACAGTGTTGGTTAGGAGGTTATGTACATGTTGGAGAGGGTGGACATGCACAAATCAACACAGATTAATTGTGTCATCTCAATATGTAACCTTCTGCATGGCACCCTAGGCTTAGAAATAAAACAGACATAAAAGGCATAGAAAGAGGCAGGCTGCACAGAGATTAGCATTAATATTGGATGTACGTTTGTTCATGCCTGTATTTGTGAACCATAACACATCAAAGAAAAAAATATTGGCTTTGCCAATGCTTGTTTGCCTTTCTCAGTGAGAAAAGGTCTTTCTAAGTGCAAAAGGTACATCCATACTTGGATCTCATGCTTACTGTACTTTAGTACTTAAGCTATACCTCATTCACCCATCCTCGGTGTGAGTAATATGACCACAGAGGTAAATGTAGGAGTAAAGAACTTTACTGCAGGCCATGGGTTTTCCCTCTTAGTCACAACTAGAGTACAACTGTAAGTGGCCAAACATTTCACCCTGACAAACTTAACATAGACCTAAGGGTCTGAGGAAGTTTTCACTTTAACTATAAAGCGATCATAACACCTACATGGGCCGAAACCACTCTGGAATTGCTTGTGCTCCGTTCAGGGTAGACCTGACCTGACAGCTTGGGCTGGACTGCTCCTGCTGAAGCAGCACCAGAGCTGCTTTGCACACCTCGTCTTTGTTTAAAGTGGAATAGTGGTAGCCATAAAATTTACTGGAATGCAGCCCCTAATGGCTAAGACTTTTGCAAGTATTTCATTCATCAACTTTGTGTTTTCCTCTTTCATACGTGTAAGAATTTTTTTTTCTCCCCTTCTATTCTATGGACGATTTTGGTTTGACTTTCACTATGCAAACGACTGTGTTTGGACATATGTCTTTTGCATTGCTCAGACATTTCTGTACTGACAATGTATTAGATCTTGTAATTGTTTCTGAGATCAATTAAAGAGTTTTGAATAAGAAACAGAATGAGAGAATTATAAAGCAGACCTCTTCCACTTGCTTGTTTCTGTCCCAAATTCTATTTTGGATGCTCATGTTCATCACTGCTTTAATACCTACAAATGCATCAACTGATTTCAAAGGCTACGCTTAAGGCAAGTGTGCATCGTTGAAAATTGTCTTTTTGCAACCGTTGACTATGTCTGTTTAAACCTATGTTAAGTTTGCTAAGTTTTTCATTTTGGATCATGCACGTGAAAATCATAAACTCATAACCTCCCAGCTGTCCAGCCCTCCCCGACCCGTACTTAATGGCGGCTGCTGTGTGGCCGCGCCGCCGGCGCGACACCGGCGCGCCAAAGGCAATCCCGTCTGCGCCTGTCCACGACGCGACCGCGACCAGCGCCAGGAACCCTGGATCTCTGCACCGCCAACGCTACGACCCAGCGGCACTCCACGCTCTCAACCCAGGCCGCAACAACAACTGCAAGCTAGCATCACCAGCCGACACCCATGGACCCTTCAGCTGTCACCGCAGCCGGCACACCTGCAGCACTGCCAAGACCACGGACCCAGCGCAACCCACCCGCAAGAACACAACCGAACCGAAGACCCTGCAATGCATCCTCCTCAACGTTCGATCCCTCCACAAACACGCCACTGAAATCTGGGACCTCCTCGACAGCACCACCCCGGACATAGAGTTCTTCACCGAAACATGGACCAACACCACCTCGGGACCGGACATCGCCATCGCCATTCCCCAAGGATACAAGATCTCCAGGAAGGACCGCCCCACCCGCCCGGGAGGAGGAATTGCCATTGTCCACAAATCCACCCTCCGCCTGAGCACACTCCCCGACGAGCCCACAGACCTGATGGGACACCTTCACTTCAAGATACTGGCCAGCCCTACCACCACCCTCCGAGGAACCCTCATCTACTGACCCCCTGGACCCCGCGGACTTTTCACCAACTCCATCACGGACATCATCTCCCCGCATGCCATCACATCCAACAACTACACCCTACTGGGAGACCTCAACTTCCACCTCGACAACCAACTGGACCCCAGCACCACATCCCTCCTGGACAACCTCCACAACATTGGACTCCGCCAGATCGTGACCGAACCCACGCACTCAGCAGGACACACCATCGAACCCTCTTCACAACAGGAAACTCCATCACCTTCAGCCACACCACCGAACTCCCATGGACTGACCATCGATGCGTCCACTTCACCTTCAGAACACCCACCATCCACAGACACCAGCACCAGCTCCCACGAAGAAACTGGACCAGAATCACCGACGACCAGCTAACCTCATCACTCAGCAACTCCACCCCAACCATTGCGTAAAACGACGACCCCAACACCGCAGCCGGAACCCTGCACAGATGGATCTCCGACAGCGCCAATGCCATAGCCCCCCTCAAGAAAAACAACAACACCCACGCCAAGAAAGCTAGATGGTTTACCACTGAACTTCGAGAGTCCAGACGCACTTGCCGCCGCCTCAAAAAGGCCTGAAGGAACACCAAATCGACAGAAGCCCACAACTTCAGAGCCGCCACCAACGCTCACCACCAACTCATCAGAAAAACGAGGAAAAAAGCGATTGAAGACAGAATCTCCCCTCACGCACACAACAGCAAAAAACTCTTCAACATCATCAAGGAGTTCGCCCAACCCACCAGCGAGTCCACCGACATCCCTCCCTCACAAGACCTCTGTGACAAACTCAGCACCTTTTTTCACCACAAAATCAAGAGCATCTATGACAACTTCGACGAAGACAACCAACACACTGAACCCTCACCAACCACCCCCGACACCCTGAAGCCAGCGATCGACAACTGGACAGCCCTCACCACCGAAGACACACTGAAGACGATTAAGTCAATCCACTCCGGGGCCCCCAGGGACCCCTGCCCCACCACATTTTCAATAGAGCCGCCGACACCATCGCACCCATGCTCTGCCACACCATCAACCGCTCCCTGGCAACTGCCTCGTTCCCCGACAACTGGAAACACGCCGAGATCAACCCCCTCCTGAAGAAACCCTCGGCGGACCCCACCGACCTCAAAAACTACAGACCCATCTCCCTGCTCCCATTCCCAGCGAAAGTCACCGAGAAAGCCATCAACAGCCAACTCGCCACATTCATCGAAGAGCACAACATCCTCGACTCCTCCCAATCCGGCTTCAGAAAAAACCACAGTACGGAAACCGCCCTCCTCGCCGCAACAGACGACATCCACACCCTACTGGACAAAGGAGAAACAGCAGCCCTCATCCTCCTCGACCTCTCAGAGGCGTTTGACACAGTCTCTCACGGCACCCTAATATGCAGACTCCACGACGCAGGGATCCAAGACAAGTCCCTTGACTGGATCCGCTCCTTCCTCTCCGGCAGAACGCAGCGGGTTCGAATCGCCCCTTTTCTCTCAGACCCTACACCAACCACCTGCGGAGTCCCCCAGGGGTCCTCCCTCAGCCCTACGCTCTTCAACGTCTACATGGCTCCGCTCGCCCCCATCGTCAGAACCTACGGACTCAACATTGTGTCATACACAGACGACACCCAACTCATCCTCTCCCTATCCAATGTACCCAACACCGCCAGACACAACTTTAGAGACGGCACGCAAGCCATCGCCAAATGGATGAAAAACAGCTGCCTACAACTAAACACCAACAAAACGGAAGTGCTTATCATGGGCCCAAACCCCGACGCCTGGAACAACACCTGGTGGCCCCCTGCCCTCGGAAGCCCGCCCACCCCCACGGACCACGCACGCAACCTGGGAATCATCCTGGACTCAGAGCTCAAAATGGACCGCCAGATCAACTCCGTCTCGTCCTCCTGCTTCCACACCCTCCACCTCCTACGTAAGACCTTCAGATGGATCCCCCTCGAACACAGAAAGACCGTCACTCACGCCCTGGTCACCAGTAGACTCGACTATGACAACGCACTCTATGCCGGAATAAACAAAAACCTCACCCGCAAGCTACAGAACATCCAAAACGCCACCGCAAGACTGGTCCTCAACCTGCCAAGACACTGCCACATCTCCCAGCACCTGTGCACACTCCACTGGCTCCCCATCGAAGCTAGAGTCACCTTCAAGATACTCACCCACGCTCACAAGGCCCTCCACGACACAGGACCAGCATACCTGAACAGCCGACTCAAATTCCATGCACCCCAAAGGACCCTACGAACAGCCCAGCTCTCCTACACCATGGACCCCCGCACCAGAAAGACCAGTTTGGGAGGCCGCTCCTTCTCCTTCCTCGCGGCCAGAGCCTGGAACGACCTTCCGCTCCACCTCAGACAGACAACATCGCTCCCCATCTTCGCAAGAAACCTCAAAACCTGGCTCTTCAACAGACCCCCTCCTTGATGGACTGGAACCTGCAAACCCCCCACCCCCCAGCGCCTTGAGAGACCCCTAGGGGTGAGTAGTCACGCTCAACAAATACCTGATTGATTGATAATTAAATTCACACACATATTTTTTACACTTACAAGACGGGTCTGCATATAATATCCTCCTTTTTTATGCCATTGTGCACAGAAAATGTCTTCAAAATGCAAACTTGCAGAGACAAACTCAGCAGAAACTTCCACCTCTTCTTGGTTTGTTTAGACTGGAAATCAAATCTCTATGTAGAGAACATATTCAAGCATCACTTGAAAAACCTTGCAGGACGTGAAAAACCGGAAAGTATTGTAAATGTTCAAAATGCTATTGTCATTCGGTGTTTGCACTCCTCAAATGTAAGCTTGCATTAAAATCAAAAAAGTTGTCGATGTAACATTTCATTAAATTAAGTACTCATACTTTTCTTATGCGGCTACGGTATGCTCGCAGCATGTAGCGGCTAGTAACCGCTTGTTCCTCCCCCTGCCTTGAGGCTGCTCCTGGTGTCAGATGGACGGCAGGTGACAAAGGTGTCTGCAGTGCGCCTCGCATGAACGCTTCCTGAGGTGCGGCGGGTGTGTGGCGGTGGTAGCGGGGGAACCAGGACTCATTCTTCCAGGCTCCCTGTGTTGGAGGAAATCGGGACGAACATCCGAGGGGAAAAAAAAGGTTCTCTGTGTGTCCCAAGGCTTGACTGATGGGCTGTGCCTAGCGCCGATTGAGGGGAATCTGCTTCTCGGTTTCCTTTGTGCTGGCTCTTTGTGCCTGGAGGCGCAATTAAAGAAGGACGGCTCCGTGCCTGGCGGCACAAGAACAGGACGACAGTTGAGGGCTGCAGTGATATTAAATCTAAAAGGCTCGGATTGCTGGAAAGCGACCCTCTGGAAGTGCCGGGTTTTAGAAAAACAGACGAGGAGGTGATTGGAGGTGAGCTCTTCAGCTAATTGCTGGCTGCGTTGGTGGCTGTATTGGACTAAGACTTGATTTTGGTGTGCTGCCAGGGGTGAGAGTCTTAGAAGGAGAGGGGAGTGGGAGTGGGGCCCGTTTATCTCTCCCTGTAGTGTGGCCAGTGACTCTGGACCCCCCCCATGAGAAGTCTGCTTGGGGGACGTTAATAATAATAAAGGAAGACATCAGAGGTGTCAGCACGACCCCGACCAGGTCAAGCTAGCTCCCTTCACACCAGTAGGCCCTTGCCTTTTTTTTGGTGAAAAATGGGAAAGCATTTAAAAATGACAAATCTAATGGCTAAAGTGGATTCAGCTGCGAGCCTGAAAGGCAAAACACGATTAGCGAAAGCGAAGGAAGCATCAGCGGCGGCAAGAGCGGAGTATAGTCGAAAAACACTAACTGGCTCTACTAGAGACTCTAGCTCTGTGAGTTCAGAAGAAGAGCCGACTGAGACTAGCCAAAATTTTCGAGCGAGGGAAGCAGCAATAGAGAGTATAGCGCAAGGAGGGCCGGTGGAAGGTACAAATCCAGAGCAAGAGCTGGGCCCACTGGACAAAATATCAGAAAAAGATGACCTAGCTGCAGGGGCTTGGGAGGATGGAAAGAGAAAAGTAAACTTCCCTTCTTCACAAGAAACTAGAAAGAGAAAATGGTCAATACCAACAAGCAAAATGCGAAGGAGTATTCGTTATTTTCCGAAGTCAAAACACCCGTGGCCATCTCGGCTCCATCTGTGCTACTTCAAGGGCTTCCCGTAAAGACACAAGTCAGCTCCTCGCAGGAATCTCAACCCTCTTCAGGTCAATTAGTTACTATTGACAAAAGAATAGAGCACAGCTCTCTTCAACAGGATGATAGCCTTTCCACCGGTACAGTCGCAGGCTTTGCTATTTCCATTATTGCCGCAGCCATGATTACAGCAGTCCATGCATGGCTTGATATCTCCGCAGCCGCAGCTCCAGCCGCAGCTACAAAATCAGCTTCAGAAGTCAAGTAAAGCAGGACCAGATGTCTCAGGCCAACAAGGAGTGACCCAGAAAGAAAATGAAGGACTTCAATCCACCCCGTCGTTACAACTGCGGGAAGAAGGAACTCTCCTAAAATGTGGCATAAAAACAATGTTGAATCTCATCTAAGACGAGATAAGAGAGCTCAAGACAACACAAGCTAACGAGATAGCATCCCTTCATCAACGCCTCTCAAAGATCGAGGAAGCAGTGGGTAGTTTGCCAGCAAGGTTACAGGAAGCAGAATCGAGGATCGCGCACCTCGAGGAATAAATTATTACAATCGAACAGCAGGTGACTGTGGTTACTAAGGAGAAAGTCTCCTTGGAGAGTAAGCTTGAGGAGCTTGAGAACCACTCACAATGTGCAAATATGCGCATTGTGGGGGTCCCAGAAGGGAGTGAAGGGTCACAACCCCTTCAATGGGTCGAATCTTTCATCAAGAAGAGTGTACTCCCAGAATTTACAGGCGATCTCACTATAACAAGAGCACATCGGGTCCCCTCTCACGCTTTGCCAAATTTAAAACTACCTCGAACAATGTTGATCTTCTTTGCCGACTACCGCATCAAGGAGCATATTCTATTTAAAGCAATCCAGCAGAGACAATTTTCAATCAATGGTGTCGCCAGCGGTCCGATTTTTGCTGATATGTCAGCAGCTGCCGCACGGCGGTGAAAAGAGTTTGTCAAACTGCTCTATCTATTTAAAGCACAGGGGGTGCAGGCGTCAATAGCCCAGTAGTCTAAGTTAAGGGTTTTAGTGAGGGGTAAGTTCCATATGTTTGCGAATTTAGAGGAAACACAGGATCCCTGAAAGAAATCTCCTCTGCAAAGTAGATAAGAATTAGTAAATGTAAGGTCAGGGGGTAGCTTGAGGTAGGGGGGGCAGGGGTCACTTAGAGTGCAGCACAAAGGCACCCCAAAAGAGAGGTATTTGGGGAGGGTGAAGATGGGGTTGTGGGCCCTTTTTCCCATCTCCTGGGGAGGGTTAGCTACAGGAAGGGGTTGGAAGTAGGTTTCTGGGTGCAAGGGGGAATAAATGAGCAGAACCATAGGGCTGAGGTGGTGGGAAAACAGTTTATTGTGTCAAATGGATTAGTGCAATATCTAGGTATCTGTTGTAAAGATGGAATATAAATGTCGGATAATCTCGGTCAATGTAAACAGGGTTTTGAACAAACGAAAATATGGAGGGATAATAAGGTGGCTAGCTTCCTTTTCACCACAAGTTCTTTTTCTTCAAGAAACTCACCTGAAAACAAGTACTCCAAAGCTCTTTATTCCCAAATCCTTTTCTAAAGTTTTTTTGCGTCAGCAGGGATGGCAGTCAGGGGGGTTACAATATATTTTAGTCGGGGGCTGGATTGGGAATTTCTTCAAGTACATGGGATCCTCATGGGCGATGGTTATGTGTCACGGCAAGCCTAAACGGGAATGTGTTGAAATTTATTAACTATTATGGTCCGATTACTGATGATCCTACATCTATGGTCAGAATCAATGAGATTCTCAGAGGGGTTACTGGGCAAATTATCTTTGGGGGGGATTTCAACTATATTCAGGACTTGACAAAGGATACTTCAAATAAAAATGAAAAACAGTAGAAGCCGAAGATTAAAAAAGTAATCGATGTTATCACACAAGACCATCAGTTAATTGATCTTTGGCGTAGAGCCCATCGGGAAGAACTGGAATATACTTGTTATTCCCGACAATTCCAGTCGGCTTCCCGCATTGATTTTTTTTTAATATCCCGCTCTTTGAAATACACCGGATTGGAAATGGGGGCTAATTCATTTTCAGACCATTCTTTGGTCAAAATAGAAATAGAGGAGGGAAGGAGGGTGAGGTCCAGGTGGCAGATGGATCGACTCCTTCTCTCAGACCAACAATGGGTAACCGATACAAGAATATGGATACTAGAGTTTTTTAAGGTGAATAAGGTTACAGAAGAACTTTTTTCAGTGTGGGGGCTTTCAAGGCCGCAGTCCGTGGTCAGTTGGTGGCCTTTATGGCTGCACAGTATAAAATTCGGAGGACTCACATAGATGAACTCCAGTCGGCAGTTGATACGGCCTTGCGCCAGAAGAATGCCTCCTTAAGGGGAAAAGAGCTAGCTGGGGGGCAGCTTGAAAAAGCTAAACAGGAACTAAGAGAGTTTTTTCTTTTAGAAGAGATCAATAGTTCCTGGACATTTCAGCAGCAAGTCTACGAAGAGAGTCAAATGGTAGGCAAACTGCTGGCCTGGGCAACCAAGGTCAAACAGGAAGCAGCCCTAATTACTGAAGTATTAGAACCTAACACTAAGGCCCCGGTCACTGATAAGGAGAAGATTGCCCAGTTTTTTTTGCTGCATTATGAGCAGCAATATGCAACTAAATACATGGTCAAGAGGGCAAGAGGCAATTCAACAGTATTTTGAGGATATCAATCTTCCGCAGATATTGAATAGCCAGGCCGAGGAGATCCAAGTCGACATTTCAGCAGTTAAAATTCAGCTAGCCCTCACCTCAATGTCGGGAGGTAAAGCATGCAGTAATGATGGGTTGCCAACAGAATTTTATAAAGTCTTCGCCAAAGAATTGACACCCTTTTTGGCGGAGCTTTTTAATTATGTGAAAATGGGTGGTACGATTCCTACAGCGTTTAAGGAATCCATCATTGCCAGTTTTGTAAAGAAGGGGAAAAACCCCATAGATATTAATTCCTATAGACCAATTAGTCTGGGCGCAGCATTTTACTCCACTGGCACAGGAAGTGATCCATAAAGACCAGACAGGGTTCGTTGCAGGGAGGTCGATGTTCACAAATACAGGGTTTTTAGTACAGGCACTGGACTTTTTTAATAGTAATCAAACTCCAGCTCTTATTATGATGGTTGACGCAGAAAAAGCGTTTGACCTGCTGAACTGGGATGCTCTTTTTTATGGTTTGGGTAGGTATGGAATTCCTTCCCAGGTTATAAAAATGCTTTGTAATATTTATCAAGGGGCACAGGCACAAGTGTTTATTAATTCTAACCTGGCGGGGATAGTTAATGTCAATCGGGGGACTAGGCCTAGGTGCCCTCTTTCCCCCGTGCTTTTTACATCGAACCCTTAGCCAGTAGAATACGTAACAACATGGAGATAAAAGCACCAGTACCAGGAATGGCCAAACTGAAGCTGTTTGCAGACGACATTGGGGCATATTAGCAAGAAGAGGCGATAATCATCGCTAACCCTGCTTAGCGTGATTTTTTTTATCGCCGGCTATCGCTGGAATATATCGCCACGCTAACGCGGTATTAGCAACGATTAGCATTATGGCGATGAATATTCCAGCGATAGCGGGGGAAATGGGCCAACATCGCTGAATAACCAGCGATGTTGCATGGAGAAGGGAGAACACCTTGCTGATACGACCCTGTGGTCGTATCAGCATAATACACCCCCCCATGTTAGGTATGGCTAACACCTGCTAATTGCAGGTGTTAAATAAATGGCGATGACCCCGGTTAGCGCGACTTTTCACGTCGCTAACTGGGGCCATGGCCACCTTGCTAATAGGCGATAGGCCTGTTAGCGGGTGTTTCCCAGGTTTGTTCGACGGGAACGCCCACTTTGCATGTCATTAGCGATAAATATCGCTGACATGCAAAGCGGTAAAAAAACGGGCGCTAATGCCCGCAAACTGTCGCTAACTGCTGTTAGAGACAGTGTGCTGATAGGGCGATATGAATATCGCCGCTTTAGCAGCAAAAAGTGCCGCTAAAGCGGCGATAGTGCCCTTGCTAATATGCCCCATTATTCTTTATCTTAGCCCGGGAAGACAGAATATAGATCTAATTGTAGCCGAATTTGCACAATTTGAATTAATTGGAGGTTCCAAAATTAATCGTAACAAGACCGAGATTTTAACAATTAACACTTCGAATGACTTTCTTTTAAACAACAAGCACTTATTCCCAACTCCATCCGATATCTAGGGATTTATGTTACTAGTCAATATACTGAAATGTATAAATTAAACTATGAAATCATGCAGAAGAAAATCATAAAGCTGCTAGAAGAGTGATTGTTACTACCTCTCACATTGATAGGCCGAGTGGCTCTTATAAAAATGTCAATCTTACCCTTACTCATTTTCTTGTTTATAAATGTTCCCATAAAAATTAATATGACCTATTTTAAAGAGTTGGAAACAATTTTTAGAAGGTTTGTGTGGAATAAGAAGGCACCGAGAGTTAAACTCTCAGTGCTCCAGCTCGATATCAATCAGGGGGGCTTGCTCTTCCTCAAGTTCAAACATTTTATGTGCAGCCTTTTTAGATCCAATAGCCCATTTACTTGACCATAAGGGATCCGTCGATAATTTTTTTCTAGAGAAGATGGTGCAAGAAGCTGGTTCACAGATTCCGGTATTCCTGAAAACAGCTAAACTTCCCAAAACAACCGAGGTATAAGACCTTACAGGAATACATCTATAGACTCCAGACTTTCTATTCAAAGCAGGCTTGCTCTACAGGGTCTTATTTTCTAAAATTGACCGAATGTAAAAGCTTGTGCTTTCAATTTCAGGGTAGTCATTTAAAATCTTGGAACAATTGGGGATTGTATGAGCTAGGGCATTTTTTAGTTGATGGCAGAGGCATTACTTGGCAAGAGGTCCAAGTAAGGTGTGGCGGCCAGAGTAAGCCTCTTTTCTTTGAATATATTCAGATTTCTCATCTACTAAATAAGTGCAGTCTCCCATCTAGTTCAGGCCCAACTCCACTTGTGATTGCTCTATTTAGAACAGAGCTAAGAGGGATAGGCATTTGGTAATGCTGTATACGGTCTCAAGGGGAGTCCATTATGGTCAATAAAGTTATACAAAAAGTGACCCAGGAGACACAATGTAGGCTCTCAAATAGGGACTATCAAGCTATTTCACAGATAGGCAGCAAGGCCTTAAGAGCGGCTAATTTTAAAAGAATGGCATTCTTGTCACATTGGATGGCGTAATTAGACCCCAAAGGCTCTTCACAAGATACGCCCGGAACTAGAGAATAGATGCTTCCGCTGTCAGATGTTGGGTGAGGGAGGCTGGCTCCATACTTTTTTTACCTGTCCAAAGCTAGGACAATTCTGGGAAAGGATCTTCTCGGTTTTAAGCTGGGGAAGGCAGAAAAGTGTGGATCCTGACTCCGAGATTGCACTGTTTGGTCTTGCTAGTCAGAGACAAAATCTCAGAATGTCGAGAGGGGAGGAGACATTTGTCACAATTGCCTCCTTTATGGCCCGCTCTCTGGTACTTCAGAATTGAAGGTCCACCAAAATACCTACCTATTCGGAATGGTTTAATAAAATGACCCGTACTAGGAAATTTGAAGAAGCATACGCTAAGAGAGTAGGTGCCAATAAAAGATTTAATGCTGTATGGAATTATATGGAAAGGCTAGAAACTTTCGTTGAAAAGTAGGACTGAATTAAAAAAAAAAAAAAATTGCACTTTAGCACTGCACTTTAGTAATTTTTAAACTGGGAAGTGCTATACTAAATTGCATTGACTGCACCTATGGTGAGTCTGCATGGAAGATGTATTCCTAGCATTATGTTAGAGGGTAAATCCGCACATTGCACTTTATGGGGGAAAAATATACTCATATAAATTAAAGTTATTTACGAGTCAAATGCAAAAGCTTCATGAAAGGGTTTCAATGCTTTTGCAATTGACTCGTGAGGGACATCTAGTAACGACTAGTGGAACTGCAGCTTGATGTAATAATAATTTCAATGCTTTTGCATTTGACTCGTGAGGGACATCTAGTAACGACTAGTTGAACTGCAGCTCTTTGAGGAATTATTTTGATATTGGACACTATAATATTCACTGCCCACTGCTAATCTCGTCCCATAATGCTTTGCAGGGCCTTTGGTTGGGATTGTATTTTTGCCCATAACTGTGCTTGGGGTGGTCCTAGGAGGAAGGGACCACCACTGAACCGTTCAGCATGATATGCTCTTTGTGTTCAAGGCATCTGCTTGGTCCTCCCCCTAGGTTAGGGGGGACCCCAAAATCATCACCTCTCTCATTGCCTAATATTTTCATTGTCAAAGTTCACTTTTGTGAATTGGTTATATGCTTTTTAGCATGTAAAATTGCTTTATCAAAGCATTTGTAGGTGTTGATGAATTTGCTGCTACGCTATGTGTTTAACACAGTTTTGGCACTGTGCTACATGCAATTTGCGTAGTGTGTAGTAGCACAGACTACGCATGCTCCGTGAGCGTAGCGTAGTACTACGCCCAGGGTTAGTTCTGTCTAATTTTATGTGTATATAAGGATACCTATTTATCAAATCATTTGCATTAATTCTTTGTATTCTTTTCTTATGTTCAATTTAAGGAACAAATATACAAATTATCACACAATAATAACGAGCTAAATATTATGTCATTGGGAGGAACCTCATTTAACACATTCCTAATTTAGGTAGATGAAGTTTTTTCTCAGCAACAAGTTGGAGTATTGACCTATGGCAGAATAAAATTATTTCCTTCAATGTTAGCTTGTTGTTGTTGCAAAGTCGGCCTGCCCACATAATGTCCCTGGATTTTTCGCTTTTGACTACCCTGTTTTTGGCCTTTTACAGTGAGTAAGTTTCACTATCCGAGTCACACTCACAGTAAATTCCTGGTAAATGGATTGTGACTGCTAACCACCAGCGTCCACCTTTTAAGAAAGGCCGCTGCTGCACAGATAGAGCAACAGGCTCTGGGCTGATTACATGTGTCCACAGACGTGTGTGCACGTCTACAGACTGCACGTGTACAACTACCGTCTTGTGCAGCCAGATATCTGCGCAGAGGTAACCTGGTGCAGAAGGGTACTGTTGGTACTGTTCTGGGGTAGGCCTTGAGTGAGCATTCACAGGGTAGGTTGGTAGTACTTAAACTATGTTACACATTATAGACGGAATTTGCACTAAAGTAGAGATTTGCCCAGCTTATGTCTACGGGGTCCAGCGAGGTATCAATATAGGGGTAAACCTGCCCCACAAGTGTAGATTTAAAGTCCTTAACATCATACATACACATCTTATGGTACTTTACGAACTGTCAAAGCTCCTGACTCAGCTCATAATCTGATTCAAGGCATTTGTTCCCTCTACTAGGCTAAGGTAATTACTCTGCTCCCCAGCAGAATCACAAAAGGCCCCCCACACAATAAAGTCCATTAATGGTGCTTGACCCTGTCCTTGGGAAATGAAGAGCGGGAATAAACTGGCATTTGCTAATTAGCTTGTCACACTGAGCCCAGGCTCCCAGAAACAAAGGAAGAAAGCCAGACCTCTGGAACCAATCACAGGAGGGGTTTCCCTTAGATGTTTTGGTGAGAAGGAAATCAGGCAGCAGTGCCAGCTAGGTACAAAGCTAAGGCTCTCATGGAAGCTCTCTATACAGACAACTTGAAGTTGCCTTATTTGATTGCCCCATAATGGTGTGCAGTAGAGATGGGACAGGGGAGGAGTGATGATGTGGCACCCTAGGATTGGCCAGGGGTGTCTGGCTACCAGAACTTTGCACCCCCCCCTTAAAACACCAGCACAAAGGAGAGACAGAAGAGAAGACACTGTACCGGGTCGAAACAATGGAGAGTGGAAGGAGATTGAAGGAGAAGCCACATGATGTGATGTAAGGATGAAGTTTAGGACTTTGACCCCAGGTGAACCCCACGACTAGGATGGATCACTCCAGGTCCAGTGGCACTAGTCCCCTTTATGTTTCCTGAGGAACCATAGTGGGGATGATACTGCTGGTGAGCAGGATTAGCTCCTCTGGAATGTTTGTGGACTCACCCTTGATTTCACTGACATACAGTGTTGGACTTGGCCCTTTTTGCAGGGTCATCCCAGAAAATGTTGCCTTCCTCCGGTATTTTTTCTGAACTTTTGTTGGTGGTTTTAGGACTCTAGGCACTTTATCACTGCTGTTCAGTGTTAAAGTGCATGTGTTCTCTATGGTAAACTTGGTAAGTTTGGTCTACACCTTTTTGGCTTATTTAATTTACCTATCAGTCCCTTGTAAAATGGTATCTCATATACCCAGGGCCAGTAAATTAATTGCTACTGGTGGGCTTGCAGCGCTGCTTGCACCACCCACCAAAGTAGCCTTTCAAACCTGTCTCAGGCCTCTGCCATTGCAGGGCATGCACGCGCAGTTTACTGCCACTGTGACGTGGCACATAAAGTGGTTGCCACGTCTGTGACTCCCCTTTTTCTACACACCAGTCACCCCTAAGGTAGGCCCTAGCTAGCCCTATGGGCAAGGTGCAGTGTAGGTAAAAGGTAGGACATGTGCCTTAACTGTGTGGAATGTCCTGGTAGTGGCAAACAGTCTATTTGGTTTCTCACTACTGTGAAGCTGCCCTCTCATAGGAATGCATTGGGGATTCCCTGATATGTGTTTCAGTGGTAATTCCTGACATGAGAGGAGTAGCGTGATCAAGTTTGGTATGTTTCGAATAGTGGTGATAAATGCTGCGTAATGGTGTTCGCAGATTTATTATCACTATTTTAGAAATGCCACTTTTGGAAGTGGGCATTTATGTGTGCTATGTGTCTTTGTGCCTGCCTGCCTGTTGTGTATTGAATGTCTGGCTCGGATGACAGGGGCTGGGGAGGTGCAGTGGCTCCAGAGGGCCTGGGTGAGTCAGCACTAGGCTGAATAGGCCTGATCAATATTTGGAGTAGTGGTAGAAGCAGCACCTGAACCTGAATAGGGCTGTGCCTGTCTTCCACAATGCTGGCTCCGCCCCCCTGTGGTGTGTCTGGGGCCAGAGCCTACACTGACAATGGGGAGTGTTGTGCTTTTGATAAGTGCCCCACAGAACTGGTTTGGACTAGGTCTAGGGCCCTGTGCGAGGGCCGAACAAAGACTTTATGTGGTATAAATATTGGGGCTGTGACCCCATGTTTTGTTGCTTACTTGAAACTGGTGGAGGAGAAGCCTCTGGGGGGCACTGCTGCCCCAGAGGATTGCTGGGCCAGGGAACCGCCATCTGGAGTCTGCTTATGTGCTGGCCTGAGCCTGCTTCCTGCTCGGGGCCCCCAGGGAACTCCCAGGGTAGTCTTGGCTTGCCTCCCTGACTCTAAAAACTGCCTGTGGTGAGCGCTGTGCCTATTCGACAGCAGCGCGTGTGAGGGGCTGAATTTGCTGACCAAGCCCAAGACGGGGGCTCACTCTCTGGAAGGGCAGCCGGCGCTGATGAGTGCAATCGCACCCCAGAGGAGTCCTGGGCAGGGTTTCAGCCCATGCTGCTGGAGGCAGAGAAACTGCAGGTAAGTGGGTGCTTTGTGAGCACTGCATGCTTCTGTCCCCTGAGCCCATGGTGGGGGCTCGCTGCACCAATTAAAGAAAGAAGGAGCTCAGGCTGCTCGTGGACGCGCCGCACAACAGCCCTTTTCCAGGCCCGGCAGAGCGAGGGAGCCACAACGTAGACCGCGGCGAAGAAAGTAGAAAGACAGGCAAAGATTGCCTGGTTGTGGGTGGGGCTGGCAGGATCGATGGAGCGGGACCCTCGCGGGCTTTTGTGGCCCCAAGAAGGAAGTCAGGCAGGAGCAAAGCCTGGTTGAAGGCGGGCCGGCTGAGAAGAAGGGACGCGAGGCTGCAGTGCTGTTACCTTGGCCATCGAGAGGCCTCGAAACAGCCTTTGGGAGCCTGACTCGCCAGAGTGAGGGTGAGTCCAGCCATTGTGGGAGTTGCCTTCCCGGGGGGGGGACCGAGTGAGGTCTTCCGGCCCTTTGGGGCATCGCGCTACCTGTTGGTAGCATTGCAGGGATTACCCTGACTCTGGACCCGAGACCGGGAGAGGTCTCCAATGGATTTTAGCATACCACAGCTGCGCCGCTGAGTCGCGGGCAGCTGTAACATTGGGGCATTCTCCAGTAAGGGAGACAGGGTGAGTTGCACCCCCGCCCCCCTTGCATTGTAGTGTTCCTGGCAATCCTGGGTAAACCTCGACGGAGGCCCCCACTCCCTACTAAAGAAGGGGAGTAGCTTTAGTAGTCCCCAAGTGGGAAGAAACTACACCAGACTACCGCGCAGTCCAGGTGGACAGCGCAGAGGCGCTGGGTCTGCCGATTGAGGGCCAGTGGTCTCTCAGGGACATGGTGGCATATTGTGGACTATATTTATGCCTAAGAGGGGCATGATGTGTTGTGATGATGCACTGCACTACTACTGGTTATGTTTTGCATAATATGCTACACTAGGTAATGCTATGATGTTCATGCCTAAGGTGTTTTTACTAAGTGTTCCCTTACCAGTAGTTACTGGTTGTCTTCACTAACTGTGAATTAGGATGGTTATGACAGTGGCCCGATTGGCCCTGTAGTGTATATAATCCCTGTAAAGTCATACCAAGTGCCAGGTGGCACAGTGTATATATGTATTTACGTTCTGTGTTTTATGGATAATACAAAGGCTTATTTTTACATAACCTTGTGTGGAGTTTCTTTTGTGGTGTGACTAGTGTGTCGCTGATGTGTGAGTGTGTTGCACAAACGCTTTACACATTGCCTCTGGGATAAGCCTGACTGCTCTGCCAAGCTACCAAAGGGGTGAGCAGGGGTTATCTTCAGCGTGTAACTCCCTTGCCCTGACTAGAGTGGTGGTTTTTGCCTGGCTTAGGCGCATGCCCTAGCCAACCAGAAATCCCATTTCCAACACACAGGTGCATGTTCAAGAAGATAGGAGTGTCTGGGATTGCGGTGAGTGCAGCAAGGAGGAGTGGCTAAGGGGGGGGCTGTGTAAAATGCCCCCCCCCAAGTAAAAGAGTGCACCAGGGGCCCAGGAAGAGGACAGGTCCGGTGCAGGGGGCAGTCAGAATCCAGCTTCTCATGGAAAATGCCCCCCCCCTTTGCAGGCCAGGAGACCAAATGAAAATGCTCTTGGTGGCTAGGGCTAGCCACCAAAAGCAGAACCAGTACAATTGGCCATACTGGACCAGAGATATCTCCATTTAATGATAAGTCCCTCGTCGGTTCAAGCGCAAGATGGGGCAAGAAGCACTCTGATGCCTGAAATCAAGAATTCCTCCAGGGAGGGGACAACATATTGGTTTTGTTAGAACTGGAGTTCAAAATTTTCAAAGAATAATAGTAATGTAGTGAAATGTAGTGCTTAAAAGCATGAATCACCAACTGGGGCTATATGGTCGCGCTGGACCAGGTCAAACACAAAAGTTCAGGCCGACCACGATAGACCGTGGGTCAGATACAGGGACCAACCTTGTCCTGCTTAAAAGTACCTTGTTGCGTCGTCAACAAAGACCCGATGCATGGAGCTGAGGAGGCAATGGGTCATTGTCAATCCCTTTGGATGTAGGAGATGCATTGGTTCCAAGCCGTGCAAGTGAGAGATGCATTGTCGTCAAACCACAAGCTGTAGGCGATGCAGCGCTGTTGAGCTGCGCAAGTCAAGGATGCATTGGGAACTGGAGGCGGAGCGCTGTGCAGTCCAAGATGAGATGTCTTTGGTTCTTGCAGCAGCAGCGACGCGTTGGCGTCAAGGGTGATGAGTCACGCAACGGCAGTGATGTGTGGATTTTTGTAGTTGCAGCACTTTATACCCACTACCGGGGGCCTAGGACTGGATTGACACCACTTGGCGAGGCAAAACTCTCAGATGACAGAGTCCAGGAGTTGTGGATGAGTGAACTGAAGTCTTTGATGTCCCTGAGACTTCTAAGAGGTGGCAAGGCAGCAAGCCGTTTGAGTCACTTTGGTTCAGGGTTGTAGAGATGCAGGTCCAGTCCTTCTCACTCCTGGGAAAGGAGGGCAGCAGGCAGCAGATCAGCACATCAAAGCAGGAGTACAGCAGAGTGATAGTTCTTTCAGCAGCACAGCAGTCCTTCTTCCTGGCGAAATATGCACAGGTCCAGAAGTATACTGAACTAGTGGTGTCTGAGGTCCAGTACATATACCCAGTTGTGCCTTTGAAGTGCGGGATACTTCACAGAGAGGCCTTTGAAGTGCACAGAGACCCTGCCCTTCTTGCCCTTGCTCCAGACTGTCTACAGGGGGAGATTCAGCCCTTTATGTGTTGACAGGGCACAACCTATTCAGGTGTGAGGCAGAGCACAGCTCTGCCCCCCCATCAAGCCAGTTATTGGCCTATAAAGGCCCATCATGCAAAACCTAACCTCCCATTGTGTGTGGCTGTCTAGAGGAAATGCACAAAGCACAGCTGTCACCCACCCCAGACATGTATGGAGAGACAGGCAGAAGAAAACAAATGGCTAAAGGAAGAAAGTGACAACTTTCTAAAAGTGGCATTTTCAGAATTACAGTTTTAAATCCAACCTCCCCACTAGATGAGATTTCAAATTGCCATTCCATAGACACCAAACCTGGAGGTCCCATCTCTTCCCAATTGGAAATTACACTTATAAGATGTAATGAGGTAATCCCAATGTTAACCTATGGGAGAGAAAGGCCTTGCAGAAGTGACAAAATGAATTTAAGTGTTTTTCACTGCTAGGACATGTAAAATTTAAAAGTACATGTCCTACCTTTTAAATACATTGCACCCTGCTCGTGGGCTGTCCACGGCCTACCTTTGGTGTCACTTATATGTATTAAAAAGGAAGTTTTGGGGGTGACAAGAGGGCTAACTCCCCAGGTCGACCTGCAGTTTAAATCTTCACTCACAGGCTCTGCAGTGGAAGGCCTGAGGCATGTTGACAGGGCTACTTAAGTGGGTGGCATAATCAGTGCTGCAGGGCCACTAGTAGCATTCAATTTACAGGCCCTGGGCACATGTAGTGCACTTTATTAGGGACGTATAAGTAAATTAAATATGCCAATTGTGGGTAAACCAATGTTACCATCTTTTAAGCAGAGAGCACATCATGCACTTTAGCACTGGTTAGCAGTGGTAAAGTGCCCAAAAACCTAAAGCCAACTAAACGAATCCAGCAAAAAGGGGAGGAGGAAGGCAAAAGGTTTGGGGAAAACCCTGCAGAAAGAGCCATTTCCAACAGTTCTTTTAATAAATTTCCTTTGGGAAGGGGGTGTGTGTGGGGCTCCAATTTCAGGAGCTCCTATCTTCCTGGGTGCCAGGACATGAATTTATGGTCCTGGGGACCCATCTCCTTGGACTAAATGAGCAGCCCACGTGTCTTGGAGAATGGAGGGCAAAGGCTTTCCTCTCCACTGCCCATAGCCAACTTGGGCAAGAGAAACTCTAGTGCTCCAACCTGCAGGCGGGATCCAAGCAAAGACTACCTCCTGTGTGGTGGGAGCAGAAGAAACATGTTTTTGCCTCCTGTCTGCTGCACAGGAAGTGCAGCCTGCATGCAGGAAACTGTCTGGGGTGGTGCTGCTTGCTCCCTAACGCTAATGTAAAAGGCTCCATGTGGGTGCCCTGTGTGGGAAAGAGCCACATGTAATACAAGGAAAAAAGACTGCAGTGCGAGGCTGCGATGAAATCGAAGCCTGCTAATAAAATGTTCAAGCCCCGGAAAATGGAGCACACCATATCCCCTGTAAGTAGATTAAAATGTGCATAATTTCTCCGTGGTGGCCCAAGTTAGGGTACAGGCATGGTCAGCATGTTTTAAGAGTGTTGGGGTGGCTGCATGGAGTGCAGCAGCCCACCTCCAGAAATGTTTTATGTAACATGACCTTAAGGCTAGATAGGCATTAGAATTATGACGTGTGGAGAGACTTGCCGCTTTTACAAAGCACTCCTAGAGCTGGAGCATTTGTTCTTGGACTCTGAAGTTCGGAGAACCCTTGTGGATGGTCCTACAGCTTCAGTAGCAGCATGGTAAAAATAGAAAAAAGACTGCAGGATGCATGTTTTTAAATCTCAATGCTAATTGGCAATGTGGAAGGCAGACAATACTAGGTTTTACAGAAAAATGAATGTTAACATGTAACGTTGGTACTGTCCCTATTGAGTTCAATGCTATGACGCTGGTAAAACTTACAATGTTCTTTGCTTTTACTGGTATGGTGACATCCTGAAAAAAACAGTTTATTGTGCATGAAGTATTTGTGAGGGTACTGTGGTTTTAGGGTTCAGAATCCACTAGGGGTTTAATGTGATACAAGGGTATCACCAAAGGTATTTTCATCTACTTGATTGCACATATGTGTAATTTAATGCATAGGACCTAGTGCTGTATGTGTAATAAACATACTTTTCCTTTTTAATTTAAAAAAGCATTGAATAAACAATATTTCTTTGACTGTCATTGTTGCATATCAGCAAGCTGGGATACTGGCCCACACCACGTCCCCTGAGTAAGCCTTGGACTGCTCTGCTTCTCTACCCTAAGAGAGTCTATTGCTACAATGAGGTACTTGGAAATTGCAGACATATTACCTGTGAAGTACTAACGTCCTTTGCTAGCAATAATCCATTTTCTCACAGTTATATCACTAAAAGAGTAAGCAACTAATATTAACTTGTAGGTAATTACTTACTTTACAGCTTTTCATGGATTGAAATTGCCCTCTTGCATTGATGGCAATATCCTCTTCCTCTGAATCCGAGATGTAGCTCTGGAAGCAGGAGATGAAAGCTGCCCCTAAGCATATCGCCTGAGGAATGATACATCGGCCCCCAATTTGCATTAACCAACAGGGCTGTCTTTTAAATGATAAATCCTGATGCTGATTGTGCTTCACTTTATTATGAAAAACATGAGAAGGTTCTGTGATAGGGATGGGAAATTCAATTTTTTCAATCTGTGTTAAGCAGATACAAAACTGTGGGTATTTCCGCATATGCTTACTGTGAATTTGCAAAAGGGGGGAATGCAGGCGAAGTGCCCTGCAGACACACATTCCCCATTCTGCGTACTGAGGACTTCTTGTGCCACCTGACATGATCAGGTTTCTGCCATTGCAATTACCTAAATACATTCTTTTATTTGCAATGCCAAGCCTTTGACAGTGTTCTTTAAAGCAACTTGCCCAGCATATAAAGTTGTGTGGCACCTATCTACCAGCAAGACTCTGCAGGAAGGCGTGGCACACAGACTTCCTAACTTGACAAATTGTTTTGAAGTGCACCCTGGGGTCCAGGCAATGTATTTAGTTAATAACAACGAGATACATACATTTGCCCTGCCCTAAAAGTGCTAAATATTTTGGTTGATTATTCTCTGCCTACGGAGATGTGCATCAATCCCAGTTCCTCTCCACAGGTGAAAACAATGGGAGGAATCCCTTCGTTTTGGTAAACTGACAGGACTACAGGAATCTGGGATTCACAGAAAGGAGAGACCGCCTGTTAACGGACATTGGCTCTGAATCAAGAGGAGCAGCTATGTGTCAGCATTAGAAGTATAAGGGCCTGCTGAAACATTGTTCATAAATAATATACATTATTTGTTTAGTAGGCAATGTTGATACATACAGAAGAAATAACTAAGAGTACAAAATAGACATATGAGGAAAGGGAAAAGCTATATTTTAAATGTTGAAAGGATGAGTCTGCATGTAACAAACGTTCACACATCATACATGTACACATTTTCCAGATAAAATTCAATACATGGCAGGTTTGCAGCTAATAGTGTGGGGACACATTAGTTTTTCAAGCTCAAACGTCCTGTAATACGATTCAGGAAATGCTGCCAGTTGTAAACAAGTAATCATACAGTGCATCGCTCATAATGAATTTTTCTCTCCTTGTTTTTCCAGGGTTACACTTATCAATTTTTTTCTTGTGTTTGAAAGGTAGGGCTGTAAGCAGTCCTTGGGACAGCCCATCTGGGTGGATTTTCTCATCATGGAATGACTTGAAAGTTTGATTAGAGTGATCGGATTCTGGGCAGCAGCAGCGAGGGGCAGGAGACGTTTGTTGTGAGGAATTAGATCTCAGGAGAAAATCAATAAAGCAGATCCGGATGCTCGAACAAAACAAGCTTTTCAATGACTGAATGAGCATTGCTACTTTGAAATCAAACTTTTGAAGAGCCTGTAGAAGTGGTGGAAATATTGTAATTCAGTTTATAGACATATGGTCTGCATATTAGATTAATAGACGAGAATAACAGTTGCTTTACTTTGCTAGCCAAATGTGTAGTGTTTGTGTAATAGTTCTAATACCTTACGGAATAATAGTCCATAAAGCCGTCTATGAAAACAATAGAAAATAGACACGATGCAATGAAATATGATGATGAAACATGCCCTAGACCCGATTAGCTTTCTAAGGGGTTCATTTAAATATTGGTGCAAAATTAGCAATGATCATTTTCATAATATAGTTTACCGTCTCTTAATTTATGGTGACCAATGACGATACGTAGCACACATGATGTTTGAAAGAAATAAAATTTACTTTCATCTTTAACAAGACATTTTCGTTCACTCTTGTAAATTAGAAAGGTCAGTTACAGTTTGCTAGTGTATATTTGATACATTCTTTTCAGAGTTGCCTCACGTTCAAAATGGTTTTTGAGATGATGCAACACCTCAACTACAGATAATATAAAATCACCCCTGAGTTTTATTTTGCTAAATATACATTCACAACAATTCACAGGAGCACCCAAGTCGAAATCATATTATGATAACACATTTTTGAGTGATCAGGTTATGTTTTGTTCTTCTTGCTGTGATGAATTATGTTGATTCAATAATAGAAAGACCTTTTATTTATTTTTTTAAAAAGATTGTTTTACTTTTATCCATAACAGAAAAATATGTTTTAGATGCATTTAAGTAAAAGCCTAACCAGTTACTGAATGAATTGCTTCTTATTTTTCCAAAAATAGAGTTCAACTTGATAACGTCTTACTTTAAAAGCACAGTAGCAGGCTTTATGTAATGTGCAATGTATAGGAACCTCTGGCCATTCCAGTGATATATTTTCGCCCAAGTTCTGCAGCGAGCGTGGCTAGTTCTATATAACTTTACCTCTTTCAGATACATATGCTTGTGGTCATGCTATGCCTCTGACGCATTTACCCATGTTTCTGCTAAGCATACAAGGTTATGATCTGCAGAAGAAAGTGCAAAGTCTTCCTTATCCTTCACCTGTGCAATCTGTAGTTTGCACTGGATAAGACTGAAAATAATATATAGCTCAGCTAAAATGTTTAGGAGAACCATACCACCTCATCTTCAGAGAAGCAGTCTTTTTTCCATCTCTAGTAAGCAATTGTTAATTGCCCATCTGCCCTCTTGCTCTCTCGAGACTCAAGCAGATCTGAAGAATTTCATCGTTCTGCAGTTCATGCAACAGTGTCCTGGGGGTTCACACATCGGTGTGGTGGGAACTAAAGGAAGTGAAGCTACCCCGCTGACTGCGATTGAACTGGCAGAAGCTCGCTGCTCTGCTTCTACGGCCCTTGTTCTCGGCTTTGCCATTTTGATTGTCTCGCATTATAAATTTCTCTATCAACTGAAGTTTCTCGTGCTCTTCTTTCAAGAAAATGTTGACTAGCAGGGTTTTTTCCCGTTTGATTTGTTCACTTATATCCTTTGGAATGTCAGGAATCAACCAATCGACTACCAAGCTGAGGAACAACACCAGATTCTGCAAAGACAGAAACAATAAACAGAGCTTACTTACTAGGTCTCATTGCAAGGGAGGTCAACAAGAAATACATGGTATGGTTTACGGATGCTGAATTCTGGTACAGGAGCAAATAAATAAATATTGCAAAGACTGACACTTAACATACGTATGGTTTAATAAGAAACAATCACCACAAGCCTGTCTATTTAGGAACCTTTTTTGACTTAATATGAAGTGGGTCCCACTTCTTTCTATGTAAAATAACCTGAGACTTACTCAACTTTAATAAATACATTAGTCGAAGTCATCTCATGGAAAAGCAAAATAGTCATTATTTTGATCATATTAACATTTGTATAGCAATACTTCTAAAGAATGGCCAGCAATGCAATTTTTACAAATTTTATCATAAATGTATGTAGACCTCATATATTATGAAGAGATGAAGACGTACACGCCTGTCTAATAAACATTTTTAAATTATTATTTTGCCTTCTCTACATATTTCCTTTCTATTGTGCATGTGTTAATACTTTTATTTTCATGCAATTGCATTCTTAAATAGGTTATTAAACATATATAAACATATTAAATGGATCCCAAAACACTTGGCTCTATAACGAACAATGTTAGTGATACTTTTAAGTACTATCTCTGTATGGAATTGAATTACTATCTGTTGTGGATGGAAGTCCACCACAAGTAACAAGGTCACTTACTTGTAAGGTCCAGGCAAAAGTTTCAATAATTTAAACATGAGTTCAACCCCTGAAAGCTATGGCACAGAGCAGGCAGGCTTAACTTAAAGAAAATATGTAAAGCATTTAGAAGTAACAAAACAGTTAAAGTAAAAAATACAGCATAATAGAAATCTCCATCAATTTATAAAATGGAGAAAGATTTAAGAGAGCAAAATTACTCCAATATGACAAATATCCAATAAGGGGAACTGGAGCTAAGATTTTACAAGATTTAAATGAAAATAGCATGAAGAAAAACTAAGTTTCAATAGTAGTCTATAATTGAGTAGACCAGGACCTAGGTGTGATTTCAGGTCGACAGCCATGGAGCGCAGGTTGAATACACTAACCAGGTTCGTCCTGGTTGGAGATTTCACCATGGAACTTAGTCTCTGAAATGGAAGCTGAAATCCTGCAGCGGGGGCAAGGTTGAAGGCTCTACCTACGGAAATCCTCTCAAAGTTGGTTAGCCGTTGAACGAGGTCCCGGTGAAGCTGTCGGTTTTGGTAGGTAAGGCTCACACCGAGGGAATTCCTTGCGTCAGCTGAATACTCCTGGCACCTTTGACTGGTCAAGATTTCTATGCTTAGACTGTATTTTTTTCAGAGCTCAGAATTCTCCAGGGGACAAAAGTGGCACGCTCTATCCAACGATGAGTTCCAGAATAGATCAAAACAAATTAATATTGGTCCTCATTGGATAACAATATGGGGCTGTGAAGAAAAGCCTCTATTTACTCTATCTCACATAAGTTATTAAAAGGACAAGTACACACACAATCGTAAACTCCAGCAGCTGTTCATCAAAACATTACTTTGTGCCAAACTTCCTAGACCTCTGACCCTAATTGTTTGTTGATGGGAAACAGCCATTACATCGCATGCGTTTCAACGCATGCGATTACAACGCGATCATTACAACGACCGCGTTGTTACATCGCAGTACATTACAACGCAAGTTGTTACATCGACTTGCTGTAGGGGGCGCTCTAACCTAAGGAATAGTATAATTTACTATTCCAACACCTTCCCTACTGTTGCGCACACTGGAGTTGGAATAGTAAATTATACTATTCCAAAGTCCAGCGCGCCCCCTACAGTAAGTCGATGTAACGACTTGCGTTGTAATATACCGCGATGTAACAACGCGGTCGTTATAACGACTGCGTTGTAATCGCATGCGTTGTAAACGCATGCAATGTAAGGTGCTATATTCTTTGCTGATGGATGGTTTAAAAGCTGTTTCAGTTAGGGGCAGCTGTGTTAACCACATTATATAACAACATATTGGTTTAAAGTGTTGCCTGCAACCTGGAAATGCTCCTTCTTACAGCCCATCTATTAAAAGCTCCATGGGGATCCTAGCAGCTATCAACTGAATGCTTGTTTAGATGCTGCTGATAAGTTATTTTAAAGACGTTAAAATCATCTGCAATTGTTCAGCATTTATTGGATGCCGCACAAATGTGTTTTAGGAGAAACTGCCCTATTTGACCAGACTTTGCAAAACCTTCAGGCACAGTTGCATGAAGAAAGATGGGTGCAAATAAAATTAACAAATCGATTGGGGATTTCGCCATGACCTAACATATGAAACAGCCGGAAAAAGAATGAGTTTTGGTCTAAATCCTATTTTATTCATATATGTTTATATATTGGAGATGTACCAGAAAGTGTGATGACCTTCTTCGTGCAATTGGTCTGCAAAAGTAAATCAACCATGTGACATGACCATAATCATGAGAATTTGCCAAAGGCCATCATCATGCCATTTGGTCACTAGGATTGGATGTTAACATAATTTATTAATTTATTAATAAAACATTATTTAATAATAAAGTCTACATTCAACGGGTTGAGTGTTATCGTTTTCAGTGAGTTTTTAGATAGGAACTTAAATTGAAAAAAGCAGTTAATGGATGTTGATCAAAGATCTTTAAGAGTTATGTGTGAGTTATGATGTTAATTTATATGTATGGAGAACATGCTATTGCTGAAGCACTAATCATATTCAGAAGCTAAAATAAATCTCATACAGTGTTTCATTGGCTTCTGGTCTGATGAATTTGAGATTAAATTTAACAGGTATCAAAGCAATGCATAGACCATTGAACCTACATAATGTCACCCCTAAATTACAAATCTAATGTTTACTGGGCTTAGTTACGATATCCGTTCTGGTAGACACGCAGCTTTTATGTTACCTAAAACAATGTGCAAGTGCTCAAAACGATAAATGAAAAGCTAGATAACATTCTCCGGGTTTCCATCAATAGATCCGCTAGTAGCTATACTTCAGGCTTTCTAGAGCACTGCGAGTTGTCTATTTGAGAAAAGAATTACAGTATATAAAAGCCGAAATTAGACAATTAATGAAAAAACAATTAAATAATGCTCTGTTCAGTAGGCCTGGGCGGTAAATTCCGTTCCGCTCGCAGAATTTGCGGAATTTGGGTAATTTCGCGTTCCGCGGAGAACGCGGAATTGCCAAAAATTCCGCGATCCGTGGCTTCGCGGAATTTTTTGCTTGTTCGCGCTTTCAAAGTGCGTGTTCGCGAGATATTTCCCCCCGAGCACGCAAACAGCGTTCGCGAACAGGAAAAAAGCATCGCGAACGGGCGGAACAAGCAATTCCGCGTGTTCGCGGAACTTTTGCGTGCTCGTGGAGATTTTTTACCGTTTCGCGGAGCTTTGCGTAGCACGACTACGCAAATTCCGCCCACCCCTACTTCAGAGCAGATCTGGTTGATTTTGCTCAGAAGAAAAACAAGCGCTATGCAATTGACATGTTCTGCCTGAGGAAACTGCTTCATATTCATTTAATTCAAAGCACAATAGTTAATATTCGATTTGTTAGATTAAGACTCTTTGTTGTATCTTTTTTCATAGCAAAATTAAATGTCAATAATACACGATATACATTGGCACAATGGCTGATATGTTAATTATATGTCCACAAATGCTCTTGGAGGGAAGGTAAATATTGTAATTTAACACGATTTAGGAAAGTTCAGTCAGCTATATCTTTAGGCTATAATGGGGCTACAAATATTGGTATTAGCAACATTTCTGAAACTAGTGGCTTCTAAATTGAAGTGAGTCTAACTTGCTCAAATATTGCAAATGAAAGTTTGTGAGTTGTGCATTGGGTAGTGTATGCTATGGACATATTTTTTTTTTAAATATCTGTTTCCGAGCCCTGACTGACTGTTCTAATTATAGCAGCATGGAGTGTTTTCAAACTAGATATGTATTTGAATGGTGAGCTATATTTTAATGCGTTGTGATATGATATTGTTATACATGATAAGCAAGAGAGCTATTTATTGCCCAATATCTACTCATGTAGGGTAATGCACAACAATAAGCTCTTTCACCTTTGGGTATTTTGGGTATAAAATTATATTTGATACAAGCTTTCAGTTACCGTAACAATAATTTAAAAAAAGACTTATTGGGATTAAAATAAATAATCTAAATAATATATCAATGAAATCATGATCAAGACTGGAAGCAGGAGACAGGAAAGATGCTGGTGCATGCACTATAATGTGCATGAGAAGGACTACTACAAACTAGCACTGACCAAGTATAAATCTCTTCCAATAAAAGAAAAAAGTAACTATTACACACAGCAAATTGAATCAGCTAAAAACTCCACCAAGGAGTTATTCCATGTAGTAACCAAGCTTACCTCTCCCTTTAATAAAAAAAACCTAGGCTGAATCCAGTAGACCCCAACAATTATCGCCCCAATTCCTGCCTTCCTCTCCCAGCAAAAATCGTGGAGAAAATACTGAATATGGAGCTTGCCCAGTTCATCCATGATAACCATCTTCTGAACCCGACTCAGTTCGGTTCAGACCTGGGCACAGCACAGAAACTGCCCTAATCAAAGCTACCGAGGAGATAAGAGCTGCATTAGATAATGGAGGTTCAGCAGCTCTTATCCTCAACCTGTCCTCAGCCCTTGATACGGTGGATCATAAGACCTTGATCAATTGCTTGGCTGAACTAGGAGTTGAAGACAAGGCCTTGTCCCTCCTGACTTCCTTTCTCTCCAGTAGACAATCAGTGGACTTAGGTTGATTTGAATCGTCTCCTTTTTGACACACTTGCGGGATCCCTCAGGGATTCTCACTTAGTCCAACACATTTTAACATATATGTTTTGGAACTGGCTACCCTAGTCAAGAGCTTTGACTTCCAACTTACCTTCTATGCTGATGACTCTCAATTAGTAGTGTTAGCCTTCAATAACGATCCCATAGTCTCCACCCCTTTCCAGAACTGTATGCAGGCAATTAGTTCATGAAATAATTTTGAAAGGTTTGGAAAGTGCTGATTGTCAGCATGAGTGACTCTGGAACCACATGATTTAGACACAGGCATTAGAGGTGATGCTAATGAGAGATAATACCAGGTCACAGAGTCGTAGGAATGGGTTGGTTATAATCTGGCGCAAGTGTACACGTCCATCTCACTTAATTAAACAAGGTTCATGTTTATAGCTCTCCACATCTCTGCTAAGACTCTTCCATCCTGTACTTTTTCATCATACCAGGAATTCTTGAAGAGTGTGTTATGAAGCATAATTTGCATTATATTGAAAATGTCTGCTGAGGAAGGTTGTAGTGCACAACGGCATTTCTAAATAGTTCCCAGAGAGAATAACTGTGAAATTGTTGCCACTTTTGATAAAGGGGAAGCAACTTATAACAAAGAAATCCCTCTATTGATGTAGTTTCAAAGGTGATGTGCAGGGTTGCCTAGGGTTTGTTGGAATCCATCCTCAGGTGGTAACTTGCTCACAATGCACCGCATGGAACTTTGAATATGCAGAAACATGGCCACTTCAGCTAATTTTATTCCACATTTCAATAAATTAATCAAATGATGTCAATGTTAAAATAAAACCAGAGCATACTTGTGTGTGGACAGAGGAAATATGACTCACAAGTTAAACCTCAATGCATTGTGCTGCTTCTCTGCATTTGTGTATATGGTTTATGCCAAGACGTACTGCTTTTAGTAATAGCATTTATAAACAAGAGTATTTGGCTATAGCACAAGGAGTTTATTGTCATACTAAAATGTAATCTGTGAGGCACTACACAGTGAATTATTAGTTAGACTGTAATTTGACTTTTGCACTGGTGAAAGATATACATGTATAATAATATATACACTTCTTCCATATAATATGTTTTATTGGACGTAGCATACATGCACATATTTCTCCACTGCTAATTGGGCAGTCGTGTGTGTGTGTGTGTGTGTGTGCGAGCATGTGTAATTACTTACATTTTTAAATATATTTTAAGTGTATTGATATCCTAATCCAATCTATGCTGCTGTTTTATAACCAATAATTTATTATATATAGACCATTCATACATTTAAATACCCACATTACTAAAATCAACCTACTGGTTCTATAAAAAATTCATCAGATAGTCATCTTCAAAAAGGATCAGGTACAATATGCACAAACAAGTATTTAAATGCATATAATATTCCTGGGATGTAGCTTACGACACTGATATCAGGTCAACCACCATGTTTAGGAGACTGGGGTTGTGCAAGCGTGCAGATTTTGAGTGAAGTAATAATGTAATTACATTTGACTTGCCCCTTCATAAGCACCTTTAATGAGCATCTATTTAAAAATTAGCACAATATAGAATGCTTACCTGAAAAAGAATAACAAAGGCCAAACGAATTGCTAGGACTGACCAATACTGCTTTGAGAAGTCATATTGGTTTGCTGACCATGGAGGTTCTCTGTAATCCTTGTACCTATCCAAAAGAGATTTTAAAACATTAATTAAATGTCCTGAAACTACTTTGACACACCTTTTCAAGAAGAAATGAGCTGTGAATGATGAGAAATGGCAGCCAGAAGGCTAGTAATGAGATATTTGGGTAGGGGGCAGCTGAGTGGGGGTGTGCGTGAAAGGAGTGGCTAGAGGTGTTAACAGAACAGACATTGTGATTTGGTGCACGGTTGCATGTCACACTATTGTTAACATAAATATAGTCTGACATAAATATTACGACCTAAATATAATTGTAATAAATATCTGCCTATTGGGTGTAGATTTTCTATTGTTTACTGCAATGGAGGTGCTATTTGTGTAAATGATATTGAGGGAACAATATTTTTGTCAGAGGATATTTAAGTAACAATATTCAGAGACTATACCCTGGTGTCTTGAAGCCACTGACCTTAAGAAACTGAAAGCTGTCTAAGTGAGTCCAAGCCCAGAAGTGTAACAGGACAGGACTTTTTTGCCAAATGAGCAAATATTGTCAGAGTATGGAGATTAGTTCCTTGACTTCTATGTGGGAAGCCGCCATAGGCCTGCAGATTCAGCAGCACTGGAAGGCCCACGTTAATAAATTTAGTAGCTTTTGATTTTGATCCTGCTTTATAGGTTTGGCACTAGCAAAGACCTTTTGATTTTACTGAAATTATATGGATAATATACTTACTTAAAGACGCTTGCAGCCAGCTCCCTTTATTAACTGGTCGGTTATTGTGTCATCACATTTTGCTTCCATCCACTACAGCATACAGCAAGGGGCATTGGGTGAGCCTACTTCTGCCACTGACTAACTTCACTTTGAGTGACTGCATTGGGCGTTTTCACAAGGATCACATCCACACTTTATTTTATTACTATAGTGTGTATCTTTGAACAACATGGGGTAACATGGTGGTAAAGATGATTTTGAAAAATATGTTATTTAAGTAAAGTTGTAAATGTAAAGGAGGTTAGGTGGTGTTCAAAGCAGTAATAGGTTCTTGTGAAGAAGTGAACGTGATGTATGGGAGAGGTGGATAAGTTATATGGTAAATTTGATGGTGAAGAATCATAGAAAGAGTAAACTCATGAAAAAGACAGAATGTGAAGAAAATGAAAGTGGGGAATTAGATGTGGTTCATGGATAGTTCCATTCCCAACATAATGACAAGGATACAAGGGGCATGCACAAGAGGATTTAGCATTATTTCTAAAAAAGCTTCATTTTTGTTCCAGACAAATGATCTCTTAAATTCACCACCATCTGGGCGTGGCCTTTCCTGCCATATGTATGGTGAATAATGAAACAATTTCCCCACCTGAGAGTTTCAAAATGGCACATTCAAATAATCTCATAGTAGGGATAAACTGCAAGTCCTGCTAGTCTATCCATTTCCATAAAGGTTTTTTTCTAAAAAAAATATTTGCTCATGTTGCAAACTGTGCTCTCCCATTGCCCAGAACATTTCTCACCAACACAATAGTAGCAGAACATTAATAGGAGTACAAGGTAGTATCAAAAGGGGGGAGGACACCTAGAGGACTATCTTTTCAAGGCCAATGCTTAATAAATTGTCACAGTTATAGTCTAGGATGATTCCTCAAACAAGATGCAATCCTGTCAGATATGAATCACAAAGCACATCTGAGGTAGTTATCTAGTGTTAGATTGCCTGTGGCATCTCAGAAAGTTTTCCAGAAATATTGAGGCTTGTTTGACCTGTCAGTCTTAGAGTGGGTTTCCCCCAAAGCTTTTGCCCTCCACTTTTTGCTGAAATATGTTGCTGGTGATATTGTGTTCCAGGGTCCTAGAAATGTTTTGTGATGACTCAAATTGAAAAATATCACCCAAGTTTGATTTCTCTTAAAGAAGGCCAGGAGAATAATGGGAGGGCAAAGTTATAAAAACTTTTATAGATCTAACCAGGTCACATTTTTGCCAGCTTCAAAGAGAGTCTGTTTTTAAAACATTTGCTTTTAATCATTACTCTTCACAGCAAAACATTCTAGCTATGACAAAGAACTTTTTCAAAGTAAAATGTCACGCTGCAAAAATTAAAAAATTCACCCTGTTGACTTGAAGGCATAGACTTTCACCAATATCAAGGCATGGTACACAGAGGAATTTGCCTCTCACACTTAAGAGCCATGAACGTACCACCTCCTGACTCCTTCATGTTCAGAGTATCGTGTGATCACTGAAGCATTGACGGTGGACATTACAATTCCTTTTCAATGAAACCTCTACTAGCTCTGAAGCACATTTTTGCCTCACTACTATTATGTAAGTGATACACAGTTAAGGCAACTTGTAAACTGCAATTTGAAAAGTAATACAATACATCTTGTATCTACATTTTAAGCAATTGTAAGAGATATAACTGTGGCTGTAAGAAAATGCCCCTTTTTACTATGTTTTACAGCTGGATTTTTGAGACTGTGCACTAGGATTCTGAAAAGCAGGTTCTAGTGCATGTGCTCTGACATCTGAAACATGTCGAAATTGGCTATACTCCTAATTGGCATACTTAACTTACCTATAAGTCCCTAATATGTGGAACAAAGAGTCCCTAGGGTTTGTAGGTTGAATGTCACTAATGGACTGCAGTGCAAATTGACCCTCAACTAGAGTGATAGCGCAAAACTTGGCTGCAGGCCTACCACCTGTTAGAAATTGGATTACAGGTTGACTGGTGTTTGAGCCCTGGTGAAGCAGCAACCACAATCCTAGTCAGGGTAAGGCACAGGCAAACCCCAAATTAACCTGTGCCCAAACCCATGGTAGCTTGGCACAGGGACGTCAGGCTTAACTTAGAGGCAATGTGTAAAGTATTTGTGCAACACTCCAAACAGAAAAACAGTGAAAATACCACACCAAAAAAATCCCACACCAGGTTAGAAAAACAGAGCTTAATTTAATAAATAGAACAAGACCAAAACAACAAAAATCCAATCAGTAGAACAGAAGTTATACATTTTTTAAAGAATAAAGTGCAAAATAGCACCTAAAAGCTTAAAGTGCCAACCGCGGCTATCTTGTCATGCTGCACTGGGTCAAAGTGCAGGCTGACCGCGATGGAGCATGGGTCAGAGACAGCCACAGATTACATCCACTTAGGTTTTACCTTCTCAAGTTTTGTGCCAAGAGTCCTGTTTATGTTGGAGGGGGCCCCGGGGAGCAAGGAGAGCATCCTGAGCAGTGGTTGGTGTGCCGCAAGAGCAGGATGCGCGTCGCAGAAGGGCGAGCTGGAGGTTCGTCTTGACAGTCCGCTGTGTGTGATATATGCTTGCTGTGTGAAGGGACGGGCTGGTGGCTGCTCAGGCTGAATTTTGGTGTGAGTGGTGCCATCGAGGCAAGGGGCTCGTTCGCAGTCACGAAGAGTCCAAAAGCTTGATTTCAGGAGCTCATGATCCACACTAAGGATCCATAACCTGAGAGGTGCCACTTGAGGGTCATGGATTCACTGCAGCTGGGTCCAAGAGCTGGTTAATGAGCCTTTTATGTCCCTGAGACTAATAACAGGAGCCCAGCAGACTAGCGCTTTGAGTCACTCTGGGATCCTGGGTTCAAGATGAAGTTGCAGGTCCAGTTTTTCTCCCTCGGGCAACAGGGCAGCAGGCAGGAGGTCAGGGCAGCAGTCCAGCAGATTGGCAGTCCTTGTAGCAGCACAACAGTCTTTCTTCCTGGCAGGGTATCCACAGGTGCAGAAGTGTACTGAAGAATTGGTATCTATACACTGGTGCCCTCTTTCTGGAAGGTGGGTGAAGCTTCTAGACAGTGGCTGTGAAGTTCATGCAATTTCCTGCCTCCCCTGCCCTGGCTCCAAGCTGGCTGAAGTGACAATGTAGGGTTGTTAGGTCCTGTGTGTGAAGGCAGAGCACAGGCTATTCAGTTGTAAATGGGACTGTGCTCAGCTCCGCCCCCTATATTGCCAGTAGATGGCCCAGGCACACCTAAACCCTCTATTATGTGGCTGTCTGGGATGAATTCACAAACTCTAACTGTCAGCTACACCCAGTCATGTGATCCAACACAGGCCACAAATATAAAAGGCTTAGGACTCTTCCCATTTGAAAATGACACTTCTAGAATGTAATAAGGCAACTCCAATGTTATCCTATGGGAGAGATAGGCCTTGTAGTAGTGATAAACGAATCTATGAGTTTTTCACTACCAGGACATGTAAAACATAAAAGTACATGTCTTGGTCTTAAAATACAGTGCACCCTGCCCTTTGGGCTGTCCAGTGCCTACCCTAAGGGTGACTTATATGTGTTTAAAACAAAGGGTTGGGCCTGACAAAAGGTTTATTTTGCCAGGTCAAAATGGCAGTCTAAAACTGCACACACAGGCTCTGCAATGGCAGGCGTGAGACATGTTTGAAGGGCTATTTAAGTGGGTGGAGCAATCAATGCTGCAGGCCCACTAGCAGCATTTAAGTTACAGGCCCTGGGCACAGGTAGTGCCACTTTACTAGGGGTTCATAAGTAAATTAAATATGACAATTGGGTTTAAGTCAATATTACTTTTTTTTAGATGAGAGAGCACAAGCACTTTAGCACTGGTTGGAGTAGTAAAAAAAGTGCACAGAGTCCTAAGGCCAACACAAATAGGTTCAGATAAATAGAGAAGGAGAGGCAACAGGTTTGGGTAAAGACCAGCCTAAGGCTGACAGGTCTAACACCACTGTAGCCTGTCTGTGCAGTTGTAAAACTACAAATTCGACCAGTCAAAATAACCCCCTTGACAGACCTAAAAAGTCTAATTTTATATATCAATATGCCACCCCTAAGTAGGTCTTAAATGCCAACAAGGAAAGGTGCATGGTATTTAACAATAGGACATATAAGAGTTTGATGGTAAACATATCCTTACAGTGACAAGGCCCAAAAAGCTATTTTAACAGTAGCAGGGTTTACTATTTGTGAGACAGTGGATAATTAGTTGTGGTGGGATGTAGTCCACCACAATAATAATGTCAGTATTCTTGTTAGGTCCAGTAAAGTATTAATTTAAACCGGCATTTAAGACCTGGTAACTATGGCAAAGAGAAGACAGGCTTAACTTAAGAACATATGTAAAGCATTTAGTAGAACCAAAACAGTTGAAAAGTCAAAAACACAACACAATAAAAATCCAACTTTGATTTATAAAAGAAGAGAATATTTTAATCAACAAAATGAAACAAGATGACAAGAATGTGATAAGGGGATCAGGAAATGTGAATGTTTAAAGCCGGAGTTAAATTTTAGCTCCAAAATGCCCAAAGCACCAACTGCGGGCAGCTGGTCACGTTAGACAGGGATAAAGTTATGATTTATACCCAACCACAATAGTGTGTGGGTCAAATAAAATTCCCAGGCAGGTCTTGGTCAAAGAGTTACCTTTAGAAATTTACTGAGAAGGTAGAGTCCTCAGCAGGCCAATGTTGCAGGCTGGGTGCGAAGGCAAGGCCATCGATGGTGGGTTGGCGAAGGAAGAAGTCTCAGTGAAGCATTCGTCGGGAGAAGCTCTGAGTGGGAAAAGTCCAGAGTTCACACACAGGAAGCCACTGACATTGATTGGATGCTGCCCAGTGTTAGACCTGTTGTACATTTCTACCTTAAGACTTGATCTCTTTTCTGGAAGTCGGATTTATTTAGTGGGGCAACGCTTCGGGCTGTAGCCAGATAGGGTTTGACATCGTGGGATACCTCTCTGTGTAGGGCACGCTGAATCAGATTTCCTGCTGTGGAGAAGAGTGTAGTGGGAAACTGTGCCCAAGTCAGGCCCACCGGCGATGCACCCTTAGCAGACCGACTTGCAATTTTAGTCCTGTTCTTCTGTTGACTCTTCAGGCAAAAATCCTTGAAAAAGCTCCCAAGTCCCAGGTTTTAAAATTAGGCAGAAGGAGTACACTCTGACACACATTTAATGGCCCAATGACCCTAGGGACACCACTTAGAGGTCAGAACTCACTCTAGTAATAGCCATCCCCATTGGTTTCTCTGGTGGTCATTTTGGTGAAGCCCTCTGGTGAGCTAAGATTATGTATCACTTTGCGCAGTCTTAATAGTGCTATCTGGGTGGATAACCATCCTCTTCCCAATCTGCATGAGATGGTCACCACATTAGCAGGTGCAAAAGTGTTTTCGACTTTAGATTTGACTAGTGCATACCATCAAGTCAAACTAGATGATGAATGAAAGAATCTCACAGCCTTTATTACACCAGATGGCTGTTTAGAGTTTGCTGGATGCCATTTGGTCTAGCTAGCGCAGCATCTGTGTTCCACAGACTGATGAAAGAAACATTTGAAGGCATAGATGGTGCAATAGCTTTACAAGATGATATTCTTGAGTCTGGCAAGGGTGCAGAGTAACAAGATAGCAGCTTAAGGAATGTGTTAGTAGAATTATCTGCTACTGGACTTACCCTACGATCTGAGAAAAGCAAATTTAAAAAAATGAAGTGGAGTACCTAGAACACATTATTAGTGGGTCTGGTATTAAACCGGAGCACATCTATGTTGAGAATATTATGAATGTGCCTAATCCTAATTGTAAAGAACAGTTAGTTGCATTTCTGAGCCTAACAGAATTTTATGTGAAGTTTATTCCTAATTATGCTTCCAAGGTGGACCCTATGTCTGTTAAAAAAGAATGCAAGGCATTGAAATATTGATTGTTGAGGCACCTTGTCTCAAACCATTTGTCATAGGTAAAGAATCTGTTATGGTTGATGCCAACAATTGTAATTTGGGTGGTGATTTGATGCAAAGGGATCATGGAAAGGAATGGATTGTAGCGTATGCGTCTAGAGCTTTGCAAGAGGCTGAAAATAATTATTTGGTAAATGAGAGGGAGTTAGTGGCTTGTGTGGGGGCAGCAGAGCATTTCAGGACATTCTTGTGGGGCATAAAATTCACCATAAGGACAGATCATAAACCTTTAGTGCATATGATGGCACTTAGAGGTGGCCGTGCCATGACGGCAAGGTTGCAGAATTTTCAATATGGTATGGAGTGGGTTCCTGGGAAAATTAATGTGCATGCAGATTGTATGTCCAGGCTACCTTTACGAGATGGTGATCATATGGATGCTGATAGCGATGAATATGAGGTAGGATTCACTTTACAAGATATCAATTTATTGGATTTGGAGTATCCAGTGGTACAGGAAATCAGATGGAAAGATGAGATTGGAAAGAGTCTGAACTGAATCAAGTGATTAAGTTTATAACGAATGGTTGGCCAGTCGAGAGGAAGATTTCAGGAGAGTTAATCGTTTTTTTTAAGTTGCGAGAAGAGCTGGCTGTGAAGAATGACATAGCTGTAAGAGGCGACAAATTTATACCACCTTTTAATTTAAGGAAAACTGTTGTTGATATCGCTCATGAAGGACACACGGGTATCTCAAGCACTAGAAGGTGAATCAGGGTGAGTTTTTGATGGCTAGGAATGGATACATTTGTTGAACATCAAGTAAGGGTTTGTAGTTTGTGTGAATCAAGTGACAAATCTGCGAGAGCATTTATTCCTGAACCTCAAATGGTTGAATTACCAAAAGCACCATGGCGGAAATTAGGGGTGGATATTATTGGCCCATTTAATGTCCTACCTAGACAGGAAGCATTTGGTATAGTAATGGTGGATTATTTTTCTAAATGGCCAGAAATTAAAATGGTAAAGGAGGTCACGTCAGAAAGTGTTGTGGAATTTCCTGACGAAGTATTTTGCAGAGAAGGTATTCCCAATGAACTGGTAATAGATAATGGACCTCAATTCATCAATGGGTACGTGAAACATTATTTGGTGAGGTGTGACATTGTACATAAACTAATTGCTGTGTTCCATATCGAGGCTAATGGTCAGGTAGAAAGGTTTAACATAGTACCAAAGGAAGCTATTCAGTTATCATTGAAGAGTGGTCTAAATTGGAGGAAAGCTTGCCCTTGTGTCTAGTTTGTAAAATGCTTCTTTCACAAGGATGATGTGCTCTCGCTCTTTGGCTCCACTGTGTTTATTCAAATGATGGGAGCGTGGGTTATGAGGTTGCAGGGGTTATATAAGATTGTGGGCGACCGTTGTCATTATTTATTTGGACTCTGGACTTGTGACATGTACACTGAAATAAACGCAGCTTACGGGTTACGTTTTCTGTCTTCTGGCTATCCGTGCGGTGCACCACAGGGATTTTTAGGTCGAGCCTAGCGGCAGCGCGCATGCACTGCTCGCTCTGCGAGACTGCTGTAGTAAAGTATGGGAGAGAAGCCAGCACCAACTCTCCGCCCATATTTTTCATTGGCTTGTGTCATTGTCTTTCGTAAATGCTGCCTTCGGATTCGTTAATAGGCTTGTTAGTCCCTCCTTAATACGGCCTTGCCTTCATTTGTAACCTCCCATGGCTACTGGCCCCTTTACTTCAGTTGTTACACAGGACCAGTTATTTAGTCTGTAAGCACTATTCACTTTATTGAGTTTCTCTTATTGCAGGCCGGACAAGCGCTGCTTCAGCTGAAACCGCTTGTGTTTTTTTAAGCAGCACGACCGCCCCGTAACACAGGCGCCTGCTTTCAATCACTTTAACCAGTCATTATCTCGTGTCTGTTACAACCCCCCAAGTAAAATGGATTTAGAAATGATTAGCGAATTAAGTCATGTGAATTCCAGGTAGCACATAATCGTGTGCTAATGGGCTGAAGCTGACAAATGCACATCTGTGTTACATGTCATCTGTACTAAAGCCACCTGACCAGTTGTTTTCAAAAGCCTGGTTTATTAACAACAACACCACCACCACCACCAATACCACCACCACCACCTCCACCATCACCAATACCACCACCTCCAACACCACCAATACCACCACCACAATACCACCAATGCCACCACCACCAATGCCATCACCACCAATACCACCACCACCACCAATACCACCACCACCACCTCCAACACCACCAATACCACCACCACAATACCACCAATGCCACCAGCACCAATACCATCACCACCAATACCACCACCACCACCAATACCACCAATACCACCACCACCACCACCAATACCACCACCACCAATACCAACACCAATACCAATACCACCACTACCAATACCACCAACAATACCAATACCACCACCACCAATACCACCACCACCAATATCAATACAACCACCAATACTAATACCACCAATACCAATACCACCAACAATACCACCAATACCACCACCACCACCAATACCACCACCAACACCAATACTACCACCAGTACCACCACCACAATACCACCAATACCACCACCACGATCAATACCACCACCTCAGCCACCACCATATCCCCCACCACCAATACCACCATCACCACCAAGACCACCACCACCACCAATACCACCACCATTAATACCACCAACACCAATACCAACACCACCAATACCACCACCACCACCAATACCACCACCACCACCAACACCACCAATACCACCACAACCACCAATACTACCACCACCAATACCACCACCACCAATACCACCACCACCAATACCACCACCACCATCAATACCACCACCTCAACCCCCACCAATACCACCACCAATACCACCACCACCAATACCACCACCACCACCAATACCACCACCACTAATATCACCACCACCAATACCACCACCACCAATACCACCACCACCAATACCACCACCACCAATACCACCACCACAAATACCACCACCACCAATACCACCACCACCACCAATACCACCACCACCAATACCACCACCACCAAAACCACCACCACCGATACCAACACCACCAATACCACCACCACCAATACCACCACCAATACCACCACCAATACCACCACCACCAATACCAATACCACCACCACCACCAATACCACCACCAATAACAATACCACCACCAATATCACCACCACCACCAATACCACCACCACTACCACCATCAATACTACCACCACCACCACCAATACCACTACCACCACCAATACCACCACAAATACTAACACCACCACCAATATCACCACCACCAATACCAATATCACCACCAATACCACCACTACCAATATCAGTACCACCACCACTGATACCACCACCAATACCAATACCACCACCACCACCAATACCAATACCGCCACCAATACCACCACCACCAATACCATCACCACCAATACCACCACCACCAGCACCACCAATACCACTACCACCAATACCACCACCATTACCATCACCAATACCACCACCACCAATACCACCACCACCAATACCAATAACAATTGCACCCCCACCACCAATACCACCACCACCACCACTACCACCAATACCACCACCACCAATAGCACTACCACCACCAATACTTCCACCACCACCTATACCACCACCACCACCAATACCACCACCACCAATACCAGTACCACCACCACCAATACCACCACCAATACCACCACCACCGCCAATACCCCACCACCAATACCACCCTCACTAATACCACCACCAATACCACCACCACCAATACCAATACCACCACCAATACCACCACCACCAATACCAGTACCACCACCACCAATACCACCACCAATACCACCACCAATACCGCCACCAATACCACCACCACCGCCAATACCACCACCACCAATACCACCACCACCAGCACCACTAATACCACCACCACCAATACCACCACCCCCACCAATACCACCAATACCAATACCACCACCACCAACACCACCACCAATACCACCACCACCAATACCACCACCACCACCGCCAATACCACCACCACCAATACCACCACCACCAGCACCACCAATACCACCCCCACCCCCACCAATACCACCAATACCAATACCACCACCACCAACACCACCACCACCACCAATACCACCACCACCAGCAATACCACCACCACCAATACTAATACCACCACCTCAGCACCTCTCGCTCACGAGTATTAGCAGGGGCAGTGTACGAGGCCAGAGCTGCAGCCGAGACCATTCCGCCATGCCTGCCATAAAGCACAGCCCGCCCTGCACCAGGAGGTGAAGCCAGGGCCCTACTACAGCCGGAGTGTTTTTTATTAGGCTAAAGATAGCAATGACATTATGCAATGCCACACTGCACATTCAAATCACGGAGAGGGCAGGAAATAGCCCCCCCTCCCACTCTTCCTCACAGAGCGAAAGGTGTTGGTGCGCTTTGTTAGTGTTTATAGCTTGGATCATATGTAACTCTCACTTCACACTTTGTGTTTGTGTAATTTACAACACTTACACATCTTCTTCACTGCACTATTTATCACTACTTTGAAGACGTCACAGGCCGGTCTCTTCCTCTGATATTTACAATCTAACAAGCGGTCGAGAAGGCCCTTTATTGCAGTGCAAGAGGTCTCGCATTTGCGAGAGTTTAAGCTATTAGTATTGTAAATGACAATGCCTTTTATTTATATTTTAAAACCCAAAACATTAATAAAAGGCATTGTCATTTACAATGCCAATAGCTCAAACCCGCGTGAATGTGAGACCTATTGCATTGCAAATGCTTGTTTTTTACAGTGACTATCAAGGATCAATGCATTTTTCATAGCCATATGAAATGTCCATTTTCTCTCTAGGGCGCTGCTCTGCATCTGCTACAGAACCCTGTTGAGTTGATAGCTAGAGATCTGTGATGACCCCTTTCAAAGTGCGCCCTTGGTGACTGTCTGTGTGGCCTATATATCGCAATGGTCCTGGCCCTCTTCATTAAATATAATGTCAGTTATGAGCACTTTCCCAACGAAAATATGCCACCCTCAGCGGTTTTAAACAGAACTAGCAAAGTACAGTAAATCTAAATACAATGCAGACACTGTCCCTTTTATTGGAAAATATGTTCTACCGGCGAACTGTGTTGGGAACATCCCGACCTCTCTTTATTTTAGGATTCATCTGACCTCGGTAGGTAGTTGTGCTCAGATTGCATGCGCTTCTTATAGCTTAACACACCTGAATTGAAGGTAATGTCAATGGTAGATTTCCTGTGGTGCCTGCTGATTTCTGAACCCATAGTTTACACGCGTCTGTTGTGTTGTTTGCAGTCCTGAGGAGTCACAGGTACAGCTACTAATGTGCGTTAGGTAATATGGATCTACTGTATTTAAGGCTAAATGGTTTTTCACGGCCGAAAGGTTATTGTAGAGTTAAAATCTAAAGAAAATATTCCCATGTGTCGGTGCATAGATTTATTGCTTTATTTTATTGTTTTGTAATCATTTTCAGCTGCGCATTCCTGCCTACTTGAAAACGAATGCAGTTTTGTTGAAGTCACGATTCCCCAGAGCAAAGCCAATTATATTAATTGCACGAAAAGCTGATTGTGATGTATCCCTTTCCCACAGTAAAGTTATCAATGACAAGTCTTTTATAGAGTATTAGAAAAACCAGAGCCGTGTCCACAGACAGTGTTATAGTTCACGTCAAAGTTCAAACTCACCTTTCAAACTACTGCAACAGAGCATGTTAGCCAGAGAAATCTGGAAATCAGGGACACACTAGCCACAACGCAGGACCCTGTTCTGCAGGGCGGGGTGGGGGGCACCCTTCAGGCCCCTCCTCTCCCATTCAGCCTCGGGACAATGGACACATGGTAGACTCGGGGGTCCCTCAGCACATTCTGCAGGTGGGCAGCATCATTCGTGTTATGCCTCTGAGTCATATTGTGATCTGGGCTTCTCCTGACACACTCACCATGTGCCCTGATGGAGGTGTGATACAAAAATGTTTTTTGAAACGTGTCGAGCCAAGAAGCTCAGATGGTGGATGGAGCTACTCACATCATGTTAGGCGCTAATGAGTAGACGGCATGTACCAGATCTACTGCCCACTAACACGTTCCGAACAATAAAGGTTTACAGCTGGAAATTCAGATCAGGTGGTTAAGGACACTTAAAGGTCCGGAAGAAGGTTGCGCAAGCCTGCACTCAGGTATGCTACCATGACCAGAACTCTGTGACTGCTCTTCCCAAAGTAGCCTGGTACTCGCACATCTAGGTTTTGTGTTACAGTAGTGATGAAGGGATTGCAGGGGTTTTCCATCCTCGGATGGCTGTGGTTTGTTGAAACTGGAATAGATACTGAGCATGTCACTCAGACCTAATTGAGGGAAAACGTGTCGCCTTGATAAGTACTTTCAGGTCAAGTGGTGTAAAATGAATGTTTGTCTCATTTCCTTGCATTGAAAAGTGGTTTTAATCTCATTCTGATTTCTGGCATTTTTTTTGCTGTGACATTCTACGAAGCCTGCTGCTGAATTTGCAAATCTTATAGACTGCTTGTGAGGAAGATTAGTGCTGAAGACAGCTCCGAGGGCCCTATTGAGGACCCTCAAACACGAATTCAGAAATAATGTTGCAGCTTTTAGGCTGCGTGGTGATTCTGCTACCTTTCAGATAATCTTAGTTTTTCTATGAATATCTTTGATATGTGTAACAGTTCAGCTTTCCCAGCTTAAAGTGAGTAGCCCTCTGCCTCTCTCATTCCTTCGCTGGTCTTGTTAAGCGTCCAGGTAAGATCAGCTGCAAGTTTATTTAGCCTGGAGGGATAACTACACCCATACTGTCGACATTCGGTGTTGTCCTTCGTGCAGGCCTAAGACTGGAGCCCTGGGGACCGCTTTGCCTAGGCATAACCCATTGAATAAAGTTGTAAGGTAACATGTATGCAAGATGGGGGGAGTCACTATACCCTGGCCAAAATGTCGATCTACAAAAATATGGCATTCATAATATTGACTACCACTATATAGTCAAGGTCAGTAGATTTGTAGTCAAAAATATTAAATATATACTTAGCTATATATACTTACAGCTTCATTATAATGGTTACAGTAACAATTTTGTGGATGTATATTTTAGCCACATATTGTGACATACAACTGATGATAGTGCCTTTCGGAATCCTTTATCAGCTAATCAGCCAAGCTGGTGGCAGACAGCAGCTTAACACCCTGGAATTTGTCGCGGGCAAGCCACTGGCATTCAACCAAAAACATTGCTAAACACTATTTTCTAAACATGAGGCACTAACAAAAACCACATCTCTCACAATTTAAGAATGATAATCGTCATCTTGACGTCTTAAATGAGGATACAGAAAGAACACTTTTAGCCCCAGTTCTCTGTTGCCTTTTCTAAATAAACCTCTACATTAATAATAATGTCATCGAGAGCCCTCTTCATACTCCAACCCACAGTCTATTCCCCAGCTTCAGACCACAAGCTATCACTGCTAGCAATGGGCATGCTAATTGCAGAATTCGAGAGAAATGTTTTAGTGATTTCCTATTTCAAATGTTCTTTAACGGTTATTTCATTTCTGTTAATGTTGTCCCTTGTTTCTTGCATTGCAGACGTTTAGCATGAGGTAATGAGAAATGAGTTATCTAACATTTACATAATGGTAGCTACTATGCAGGCTATGTAGTTTGACCTAGCTTTTCCCAAACATTGGAAGTTATAAAATCAAGACCAAAAGGCCACAGTGAGCTATTTTCTATTTCTTTTTACACTGTCCTGTGTGGGGGGATGGCAGTTAAAATATACAGAGAGGGAAAGAGGGATTTATTTTGGTTTTAATGTGCTTCTTTCAATTACTTCTACGATCATAAATATTTCAAGGAAATATGGCACATCTTTACATAAATAGTCCAGTTCCAAAATGCTCGCACTGTAGTTCTCATAGACATATAGTATTTGCCTCTAGAAGGTCAACTAGTTGTTGTAGTTTATCAGTATCTATAACTACATTCCATTGGCAGAAACACATTGAGTGTTTACTGATGTTTTGCTTGAATTCACACTTTTGCAACTTATTCTTAAAAACATCTATTGTCCTTGCATGTTTTAGTAAACCTGCCTATAAAAATACCACGTAAACATTGAGGATCCTAATCCATTCTCCTTTTAAAGATGCATTATAATTGGGGGCGTGGCTTAGTGCGCAATCAAGATGGCCGCGCTGTTTTGAGCTCCGTCGGACCTCCGGTGCGGACGCTCTTTTTTCTACGATGTTCCAGTGATTTCTGATCACCATTCGATAGCATTGGGCGGCGGAACACCTCAGGAGCATTGGGGTCTGCTGGTTGGTGCTTCAGTCATTTTCCTTCGGTGCTGCAGGGCTTGGCGATATTCTCCTCACGTATCCGCTTCAAAATGGCGGCCGGCACGGAGATATCGTCATTATAGATTCTGAGGAGATAAAATCAACTCCTTTGCTTGCGTGGACCTCTCATTCATTTCCCTGGGTCAACATGAGGTATTGTCATGTCCATTTTTATACCTCTTTATCTCAGGACTGGTGTCTTTTGTGGAGTCGCTTTTACTTTTTATTTTTCATTAAGCACTCTCACAAAATGGTGACCAAAGTCAGGACTGTTCTAGATATCATAATGCCTAATTAATGGCCTTCTACTCTGCTGGCTGTACTTTAGTGGTCTATACTATCATTTGTGCAGCATGTCTTTTCTTCAATTTTGAGCTTTGGTTCCTGCACTGATTATTGCTGGTCGTGTGGAATCCACTTAATTCTGCAATCCATAGCTCACGCTACCTGGCCCTTTTTGTAGTGGCAACTTCATATGAATGCTCTGTTGTCGTAAGTCTTTATGCCTCTTGTTTTGTCACACATTTCATTGACGAAGTGGTTTTCGATTTGTCAGATATTACTACTTTCTTCTCCACTAAGTAATTTTTACTGAACTCTGTGCTCATTTTGCAACGGCTACGCTATTTCAGCCAGTTGGTGTATCTATTGTATCTGTTTCCAATGGCGGAAGGCATGGGTGTCACCTCCAAAGATAGAGATTCTAAAGAAATCTGAAGAGGTCTAAACAAAATTCACCCACCCTGGAATTACCAGCTAAGGGTAATTTGAACTCCGTTTCAGCCTTAGACACAATACTACTTAAACTCAATTTCAGTTCATGACGGAGCACATAGCACCAAAATGAACACAGATTTACTTCAAATTGAGGTGGTGGCAATTCGTAATGACCTCAAAAATCTGTCATTACGTGTCTCCAATGCAGAAATCCGAATAAGTACTGTTGAGGACTTCACGAACAAGCAAGCAAAACACGTTCAAAGTATGGAGCGATCTTTGGCTTCACTGAGGAGAGACCTGACTGAGCAGGAAGACAGGAATCGTAGAAGTAACCTTCGTATTTTTAGATTACCGGAGGACTGTGAGAAATCTGCTCCTTCAGTGTTAGATTTTTTGCTTACTTGGATTCCTACTTTGCTGAACATTTCATTTCAAAAGGACTTTGAAACAGAACGTGCTCATAGAGTTCCCACCTTTAAGCCTAAATCTTTGTCTTCTCCGAGACCATTGATTTTTAAACCCCTGCGTCACCAACACACTGAGCAAATACTGGCGCAAATGAGGAAGATTAAAACATTACAATGGGAAGGCCACAGAATATCAATATCACAAGATTTTGCCAGAGACACTGTCATTTGTCGTAAAGGTTTCTTGAATCTCCGCAGAAGGCTCATAGATATGAATATTCCATTTTCCTTTGCAGGTCCCTCACGATTCAGAATAACTTTCAGAGGTCGTCAACAGATTTTTTATGAACCTTCAGAGCTTTCAACTTTTTGGGATAATCAGTCTGAATCACAGATGGACTCTGAGTCTCTTCCTAGCACGTCTCATCCTTAACGTCTCTCAGTGTCTGATAAGTGGGCTCCATGTTTTATGTGCCTTGCCACAAGTATAGGGCTATTATTGCACCTCTGTGTTCCTTTTTGATATGATAACTGCATTGTTAAAGTTGGTGCTATATACTGGTTATTATCTCTTAACTGATTTTTCCTTCACAGGTTGTATGGTTTACCATATTTGTATGAATGCTTTTCTTGAAGTTACATTCAATATGTTGGTACTCTTTTGGTGTTATCTTGTTAACTATTGGATGACATTGTGTCTCTATTTACCTCTTTCTTTTTTCTTTCTTCATATCTTTTTATATCTCTGACCTATTCCTATATTGCTCCTGCTTTTTACTTGTTGTTTCTTCTTCTTATGGGCTTTTTTCTTACTTTATGATGATGAAATCTACCTTGGCATATCATTTTAGATAATTGGTTTTATCTGGATTTTTCTTTCTTAATATTTTTTATGACAAAATAAATATCTCTTCTTCTACTTTCCATATTCTTTCTCTTTGGCTCGTTCTTCTTTATTAATACTATTTGTTTCCTTATTCCACTTTTTGCTTGACTTGTTCCTCCTCTCTTCTTATAATCTTATGTTATAGTCTTATGTTGCTGATAATTTTTATTGTATCTGTATCGGCGTTCTGTATGTTCATTTCTCTATATATGAACTTATTTATTATCTTGATTCTTTTGTTTTCATTCCTTATGTACTTGGGACATGAATGAATTTTTATCTTATTATCTTTATACTCTAGTATTGATTCCTAGATAATATCTAGTTTGTAGTGTTTGTTACGTTCTTGGGTTGAGACTTATAATGTTGTATATTGCTTTTTATATTAGCTTAAATTGTCATTAATTTCACCTCTTTTTAGTATTTATTATGCCTTAGGCTGCTATTTATATTGCCTAATATTACTATTTATAATGCCTTAATTAGCTGTTTATCTGCAATTTTATATTTAGGATATGATAATATGTTGGTTACTCATCAAATATGATATATTTATAATATTATGTCTTAGACGGTTATGTATCTTATCTAATATTGCTATTTATAATGCTTTAATTTGATATTTATCTGATTTTATTCTCTCATGTTTCTATTCAAGTTATGAGAATATGTTGGTCATTTTGCAAATATGAGATGTATATTTGTTTGGATCTTATATTGTTTATTCCTATTGATTGATTTTTAATAGTATAGCAGATATAAACTTTTATATATTTGTTCCGTCGCTTAATGAAATTGTTAATGTTGAGCGGTCTGCATTGTGTTCGCTGGCCTCTGTGGTTGCTCCTCCATGTTATTTCCCCCATGCAAATTGTCTATTATAGACATCCCCTAGCGGGGTTTTTCTTTTTTTATGCTCCTTTTTTCATTGGAGTTCTTTTGCTCTTTACTTTCTTCTTTCTAGCCTTTTCTTCCTCTTTTCCTATCTCTACTTCTCTGGGGACTACTGCTTCAATATATTTTTTACAATTTGTTTGCCTTACTTTTACCCCTATATCTGATGACCTATTGATTTACCGTCTTTTTTTCTTTATCAGACGTCTTTATCTATGTTGTTTTCTGTGTCCCTATGAATGGCTTAAATGTTGTCTCTCTCAATGTTCGTGGGTTGAACCATCCTGTTAAGAGGGCCAAGATCCTTGATTATTGTAAAAGTTTGTCTGGTGATATTGTTCTACTTCAGGAGACTAAGATAGCCTTTAAGGAAGCTTTGCTTTTGCGGAAGGAATGGGTTCTTGATGTCGCTTGTTCTGAAGCCTCTGGTAAAAAGAATGGGGTTGTGACTTTGATTTCCAAGAATTCGGGTCTGTCTATTGTTACTGCTGAACATGACACTAATGGTAGATGGTTACTCTCTCGCTTGTCCAATGGTTCAGATGATTTATATGTCATGAATATATATGCCCCTAATATTGATGATCCTCTTTTCTGGAGTTCCATAAATAAAAATCTCTCTGACATTCCTCAAAATGCTAGAACTATTGTTGGCGGTGATTTCAATCTGCCCTTAGATCCTATTTTAGATAGACAGTCTGCTTTCAATTTTCGTCCTCCTAGGTCGCATAAGAATTTGCTCAATATGTGTTCTTCTCATCAGCTTGTTGACACATGGAGAGTGCATAATCCTACGGGTAGCGATTTCACATTTTTCTCCTCTCCACATTCTAGTTTTTCTCGTATCGATTATCTTCTAGTTGATGCTGCTCTTTTAAAGCATACCATTAATGTTATGATTCATCCAATAGTTGTCTCTGATCACGCAGCGGTTTAATTGACCATTCTTAATTTTACTGATACGAGAGGCCCTTGTACTTGGCGTCTTAATACAGAGATTTTGGATGAGGAGGATGAAGTTAAAGAACTCAATGGGGAGATTGTTAACTTCTTCAAAGATAATGTGTCTTCGGTGAATTCCCCAATAGTTTTATGGGATGGATTTAAATGTACTATTTGGGGTCATATTATCAAAAAAATGTCAAAAAGGAATAGTGATATTAGAAAGTCGCTGCAATCTTTAGGGGATGAGATCAAACGTAAAGAGGTGCTATATAGAAGTTCTAATGATAAGTCTCTCCTAGAAGATATCAAAAATCTGAAATACTCTTTCAACTCTATAGTTACTAAAAGAGCTTATATTGGTGTACATGCTCAAAAATCTCGACATTTGTTATTACGAAATAGAGCTGGTAAGTTGTTGGCTGCCACCTTAAAATATCAGACACTAATGTCAAAGCTGGCCAGATTTCTTATATTAATTATAAGAGTGGTTCTAGGAAATTCCATACTCAAGACATACTTGAAGTTTTTCGTGATTTTTATGAAAAGTTATACACTCCCAAAGATCAATGCAACATATCTGAGTGTCAGCAGTTTCTGAAGTCGATTCCTACAAATACTATTTCACATTCTGATATGATTGATTTGGGGAAACCGATTGACTCTGAAGAGATAATTCAAGCTATTAAGGCTACTCGGTCGAGGAAAGCTCCGGGACCTGATGGATTCCCTATTGCTTTTTATAAAACTTTTTCGTCCTCAATAATAAAATATCTTAAGGAGGTTTTTGATAATTTTGTCCTTTCTGGTAAGGTTTCTGGTTCAGCTGCTGAGGCTACTATTGTCGTAATTCCGAAAGAGGGCAAGGATCATTCTGACCCTAAAAATTATCGTCCAATTTCATTATTAAATATGGAAGCTAAAATTTTTGCCAAAATGTTGGCTAAGCGATTAGAGGGTCATATCCCTAGTCTTATTCATGACTCCCAGACTGGTTTCGTGAAGGGGAGACTTGCTAGAGATAATATCCGAACCTTTTGTCATATTTTGGAGAAAGCTAGACTCTCTACTTTACCCTCAGTGGCGACTGCCCTTGACGTCGAAAAGGCTTTCGACAAAGTCTCTTGGCCTTTTTTACAAGCAGTGCTTCAATCACATAATTTAGGGGACTCTTTTATCAATATGGTGATGTCTCTATATGCGCAATCTAAAGCTAACATCAGAGTCAATGGGGCCACGTCTTCTTTTTTTAATCTTGGTCAGGGCACTAGACAAGGGTGCCCGTTGTCACCCCTTCTTTTTCTACTGTCTATAGACCCACTTCTCGGTTTACTCCACTTGAATCAGGCTATTAAAGGCTTTCAATTCGGTTCACATATGCTTAAAACTGCTGCATATGCAGATGACGTTCTTATCTTTTCAGATGATATTGTTGCTGCACTTCCTGCTATCTTCAATACCATTAAAGAGTTTTCGCTTGTCTCAGGTTATACTCTGAATAAAGAGAAGACGGAAATATTCTCTCTTAATTCGTCATGCTTCCCTTCTCACATGGGCGATTCGGGATTTAAATGGCAATCGACTCATATTAAATACTTAGGAATTTGGTTTTGTAAAGACCTTTTCGATACTATTTCTTATAATGAATCTCACATCATAGCTAAAGTTAAAGATCTTTTGTCCTCCTGGTCTCCAAAATATATCTCCTGGTGGGGAAGATTTCAAACTCTCAAGATGATGATAACCCCGATTATTAATTTTTTATCCTCCATGCTACCTATAAAGCTTTAAAGTTTCTTCGTCCTTTTTCCATGAGATTGATTTACTCACTTCAAACTTTTTGTGGAGTGATAAACGCGCTAGAATTGCGTATAAACACCTTAGAAAACCCTCTGTTCTGGGTGGATGTAATCTTCCAGATTGGAAGTTGTATCAAATTGCCTTTTTAGCTTCTCAGGGTGCTCTTGGGTTCTTGCCGGATTCTCATCATATACCCCCGTGGATTTATATTGAACGAGAGTTGTGTAGTCCTCTTTCTACTCCTGCCCTTCTCACTGCTTCTAAGCTTGTTCTGGTTCATTCCCAGCGTATTATCTCAGACACGGTTAATGCACTAAAACATATTGACAAAAAAGTATCCAAACCCATTCATAAATCAAGATGGACCCCGTTATGGTATAACCCTAAAATTGTTGCTGATATTGATCCTGATACGGTTTCTTCCTGGGCTATTAGAGGTCTTACATTGGTTAAAGATCTTTATGACTCTAATCACGACCCTTTTCCCTTTTCTTCTTTGGCTAGAGACTATAACCTTAATAATATGGATTTTTATTCCTTTTTGAAATTGAAGGTTGCTCTTTCCAAAATATCTCTTTCTACAGAATCGGTTACTGTCTCACTTCTTTCTATGTGGTATCGCTCAGGACATACTGCTTCGAGAATATATAAGTTTCTATCTGCTCCACTTCCTTCACAGTCTACAATTACACAAGATAAATGGTCTCATCATTTTGATAATGATATTTTTAAACACATTTCACAAGAGACCTGGCAGTTGATTGGGAAGTTTTCCCTATGTAATAAAATTGCTCCTTCTCTTATTCAATCTAAATTTTTTACATTGAATCTCCTGCATTGGACCCCTGCTCGCTTACATAAATTGAAGCTCAGAGATAACGATCTTTGTTGGAATTGTAATTTGGTTTCTGGCACCCACCAACATATGTTTTCAGAATGTACATTACTGCAATCCTTTTGGGATTTAGTACGAAAACATTTATCATTAATCTTTAATATTTCATTGGAGCTCTCTCTACCTATGATCTTATTGGGACCATGGGCTACAACAACTCCTTTACCCCTTGATACTACGGATAAGCAGTTATTGGATCTACTTATATCTATTGCTATTAAAGTTATATTAGCGGAGTGGAAATCTTTTATTCTTTTGTCTTATCATACTTGGTGGGCATGGGTATCATATCTTCGTGGGGCTCATACTTTTGTTGAAGAGAAGCATTACACTCCTTCCATTTCTAGTAGTGTTTGGAGGTCACTGGATAAATATATGAATTTGTCTTCTCAGGGGTTGGTAGATCAGTATCCCTTTGATTCTACTATTTAATTTGTTTCCCTCATTGAAGCAGTTGTCCCCATCTCTTCTCTCTTCTTTTCTATCTTTCCTCTTTCTTTATTGTCTCTCTATCTTCTCTTCTTCTCTGTTATTCTCTTTTATTATGTACTTTCATTTTATTCAAGCAATACGAATAGGTTTTGGTATAAAAGTGATACAAGATGTTGATCTTTCATATTCCTTCTACCGGGGCTCTGTAATATTTTTCAAGTCAATTTATAACATATAGTATATGTAGCTTATAGATTCTGCTTTCTTGTGAGTTCATTATTCTCTGCTATGAACTTTATTTTTGATTCTATATTTATTCGATTTTAACTTATTGTATAGCTCATAATACTATGTTGTATTGCATTATATTATAAATGTATTAACTCCTTTTAAATAACAATAAAGATATTGGAACACAAAAAAAGACCTGACTGAGTTCATGCTCACCACAGTGGAAATAGGTGTTTAGATAGAAATATTAAATAAAGTGTGCCATACTAAAAAAAAAAAAAAAAGATGCATTATATTTGAAATATTTTTTCAATAGTCAATATGTTTCTACTGCATTGGATAAAAGATCTAGAATGATTCATGTGTAGATAAGTGTGAGGTGTTTAATTATGAATGTAGGAAAAGGAAGGGATAAAATCCCACAAAGTTAATACACCAGTCTCTTATTATGCAAATATTATTCCGATGAGGAAACCAGGGCTCACATCTGTTAGGTAGTGCACAAAGAAGCAAGCTCTGAGAAATGTGAAAAATATATAAGTAACACCAAAACAATATTTAAGTCATGAAACCAATCACATTTACAAATCTGTTTAACAAAAGAAAAAATATTATCACTAAAAAAACATCCAAAATTACAATAGTTGGGTAAGAGGATCAGGAGATATGAATTTTGAAGTAAATGTCAAAAAAACACCCACAGGAACAATGGGGGTGTAAAAGTCATTATTAGTCTATAGACAGTTCCAAAAGTGGGCACTGGAGTGCACTCTTTGCACCAAAGAAAAACAGTTACCGGCAAACTGCCCTGTCCTGCAGTGGGCCAGAGGCCAGGATCATGAGCAATTTCTTTGCAGGTTGATACACCCAAAAACTTCCTGGCGCTCTTCTGGGTGACACCGTATCAAAAGTTCATGGAGGAGTCAGACATCTCGACCCCTGGTTCCTTAGGGCCACATCCAAAGTCCAATTCTTCTACAAATGTGTCCTCTTCCCTAAGGGGGAGTTAGATTTATCGCCCTTCATTGATCATTGATAAGCATGGAGTTAAGGTAACAATGGTCCAAAGATAAAGTGCAGCAAAATGATTCCTCTATGCCTGCAGCTTGGCTAATCCCCATCTCGACTGGAAGGTGTAAAGTGGCTTTCAGGGAAGAACAAAGGATCATTAGGAGCATATGGTTTCTTAGCAGATTTCTGGCAAGAACTGGGAATTAATTACAGGCACACCCGCTCCTGGCTATCGTGGAATGTAAGAGGAGGAGGAAGCACAGATGAACTGCAAAGAAAAGTCAGGGGTCCTGACAACGGTATGTTTAATTTGAATATGGCTCTGGTGTGACCTTGCCTTTAAAGAAGGTCTGTGCATTATGAACCTGCCTGATAATGTGGCTTGTGGCGCGACGAGGCATGAAGCATGATGGTCTGGGTGGACAATGGGGGCTGACCACCTGCAACAGGCTATTAGTGAGAGCTTTGGACCAGATCTTCACCTCGACATTGAGGAAAGAAATGAGATGGTATGAAGGGCATTGGTCCGGAGGATGTCCAGTCTTAGGTACGATCACTATCTCAGCCATATGAAAGTCGAGCGGGAGCATTCCTCCCTTAATGTGTCTGCAAAAATTTCAGACAGTGATCCCAGCAATTGGGACTTACAGGCTCTGAAACACTCTGCGGGAAATCCATTGGGGCCCCTGAGTCTTGCCAGCCTTGATTAAGGGATTCCTCAAGCTCCTCCATTGTGATACAAGTCCCAGTCTTCTGCCATAAGTGCACTTGTAGGAATGTCATTCATGTACTCCTTATGGCTGCTGGTTCAGATGTTGTAGGTCAGGAGTATAGATAGCATAGTAGGATGCAAAGCAGCAGGTATTTCCCACTTCTTGTTGCTTCTGCCTGTCTCTGCCTACTTGATAACTAATAATGTCTCCCTGAAGGGTGGCTTTAAAGTCTTTTCAGAGAATCTCTGGCTTGTCAGTGTTTATGGTGAAATACAGATCAATGACCACAAATATGTTTTTACAGCTCATGGGATCGGTCAACCACAATGCGCTCAAACGCCAGCCAGTTCTGATGTGTCTCGGGATTAGTCGCAACTGAAGTTCCACCGGTGAATGATCTGAGACTTCTAGCAAGTATGCTCATAAACACAACTAGGTGAGACTTGGAGTACCATTAGAGGAAGTAGCCTAGACAACAGAATACTCTGTGTGCCTTGCAATTAAAAGAGTAACACTGTTCTTGAGAATGCAGAGCCCTCTATTTATCTGATAATCTCAATGCTTCAAAGAACCTGGCCAGAGGGGAGTGACCACAGGTCCCCCCTGCCCCTTCACTTGATCTGTCAATAGTCAAGTCAACCACCCCATTCAGGTCCTCTGCCAGTATTCATGGTCCAGAAGAGAATTGTGTTTCCAATGTTCCAAAAGTCTTGAGGAAGTCTACTGAGAGGGCAGGAGTGGCATAGACACTAATGTGGGACATAGGCTCTCCATGCAGGAGCCCAGTCACCTCGACAAACCTGCCCACATTATCCTGCCAAATCCATGAAACATTGAAGGGTACGTGCTGGCAAATCAGTATGGCTATCCCTCTGGACCCCTTAGAAAACCCTACATGGAATACTTGTGGAAACCCTCTCCAGGTGAGGAAGGAGCATCTGTTCCCCATCAAAGGTCTCCTGAAGAAAAAGTAGATCAGCGTTCAGATGCTTTGCTGCTTTCAACACCGCCCTCTCTTGACCCTGTCCAAGAGACCATGAATGTTTCATGTGAGGATGCGAGTGAGGCCATATGGTGGGGTGCCGTCTTTCTTAGGTATCAGGAAGGAAATGTGTGTCATCTATAGGTTCATCAATGGTGTATGTGGTGACTGTTGTCAGCAAAGAATCATACAGGAATATGTCCAATGTGATTCTAGGGTCAGTAAACTTAAACTCACTACCCAACCTTCACCCTATACTTTGAAATCTGGAAGTACCTATTGAGGGGTAAACTAGGGACAGCTGCCAACTGGGTGAGCAAACAACAACCCTGGCCCTTTGCACCCATATCTCCACATTTAGACCTGTGACTCAGCCTTGAAACAGAGGAAAAACAGGTTGACTGCACAATTTGAAATTTGATGTTTAGTCCAGCATATAACAGATTGCACACGTAGTCTATTTTCAGGAAAGTTGTTTGTCCAATATTGGGCTACAACGGAGTTTTAGGTCTTTTGTTCTCAAAGGCTTCCCCCTCAGACAAGTAGGGTTGAAGTTTTTGCTGCCAGCAAAGTTTTCATTGGAGCCATGCCTCCTCCTGGTCCCATGGTTCTGCTTTGGCAGCTGACTCCAGGCTTAGTCATCACTCCATTCCTTCTGAAGATCTGCTGCCTGGGTGTCGATCCAGGCGTAAGTCGTGGCTTTCCTCCACCCAAGCCCAAGCACTATTCAGAGTATTTGAAGAAGTGTATTTTGTCACCAAATATGACATCTAGATGGGCCGGATAAAACAATATATATTGTATTTGCTTCATCAATATCTTCTACTTTACTTCTAAGAAGATGCGGCACTGCTGCTGCACCTTCATAGTGTAGTCCGAGAACATCATACCATGGAAGGAGCTGCATGTTATGGCATCATGTTTGTGAGAAGCTTTGAGGATAGCATTTCAATTCGCAAAATTGAATATGAGAGCAATTATTGGTCTTGGTGGTGGTGCCTCCCGTGGGGGTGGGAGGCCAGGGATCTATCGGCCTGTTCCAACAGAAAGCACAATGAAATGTCTTCCTTGGCAACCCAATATTGCAAGCATTGGGGGATGCCCTGCTGATCCATCTGTGTTTCCTATGGTTCTAATATTGTTCCGAAGGGAGCGACCCTCTTTCCATCCTCCACCCTTGCCTCCTGTTGTTGCACAGTCTTTTGTAGTCTGGATATTTTGTCTAAGCAGTAAAAGATCCATGCTGAGCTTACTATTTTTTTTCCTATGAGGCAGCCTTGAATGGCCTGCAGGATTGAGACCGTTTGGTCATTGGGAGAGTCTTTTGATGTTGTGGGTGGGTCCTTCTCTAGGGCAGAGATTGGTCCAGTGTATTTATTGTTGTGAGGGCTGTGAACACTGTTGTTTCTTTTTCCATGGAGCCATCAATACTTGGGTGTTGCCAGGTGATGGTAGACCCAGTGTCCCTAGGAAGCCAGGACCATTTCTGTACTTCTCCAGTCAAGCTGGGGCCGCAGCAACTAGATCCCGTGCCCGATGATCTTCCTGTGTTGTGAGTTTCAGGGAGACTCATGGGACTCCCCCTTCCCTCAGCTACAGATCGGGCTTTCTCCCATTGGAAAAGTAGGTCACCTGTGTCTTCACCATCCTTACCCCCTCTCTGTGACCCGAGAGTTTCCTATCCTGGAAATGTGAAGGCCTTTCAGAGGGGTCTACCATCAGGCGTAGTCATTCAGGTGTAGATAAACTAGGAGGCACCCACTCAGATATGGCTGCAACTAGATCCATTATCTTTTTGTTATGCTATAGTTGCCCTAAGTGGGAAGTGAATGCCACAACGTGAGTCCCGTGCTCACTATGCCACTGGATTCAAGCTAGCCTGGCTGATGAGGGGTAACACCCTGACACAGGTCCCAGGATGCCTGTTTTCCAGTCCAGACAGGACCTGGCCTTGCAGTTGAGGCTGGACTGTTTCCATGGGGAGTGGGTCAAGACTGATTTGCATATGACTGGGTCCAACCTGGGGTGGCATGGTGAGCAAAAAAACGAAGGATTTCACCCAGATCTGTGACTGGGGGCAAATGTTCGATAAGGTTCAGCATTCTGTCCATCATCTATTTGCTTTGCTGCAAATACATTGAAACAGAAAAATGCAATAAATCAAAGATTTCATCTTCAAAAATAACACAATACCATTGAAACCACCCATTTAGGTTAATATTTGTTTGGAACTCTCAAAACACTATGTTAAATCTCTGGATGAAGATAAATGAATCTTGAGAATCAGCAGTGATGCATCCCATGAAGATGAACATACAGCCACCTATACACGGAAACACACCTGATGATAGTGGTGAGTAGTGCAATGAGGATAGAAAGGAATAGCCCTCACAACAGGGGAGATCAAAAAAACATGTCTTGAGGCAGTCAGAGAGGTAGAGAAGCTCCAGGTGCAGTGCTTAATTTGTAATAGTATGAGTGCCGGTGCCCAAATCTGTGCTTAGAAGCCTGCAGCCAGCGCCTTCAAATGTCAGCTCGACGATTACCAAGGCTGCACAGGCGTCAGTCCACCTCCTGCCTCTTTATTCCATTACCAGACACTCCCTGTCCCTTTATTTCACTTGTGCAGGTTCCTGCTTTCTACTTTTGAGACATGTTTCCGTCTTTCTCTTTTTTTTATTTTCCCGTTTGTGAGTTTTCTCTCTCTTGCTATCAGGAAATGTCTGATGTGGTAAAATAAGTGCCAGTTCCCAAAAATGAGTGCCCGCAGTCCCCACTGGCAGCAACCAGCTTAAATTTCGCGCAGTCACAGGGGTCAGGACCAGAAGGGACAACTGAATTGTCAAGAGGGTCCACAGAAGCAGCTGACTAGAGTCAGTGAGTTTATGTTCCAGTCATTGAAAATATGATAATATGGGGTACGGTGGAAATTAGACACCAGTTGGGGTCATGAAAGAGGCTTATTGGGACTCTTAGTACAACCAAAATGACAATTGCCCACTTTTGTACTGTAGGCAAGGAATACATCTGTATATCATTGCTATGGATAGTACAGTTAATGAGGTTTTGGGGGACAGATAAAGTGCCAGATATCGAGCAATTTGGTTCCACACACGGCTGCATATTGGATTACTACACAGTATGCAAACAACTAGGGGTGGGCGGAACTTGCATAGTTTCACTCTTTGAAGCTCCGAGGAGTTACAGAAAAACTCTGTGAGATTCCATGGAATTCTGCCAAAGGATGAAAAATATGCTGCTTGCGCTTCAATTTAGCACTGGTACCGCAAGCAGCTCTGAAAATCAGCGTGAATGACACCATGAATTGGGCAAGAGCGCATGACCATTCAAGTTGATTTTGCTGCCGCTCGAGTAGAAAATCTACTTGAACTGCAGCAAATCTGCCGGCATTATAAAATGGCACCGGAAGGCTCTGTGGTGACTCAAAATTTTGCCAGGGGTGGCAAATCTTGCTCTCCCTCATAAGCGCACATTGTGAAGCCTTGCGTTGTTCCTGCAAGGCACAAAGGGCATAATAATTGTACCATGCACCGAATGGCGGAATTTGACAGGAACTACACGTTACAAGCATAACGCGGGGTTACCCAAATTCTGCCAATTCCGCAAGTGGAATTATAATTTCTCCCGTGCCTACAAAAGAAACTGATAGAACTGACTCTCTAACAATTAGGAAAAAGGAAACAGAGCGGGTTGGTAGAATAGACAACATACCTGTAAAAAAAAACACTTGAAGAGGAATGGTTTGAGTAGGAAAGGAAGCAAAACTAACAGGGAAAAGAGTGAGAGTAATAGTTATTTTTGCTCTCAAACATCAAACTTTTGAACATGGGAAATATTCTATCTCAATGTTAAGGGGTTAAATTCCCCAGCAAAATGACTAGCGATCCTCAACTTATTGAGAAAGAGTGGATGAAATATCTATCTCTTGCTAGACACTGTCACAAGAGAAGGAATTCTAAATACTTTCCAACACAGTTTTTTGCCACTTTTGATACAAACAGTGGGAGTAGCAGTGCTATGCAGCCGATGCTTCAATGGAACTGTGAAAAGGATGAACCCATAAGATGCTGGGCTTGAGCACACAGATAGTATCCAATATCTACGCTATAGTTACATTATATGCCTCTAACACTAAACAGGGAGCTTTCCTCTGGAGCTTTTTAATGTGAAAAGGGAAGGAGATGATATGAGGCTACTTTAATTTGGTTGTGGATAATTTGAAAGATAGATCACACCAAAGATGTGATGGGTGTGGCTCTGCCACCGTTAGTCTTCAAGATTGGCTCAAAGAAGTAGTATTAGTAGATGCCTGAAGGGAAAACCACATATAGGTTGTCGATTGTTCCTTCTACTCCACCACCCACATACATATGCTCAAATGGATTAATTCCTAATAGGGGCTGTGTTATTAGATGGGTAGCTAAGACTTTCAAGGGTCCTATTTCCCTCTCTCATGCTGTGCTGATCACCCCCACTATTCATACTAGATGCCAGATTAACTAGTCTTCTACTTGGTGCCTCTTGAACACCTACTATATGACTCAGTGGTAAGTGAAGCCATCAAAGAGGGAATAGATAACTACACGTATGAAAATTATACCTAGATGTCCGTTTTCCAAGCTAAAGGATGGTCCAAAAGTAGTCCTAGGGGGCATATTCGTCTCAGCAGTGGTGGGCCTTAAAAAGAGAGAACTGAGGCTAGGGTGAACCTAGAATGGCAACTCTTTGATATGGAAAGGAAACACAACCAAACTGCCACAAACAAAATACGGTATAAAGTATTGGCACTCATATCTGAACTATGAGCCTTTGACATACAGAGGACAGATGATGCCCTCCTGTGAAGTAAACATAAGTATTACTCAGCAGGCAATGAAGTTGGGTAATTATTTGGTTCCCAGTTAAAATTAAAAGTGAATGCAGACAGGGTAAAAGAAATAGTAGGGGATACAAGAGAGACAGTCAGACAAGAGATGGATTGCAGAAGCTTTTCGACTCTTTTACCAAACTCTTTAAAGCAAGGAGGTAAAGGCACCCTTTGAGACAGAGTACTATCTAGATAATCATCTTAGATACAATATGCCTTCCACGTGGAGGTAGGGCCTAGAGTAGTCCATGACAAAAGTTGAGGGTATATGTGCTATCTGCAAACTTAAACTGGGGACAGCACTGAGCCCGGGTGGCTACCCAGCTGAATTTTACAAATTCTTCTGCCATACTCTGATCTTCATACTAACAAATATATAGAATGATGTTGGGTAAACAGGTGAAATAACCAACTCAATGGAGAGGCAACAGTGGTGGTTATCCCTAAGCGGGGCAGGGATTCTTTTCATTGTACATCATACAGACAAATATCTCTGTTAAATATATATAATAATCTTCATTACCATCTTAGTGATATGCCTGGATCCTCTTTAACCTCAGTTGATCGGGTCAGACCACTGAGGGTTTTATTCTGGCCTGACAGTATGGGGACAACATCATGAAACACCTACACATCCCAGAAAACACACAAAGGGAAGTTGAAATGTCTTGCTGCCTTTGCTGAACTCAGAAAAGACATTCAAGAGGGTTGACTGGACTTACATGGACCAAATATTGCAGACAATGATCTGTGGATGATGCTTTAATACATGGCAATGCTAAGCTATCGTTTACTCAGGGCCGATGTTTGGGTAAATGGATTAACACCATTTCAGATAGTCATTTAATGCAGTAGCAGACCAGGCTTCCTCCTTTCCCCACCCTTATTCGCCCTGACCCATGAACCTTTGGCAAACACAATCAGAAGGTATATAAAAGAGGTCACAATAGGCAAGGACAAGTTCATTCTGACAATGTTTGCAGATTACATACTGGTCTTTTTAGCAGACTCATTGTTCTTTATGCCCCCACTCCTAGAGGAACTTGAGGACCTCTGTGTAGTGCCAGACTTTAATATCAAGACTAAGATGTCAGAGGTACTGCTACTTAACCTACTACAGCAATAAATGGATTCACTAAGTTTCCAGAATCACCATCCAGTGGAAAGCAGAGACAGTAACATGCTTAGGAATCCAATTGGGTCACACCACCACACAGGCGGCAACACTTAATTACTCCCGGCTACAAAAGAAATCCGGCAGGGCTTTCAAAATGGCACATGAACCACTTTTCATGGCTAAGCAGAATAGCAATAATTAGGATGAGAGAACTGCAGAAGATTCCACAACTGTTTCAGGCAATACAATTTCCCTTACACGTGTAATCATTAAACAACTTCAGGCTTTAATCAATAACTGCATATTGCAGGGAACAACATCCAGGGTAGCAAGCAAAATACTATACAGACCGATCTCACAAGGAGGATTGGCTGTGCTGCATCTTCTGTCATACTATTGGGCTGCACAACTTAGGTAGCTAAGAAGTGGTCAAAGTAGAAATGGCGTGACAATGGTGTTTTATTGAGCACATCATAGCACAGTGGGGAAAAGAAACATTACCTACAACACAAGACTGATTGCGAGATTGTGAGACAAGCTAGCAATGGAAAGATTACATTGTCACTGGAACAAGGACTGAATTCGTGCGAGATAGTCACCTGTCATCATTATCCTGTCTCATGAATACAGGAAACTTACTCGCCCACTTTACCCTCAAGTATTATACCTCATCCCAAGGGAACTATCACAACCCCAGCACTAAATATAGTAGTAAAGAGAGAGTCAAACCATTATAAATTACCATGAATTTCGCAACCATAAAAACCTATGTGTACAGACGCAAATTGATAGACTGGAAAAGTATCATTTATCAGAGGGAAGTTGGTGTGAAATGGGGTATTTTTTTTGTTATTTGCATTCTTCTTTTGCTCGATCCTCGCTGGCCTAAGAATGAAGGCAATGGTAGGTATTGACGAGAAATTGAAAAAAATAAATTTACATCTACAAACAAAAACAAAAACATTAGACTCGCATATACAAAGTGCATCTTCACTTCAGTAGACTCCCATGCCCATCAACTCAGTAAACAAGTCATAATCTTGGCTGCTTGCCTAATACAGCAATCGCTTGCCTCTGAATATTTTTGTCTTCAATAACTAAGCACATATACAAGCAAGGTAAGCGATGGGGAACTAAACAGGATGAGAGCGAGCTAGTCTCACCTTCTGTTGAAGAGGGTTGGAATATGAAGGTACAGCATTCTTCCTATAAAAGACACTTCCTAGTAAGTCATTAGAGTTCAGACAGGCAATTCTGTAGAACAATTAGAGATGACCAAACGCGTTGAAGTCAAGATCTTACTTGTTCTATTAAACCCTACATAAAAGGCTCATGAAATCCTCTTAAAAGCATATTACTGTTTTAATTTCAAGTTTTACATTTCACAGCAAAATCCCATTTGCTATTCCATCCATTGCCAGAATGGCATATCTGTTCCATGGGCTTTGATATAAGGCATTATTCCCTATAACTACGGTGTTTTGCTGGTTTAAGATAAATATAAAGTAATTTTCTTAAACCAGATACTAAAATAGGTAAGGTACAGTAATTAATAGGCTCTTTTTAATTTAAAAAAAAGTGCAGTAACCCAAAGTTTTTCTTAGCCCACCGCGGGTGATGCCGCCGAACGCTGGGGTTACTGAATACCTAGTTTTAATTCCAACTCATTCCTTCTTTTTCCACTTTACACCTCATTCCTGCAGGCTCTTTTTCATCTTAGCCATTTCCCTTTGTCACTTTTTTTCTTGATTTCTCTCCTCTTTCTTTATCCCCTCTCTTGCTCCGGGTGAAAGTCTGATGATATAAAAATGAATGTCAGGTCCCCAAGAATGAGCCCCGGTGCCCATCACCTGCAAATAACTTCACAAATTAAGCACTGATTGCATTCGTAGGTTATATTTGTTGTTGCATGAATTATCATTATTTGCTGCTTTGTTACAAAGCTGTGTACCAATTTGTAGACAGACAATGAGTTGTCTTCATACTGAGATACACTAAGCATATTTGATTTAAGGCACAGCCCTCTAGAAATGTCGCCTGCTCTCCCAGGACTCAAATATATTTATTAACAAATGAGCATTACGTTGCCTTTTTTGTTTTCATGAATACATCCAGTACTGAGCTGGGAGGAACCTTTAAAATGACTTACAGAGGACAAAGAACTATTCTATTTTCACAATTCATGCTGTCCCTATAAAAACACGGGGGAGTAAACATTATGGCTGGAATGGGACTACGTGTCCCAAGAGAACACAAGGCTGGGAGGAGCCCTGCAGCATTGCCACATCTGAGTTCTGTGACCCTGTGCTTTTAAGCACTTATTGAGACCTACGGGACACGCCCAGGCCAAGGGCGAACCTGTCCATGCCCGTTGGAGCCCGGAGGAGGCTGGGCTGGGCCACCTGTCTAATGTCTCCTCTGAGCCTAAAGTACTGTTGCTCTCTGGTTGTTGACTAACCCCTCTATGTATCCTGTTTATTGAATATCTGCCCCTTAAGTGGCCTGCCGAAATCCACTCACCTCCTACATTGGAGCCCACTGGTAGCCAGAGTGAAATGGAGAACTTGGGGGGACAAGGTAGAGTCAACAACATGGTCCAACACCCTGGCAAAAGAGGTAACCGACCCCAACTACCCATCATGGCTGTCCCTCCGTGCACTACCCTCAACTCCCTCCTGTGTGCACGTCATATCTAATCGTCCTCTGTGATGTCCCTGAACTGCCTCCTAATACAAGTAAAAGCATTGTGACATTGATGAATAAATCAGCACATTGGTTACAAACAAATGTGAGGTGGCCCCATGGCTTGACCCAAGTGATTCTCTCAGTTAGACGATCATCGTAGCTGGGTATCCATCCTGTCAGGGAGATTGTGTACTGGTGAATTTTAAGACTCCCCAATTGTGGAGGTTATCCCTAGGTGGTTAAAACAGATGGGACCTTCATCAGGCTGCATTAAAGGCTTCCCCTTAGGGTATATTTATAGGCCCCTCTCTTTTCTGACAAGGGACGCGTTGAGGCCTGATATCAGGCTCGGCCACTCCAGTACTACAACTGCTAACGTTTTTGGAAAAAATCCTTGTGGAACTTCTTCATCTTTGGAAGCCCAAGATTGACGGCTCCAGAATTAAGCATTTGGTGATTCCAACCCCATTGTGACCACAAATGTTTATCAGGGTCCCATTGACACAGTCCCAATCATTGTGTCCAGCCAGGCCGTTCCAAGGACATTCCATGTCACCGCCCAGTGCCCTCCCCCACTAATTCTCAGAAGTCAGGTATATTTGGAAACTTGTGACATGGCCATTCATCAGGGCGACCTAGTTGCTGAGGCAGCATTTTCACCATATCTATCTTTTCTCAAGGGGCTAACCTCTGCCATCACCGTTTTTTCAATCCGGCAGGACCAGTCCTTGCCGTCCTCCTACCCACGGCTACGACAAATAATCTGGAACATACTTTCATGCAACACTGCTGGACTCAAATCCAAGCTGGAAGATCCGGACTGGGGGGTTTTTATTGACACATTTGATATCGGTATGTTCCAGGAAACATGGTGTGTAGAGGCAGCACATAGGTCAAGTTTAACACCTACTTTTGTCCAGCATCCTCAGGTGGCAGGGGTCAACCTGCTGGAGGCCTGATTATGTGGATTAAAAATGTGTTAGCCCTCTGCATTACGAAGCTGGATTTAAATTCACAAGACATAATGGGACTGTCTCTTGTTGGGGATGGGTCTCCTTGCTATGTTTTCAACATTTACAATAGGCCCAATGGGGCAAATACAATACCCAATACTTTGCATGTCTTAGAAAAAGCCTTAGACTCACTCCCAAATAATGACAGGGTAATTGCCACCAGTGTCTTCAATATTGCTTTTGAACTTTACGGCCCTGGGCCCCTCAAACTTATAGAAGAAGATGTAGTCTGGGATGTTCCTCAGTTAGACTTGGGCCACGCTAAACTCTAAATGGTCAGCAGGCACTACTAGTTCGTTGTTTGATTATTTGTAGCCATTGCTGCCTTGACTAACATTAATAAAACAAAATTCATGACTTTTAACCCTTACAAATCTGTTAGTGCAAATATTATGGTGCAGAGTTGCTCTAGAAAAAGTGCAGGAGTTTGTGTATTTTGGGGTTTGTCTGAATCACAAAATGAGATGGTCCAAACGCATATTAGGAAATGTTCACTAGAACTCCAACAAGAAGCTGGAGCTGGAGCCAAATTGCAGAAATGGGCCCATGAGTGCTCCCTGGGCCAGTGGTGAAGATATACAATATTAAAGCAAAGAGCATAACCATGTACAGTGTAGAATTGTGGGGCCATACTAAGAGTGGCAAAACTTGGCAAAACCAAAAAATAGGTTTGTAAGAATCATCCTTAACTTGCAGCAGAGTGCCCTGCGCCTCCCTCAACTCCTAGACTTGGGGTTTGTCCCTATAAATCAACTTATCATGTCTCGTCCCATTATGTACTGACATAGACTTTGGTCTATAAATTAACAAAAATCCTATAGAGTTGCGATCAGGGCTCTCTTAAAATCTTCAGGCTGTGAGAGGATTGCCGGGTTTGCTTATATCAAGGCCATGTTGTATGAGATAGGCCTGCCTTCACTCTGGGATACCCCTGTTATAGCAAAACAAGTACCTCGCTCCCTGGTTAAAGAACGACTAAAGGAGCATTTGTGGATGAGGGAACTGAAATATATCAAAGCGGGAAGTATGACTATTTTTTAGACATTAAGCCTACTCCTGCTTATGAAATTATTTGTTGATATCCTTGCAGGTCCCATACCTTTGCAACTTTTTTTTAAAATGGAGGTATCGGGTTCTGCCATTAAATCGTTTTTTGTATAAGATGGGGTGTGCCGTACTGTAGCTCAAACAAGTGTCCTTCGTGTAATTTTTTGGAGGAAACGCCACTTCATTTTGCCTTTTTTTGGTCCTGCATACAATAGACCACAAAAACTATGGATTAGGCCTGCGGTCTCCAACCTTTTGTGTAAGGAGAGCTACTTATGTTAATCAAAATTCATTGTGGCTACCAATATTATTAGTGTTATAATAATGACCACATCAGATAAGATTTCATTAGTAATCACCATGGCCAAGGTTTCCATCAGTGATCACCTCAATGCATCAGGAGGGCTGCAAGCAGTAATATAAACAAGCATTGGCATAGCCAATAGGTCTCGCCTTTGGGACCTTATAAGTGTTTAGCCATGCAACAGTTGATGTTGTTGCATCAAGGATATTGTACTGCAAAACTAAATACTTATAAGGTCCCAAAGGTGAGACCTATTGGCTATGCCAATGCTTGTTTTTATATCCTTCCCTGATTAGGAACAGCCCGGGTTCTCATATAAACTGCATATTTATCAAATCTGTTATATCAGCTGGGAAAAAGAGTTCCACACCGACAGTAAATTCACTTTCAGGGGAAATAACCTCAATACCCACTTCAGTATTAACATAAACTGCAGTATTCTCGGCAATGCATTCAGTGTTGTATTTATCGTTGAAGACGCCCTAGAGGCCTCAATGGCAAATCCATCCCGTGTACTATATATTAATTATGTTTTACCAATAGAAGGCATATTCACCTCAACATAGGAGAATACCCAAGACAGACAAATGATGAAAGGACTTGGAACAACTTATTTTGTTTTTTTTAGAACGCCCGGACCCTTTCCTTGCATACGAGGGCTTATAGCCACTGTCATTTATGTTTATATAGTCATACAAGGTAATTCTTGGCTGAATATTCTGTACAAATTATATTTATGTATTGAAATCTGCACCCTGCGCCCTCGGTCAAGCCACTACCACATCCAACGCCTGCGCAGCCCTTGTCAGGCACATCCCATGTCGGACCTAGAGAAACCTAGAGCGCTGGAAATCAAGGCCCTATTGTGTATGACTGGAGAGTGTCAAGCTCTGAGTCTTAACAGATCAAAGTCTAGGTCTCGAACTCTGGTGTCTCTCTCCGATAAGGACAGTAAAGCAGAAGGCATTTCTAGTTTACGACCACCCATTCGGGTGCAACATGTACAGTTGAGCTGCTGGTGGCCTTTGAGTTGTTGATAAAGACCCGTCCCCTGCTGCTGTAATGTACACCAACACTGTTGTGCTAAGTAAAAAACCATCAGGGGTTTCAAGACGGGGCTTTAACGTCAGGCTCATCACAGCACCACAGGCTCCGAGGAAGGTAGTACCTTTCAACCTATTCGTCGAATTAAAACGGACATGTAAAACCCACATCCCTTTTTTGTAAACAAGAACTGCAGCAGGCAAAAGCAATAAAAGGCTTTGTCAGTAAACAAGCAAAACTTGTGTCAAGGGAAAGACGCAACGCCTTAAACTCGCCATGATTTGATTTTAAAAAAACGTTCTGACATGCGGAGAGGATGAAGCTCTTCAGAACGCACGAACACTAAATAGCAGCATAGGTTTAATTTCTGCTTAAAAAGACGAGCGAGGGTGTGGAGAAGGGAGAGGGATAGCGAAGATAATTTCTGCTTATTGGTCCACTTACAAATCAAGCTTAAAATCAGTGCCAGGAAAGAGTAAACAAGGCTCCGGGAAGCGCGAGAGCTCAGCCCAGAAAGCCAAAGCAGCAAGTAATAAATGGGACCACAAAGAAAGCCACGGCCGCGAAAGTGAAAGGTGACACAAAACAGATGTCATGCTGGCTCCCGAGAGCAAAACGCTCTGGGAGTGAACATTTTCCTAAAAGCTGGGACATCCACACGCCTTTGGCCAATTGCGTGCTAAAGCCAGACGCAAAGGCCAATGGCGTGTGAGCACTACATGCACGAGCTTCTCCTGAAGCTGAAGTGATTCCAAGAGGTCGATTTCCTAGAGCAGCGCATGCGCTGCTCTAGGCTCGACCTAAAAAGGCTTTGTCAGTTTGGAATGTGTATAGGTAGGTAATACCTGTAGCTACAGCTGCATTTTCCCTTGCACAAAAGTAATCATATTAGTTATATGTCTCTGCACATGATTTATTGCTCACAAATCACCACAATATATATTTTGGAAATTCAGCCATTTTTCTCCAAACATCAGCTTATGAGTTCTGAGAATACACACATATTCATCTTGAAATGCACAATTTTGTCATACATATGGTATTTAACCAAGCAGAAAATTCCAGTTTAGAAGGCTAAGATGCACACAGGAGAGCTACTGATAGGTAGCTAGAGAGCTATCAGTAGCTCAAGAGCTACTGATTTGAGACGCCTGGATTAGGCAGTATGTAAACTTTGGAGTAATTGTCATTACTATCATTCACTACACACTTTACGTTCTTACACAAGAGAGGTAATTGTTGTTGGAATGACAACATTTTTGCATGCTGCTTGGATTATCAGTATGCACAGTGTCAAAGTGTTGAAGCAATGATGCCTTAAAATGACATGTTTCCTTTCTGTAACCACACTGATTGCTGCTTCAACCCTGTTAGGGTTTCCCAATTTTTATTTTACCTTGCATTTTATTTATTGTGGTACTGTAGCCTGTATGAGATTGTTGGTATTTATTGTTTTTATCTTTTTATATATCTGTTTTTCCTTTTTACCTGCTGTACTGTGTTTTATGGATCTTTGTATCCGAAATAAACATTTTTGATGATAATGAAAAACACTGACAGGTGAAGCACTTAATGTGGTCTTGTTTTGTTGTATACTGTCTACATAGAGTTGGACTGACAGATCGTCTTTATCCGTGAAGCAAATTTTGGGTTGAGACTAGCATTTATACATATAAGACTTATAATCCCCTGCATTGACAAACCAGGTAAATATAACACACACACACAAACACAAATGTGCTTTTTTTTTAACAGTTAACACTATTGTAAAAATATAAGGACGATTGCAGGACATTTATAAAATGACATTACCTGCAGAATGTCACACCCTGTGTGTATTCGGAATTGTAGGGTTGTGTTCCTTCTTTGAGGTCACTGACATTGAAATATGAGAGCGTATGATTGATGAAGCCATGCATGGTCCCATTTTGACTGTACATGTACTGATACACAAGACGTGGGATGAAGTCTGATGTGACCGAAATTACAAACGCCTGAGGGACAAAAGATAATCATTTAAATTTACTTGCGGAAACGTATATCAAAGAAATTACCAATACAAACATAGGGATGCAGTCTTTGGGTGGGATGAGGATGGATGGATGGAAGACATGTTTACCAGACAGTGATATGTTGCTTATGGCTCAAAGCAATATATATCTGTTTGAACGCAGGCAAAATTAAACTGTACGTCCAGGGAGGTAAAGATAAAAAATATTTCAGTATAAGTATTCCTTTACACTCAATACACTTTCAAGGCCTTACACGTCAAGAGAATAAAATAAAAAACAGTTAAAGCACATTATAAAAAAACAAAAAAAATATTACAGGCATAGCATAATTCATCAAATATTTTACGTCACAGTGAGAAAGTAAAGGCATCAAAGCCATCAGGCATCAATTTTGAAAGGATATCATCTCTGGGACGGGGCTCATATCAACATGAAGGAAGGAAACACACTCCACTGACCATGGAAATACATTATGCTGGCATGGGTATCATAAATCACAAACGAGAAACATCAGTCAATTAAAAGTCTCAAGTCCCATCCCCAAATGGAGTTTACCACCTTTGCATCACATTACTGTCCTTGCCTGGTTTGCTTCCTGTTGCTCTCTCCGCTCCAACTAGAGTGCTAACATTCTCTGTTCATGTTAAATGTGGGCACCCCTGAATTCCATGATGCTGGAATCAGAGCTGAAAGCATGTCCTATAGAGGTGATTGCAGGATATGAACAAAACAAGGGGTTTCATCTGTCACATAAATTATGGTCAATGCTCTGGAAAGCCAAAAGGAGTACACTTTTTCTATAAATTACTAAATATCTTCCTCACCATGCCTCACATTTATTGTGAACATAGAAGGTGAGTGCTCTCGTTGGTCATTTAAAATCTGCGGTGAAGTTGCTGTTGCTAAGTTTTATTTAGCTTGCTAGAATATTTTCCTCACATGGCTGATGAAGATATTTGTGCATTTATAGAAAATGTGCTCTCATTTCAGTTTCTGGAGCACCTTCCATAACTCCTATGTGAAAATCATGACAGAACATGGTTCATTAAACCCCAACCATGGATCAGCATTTTTCACAGGGTAAAATTACCTTAGAACTCGCCACAGTTGCTAAAATTAATGCGATACCACCAACAAATATCTTTAGATTGTGCGTAAAGTCTGTTATCACCCTTTATATTTGTTCCTTTTTGTAATGCTCAGATCCAGGCATTCACTGCATTGCATTTCAATGGGACATAAAGACAGAGCCTTATCGGCATAGAAACAAAAAAAATCAACAGGTATGTTTCTTCTAACCTTCCACCCAAGTAGTCCTGTGAAATGCACACTAACAAACATTTTGTCATTAGTCCCCACATTTTAGGGGTCTGAATTACAATGGTAGTATTGTCCAAAAGGAAGGGCCCTCTCAGGCAGATGCTGACCAGGGAGGAGTTCTTCCCTCAGCTTTACCTAGGCACCCTCTGACTGCACCTCAGTTAATGTCCACCTTAGAGTTTCCTTCTCCTTGGATAATATTGCTTAATTAATACATTATGCTCCTGTCCTTTCCAAATAACAAAATCATTTGAACTAGCTAAGCATCTTTGGTGTTTAAAGTAAAACATTTTATAAATAATTTACGGCCAAAACTTTAATGCAGGTACTGTGTATTTTTAAAGGACATGCAAAGGACAATAAAAAGTCAGCCATTAGCTCATCTGCACAGTCTTTTATGATATCACTCTTAAACAGTGCTTCAAGAAGAAGGCTAGCGGTAACTTTATACAATTTATTTTACAGCAGTATGGGGAAGAATATAATAAATGTTTCTAATCTGAGTTTGTGCAGACATGTAATTAAGATAAGGCATTACTGCAGTGACCACCATTAATTGTATAAATGGCTTCAATACTGTATACCCATAAAAGGAGAATGCCTTGGTTATAAATTACTACATAAGAGAAGCTATAAGAGGAAACTCATTAACTGCCCAGCAGGACTTTTCAGCAAGAAGCAGCTCCCCACGTTAACTCAATTTGTGATTTCTTTTAAATCCATAAATTCAAAGAGAGACGTAACTCGATACTTACATTAATCATGACGGAAAATTTGCCGATGCCACTAAGAATGTTGTACCAGATTCCTGTAAAAAGATTCAACAGTAATGCTTTGAAATGGGCTTAGATTTCTGATAGTAACAAAATATTCAATCTTTGAACATTATCAAAGCTACATATAATAAGAAGCGCAGTGCCAGATGCAGGAATGCCGCATACCTATGTCTTTAGAGCGAACAGCATCAGGCCTTCTCAATTCTGCCACAAACTTTTTTGCATCAAGGCGCACTTCTATGACGTTGTTGAGTAGTGCAAACACAGGTGCAAGAGGAAAGGAGGCGACGAATAGAGTGACAAATCCGAATTGGATAACTGCAAAAGAAAAAAGAAATCTTTCAGCAATAGAAATGTGACCGCTTGATGTACATAAGCTAAGCAACACCTTGTTGGTCATTGTTCTCAATAAAATTATAGACCTTTGTGTGGCCCTGTGCTTAATTTGAGCCAGGGTTTGGCACCAGCACTTAATCGTCAATAGCTTAAAGTGGAAACTTGACCCAAAGATATTGGAGCGCTTTTCATAAGCAACAGCTAAGGACACATTGATTTTTTTGCAGGCACGGGGAGATGAAGTGATCTGCCCAGAATCACAAGATTAGTAGCATAACTTGAGGGGGCCCCCCTGCAAAGTGCACAGATGGGGCCCTCCGTCCCGGCCCACCACCTACCACTTCTGTTGAGAGGGCCCTTAGAGCCCCCCACAATGCAGGGGCTGCGGGGGCTTATGTTACGCCACTGCACAAGATTTTTGGCCCACGCCAAGATTCAAACTTGGTTCCCCAGCTCCAAAGTCAGCAGCTCTGGCAGTTGCGCCACATCCTCTCCCCACTTGTTACATGGTTAGTAGTTAGCTGTGTTACAGGCAGCGCTAATAGGAGCAATGGACTGGTGCAAGCTGCCTTGTGACGAGAGCCACGGCACTTATTTTTTCACAAATTACCCACTGGTGTGATCGCTTATCAAATCGTATAATAAGGAGTTTTATATCACTTCACTCTATCCCCATTTTTGACTTCTTCACTTTTACTCGGTAAATGCTGTTTATAGGCAACGCTAATGTGGATTTACCAAAGTTTCCTCGCACTAATTAGATCCTCCCTTTAAGACCAGAAACCAACAAAGCTTACAAATAACAAGTGTTTGCTTCTTCTAAACGTCAGAGTGTGAAAAGAGGAGAGTACTCTCACCAACGAGTGCAGGTTTACTACAACCACTTCCAGTAGTATGCCTAGAAAGATGAACCAGGTGCACGGTTCCAGGTGTACTATTGATAAAGTCATGAAACGTACCACAGGCTTCTGTTTCCCCAATGTGCAATTGTGCATAGTGTCTATTTATGCACAATAGAAATGCAGACCGTGGAGAAAATGTAATTTCCTCCCTACATAGGGAAAACATTTTTTCCTCCGAGAAGGAACCTCTTTCCCTACATCTCCTCCAATTCGGAAGGTAATCTATTTCCGTTCATACCCTGGAACGGACGATGCACAATCTCTTGCGGCAGTAGAACTCCCAGCACCATAGTGGGAAAAGGTCAGATCGACCACCAATTCACAAGTTTGTGGGCATTTTACAACGTGCATTGGAAACCATGCCTTGGTCTGCTCACTCCCTTGTCTGTGGTTTACTATTATGCAAATCCACACACACTCGTGGCTGAGAATAAGGTAATTGTTAAACCAGTAACACCTACCAAGATTACTTCTGTGAATTCCTTGCAGGTGTAAATGAAGCCATTTTCGGCCAAAAACATACATTTACATATGAAAATGACCTTGTGAATTGGGCCCAAATTCAAGCAGGTAGAATTTTATACAACAATTCTGTATGAAATGCTACTACAGATTATAAATGAATGAAAACATGAAATATTTCAATAAAATAAATTTAGGAATTGGCTATCTGGCACCAAGGCAATTCTAACAATTAACCTAAAAGTTTAAAAAAAATATATAATATTTAAATATGAATCTATTACACTCTTAATTCTAATTGTCAGAAGAGAATTAGGGCAACATGTACGAAGCATTTTTGCTGTCAGAAATGGCCGGTTGGGCTGCTTCCGACCACAAAAATGCTTTAACATATGTACAAAACACAAATTGAGACCTACTTTATTAATATGCAGGAGTTAGGTCTATTTGCGATGCACTTGTAATCACTAATGAAACTCAAAAGAGTTTCATACATTAGGAATACCAATTTCTAATTTGATTCAGAGAGAATTGCGATTAGGAAATCTGTATTCCTAATGTTAGTATATCAGGCCCTTAGAGAGATAAATCACACACTCATTTCTTGAAATGTACAAAGAGTTTAGGAATCATACTGAGTAGCAGTAGATTTCACACTGAGTATATCTCTCTAGGGACCCAAACCAACAGATTTAACCTTCATGCCTATCTGTCACCCTTTCAAGATGCAAAACAAAAATAGGGAAAGCAATAATGGTAGGTTTAATTTGACAATGTGTGCAAACATAGTCATACAGAAATTATGTTTCTCAGAGATAAAACATCAAAGGCAGACCGAATGACTTTGTCAGTGCTTGGTGGGGGTAGTAGTGGAACTGGTGTTGGTGGTATTCTTAGTGGTGTTGCTGATGGTCATACTATTGGGGAACGTATTGGTATTGTGGTGGTGATATTGATCCTGGTGGTGGTGTGATATTGATGGTTGTGGCTTTGGTGGTGGATGTTTGAGTGGTATGAGTGGTGATATTGGTGGTGGTGGTGGTGGTAGTATTGGTAGTCATAATGCTGTATTGATGGTCACATTTCTACTGGTAATGGTCATGTCTTCTAGTGGTGGTGACAGATGTTTTAAGGAATGGGCAAAGTAGGCAATTGACCAGGGTCCCCTATTTCCAAGGGGCCCCTGGTAAAATAAGTAGAGGAGGGAGGGACGAAGCAAGAGAATCAAGGAGAAAATGATCAGATTTCACACAATGGAATGGTGAAAATCCTTGGAGCAGTGATCTGATGTTCATTGCTGCAGCAAAAATGCCGGTTGTAAAGGAGCAAATACACTAAAATGAAATTCACCAAATCATGTATTTATGACAATGGGAGGAACAATCTGGGTAGATGCTAAATCCAACAAACAATAGTTGTTGCAAGACAAAAAATAGATCCAAACTCAAAATAATTGCCTTGGGGCAGGGAGAAAGTAGATATGAAATATGAAAAGAGGAGAGGAGCTTGAACTGAGAATGAGAGGCAAAGGATAGAGAAGGTGAAGAACGAAGGATATGGTGAGAATGAGCAGAGAAACAGAGGAGTTGAAGTAGAAATTATGGAGAAGTGATGAGAAAGATTAGAGGGAGAGCAAGAAATGGGAGGAGAAATAAAGACAAAGATGACTGCAAAAGAGATAAAGTAGATGCTGAGAACAGGAGAAAGTGAAAGAGAGGGAAACAAAGAGAAGAGGAAGCAGAGGGTTGGGTGCAAAGAAGAAAAAACAGGAAGCGAGGGTGAGCCAGAGAGTAGATGAAGTGAGAGGAAGAAAGGGAAAGACATATATTAGCTCTAGAAGGGGAAAGACGTGAAAAAAGGAGAAGAGGGAAAAGGGGCAGTAGGATGGGAGCAAGAGAGTAATGTAAACAGGAGTGAAATGATATGAGCTGGAGAGCAGGTGAGAGTGGCGAAGGGGAGGGACGGGGCCCTACACTGATCATCTTTCATATGCCGCCACGAGCTCGCTGTTCCCTTCTTACCTACCAGAATCCTCTTTCATGTTGAGTTCCCTCTCGCTACCCTAAAGAAGCCTTGAAGGACGTCAGTGCTATATGAACAATCCACATGACTTAACATCCCCCCTCCTTCCCTGTCGCCATTACCATTTGTCCTTATCTTTCTTCCTACTTTTTGACACCGGTAGTGTTTTGAAGTGAAAGAGAGACAGAGAGATCACAGGAGGTGATTGAGAGGAAGGGAGATGGAGAAAGGACAGGGGACAGTGAGATAGAAGACGAGATTGTGATTAAGAAGATCGCGGAAAGAGGGTCAGAGAGGAAAGAGTGGGAGAATAACGAAAGCAAGAGAGTGTCGTGTAGTTCCTATAAGACTTATATAGGATCTGCACGTTTAGACAACATACACTTTGGGACTGATGTCCAGACTGATTCCAGACACCCCCACCGGGTATGTTAGCCTGTGTACCAGCTAGCTTGCAATGCCACTATAACCTCCTCTTACCAAGGAGAGAATAGTTCTTGACAACTATCAAACAAGACAACTGTGATCCCTCAGGACCATGAAAAAAGTAACTTACTTTTCGCTCAGTCACTCGTGCTCACTTGTTCTCAGAGAGATACACAGAATAAACGGTTGGGACGTTTTTCAATAAGCATTTATTGAACAGTCGTTATTCTTGCGTAAAATAAGTGCACTGAAATCAACAGTAGACAGTAGTATATATAAATGAGTAGCAGCACTAAGAAAGTAAACAGATGGTAGGTTTCTACCGTTTTGCTAAAATCATAACTACAGGCAAGTATATAATATACATGGCAATAAAATGTATACTCCTACGATGCACCCTAACTAGATGTACCTAAATGTACCTAGCATGTGAGTAGGTGTAAAGCCAAGAATCCCTCTAGGATAAAGCCAACCCCATTACCTGATGTGAGACTGTGGGACCCCGTTCTGGTCTTGAGCTGAACACTCCGCAAGGGATGTCAGACCACTGCGAGCTGGAGTATCTGCATGTAGGAACCTCAGCCACTTGCGTCAGTGTGTCGGCCGGGAAGTCCTGATCTCCTGTCCACATCTCGGCAAGATGTGATGTTTGTATACCCTAAGGTATCCCCAGGGGTTCTACCTTGGTGTGCCAGTGTCGGACTTAGGATGACGTCGGGAATGAACTTTATACACAGTTATTATGCAGGAGATGGTGGTCCTGCTGTGTTCCAAGAAACTAAGAATCCTCATGCATAATTTATGAGGCCAGTGTTCATGGAAAACCCTACGTACTGTGTTTAGTATTGTAACTAGGCAAAAGGTCAGTCCCTCAAATCCGTTTTGTATGTAGTATAGGAGAGAATGTAGGTGAAAGGTTATGATGTTACCTGGACCTATATCGGGGTACCTATATGAAATATAACAAGAGATGTAAAGGAGATGGACAGGATATTGGGGAAGATGGATGGTACTTATTTGAGTGGCAAGAGTAGAACAGAAGCAGAAATTAAAAGGTGGGGAGGCACAAATAGAGAAGGGTACAAGAAAGAGGTAGACTGGGAGGATGGACAAGAGAAGTGATGGAATGGCCTGGTGAGCCCTAATCAGAAGAGGCAGAGAACTGTTGGGGGGACAGAGGAAAGAAATCAAATGACAAAAAAGATCAGAATAGAGGAAAATGTGGACGGTTACAGTAAAAAAGTACAAAATAGAAAACCTGGAAGAAAGAAGGAGCAATAGAGAGAAGGCGACTGTGTGAAAAGGGCTTCAGACAGCAGGGGAGACCTACTTCACAAACAATGTTCGTACATCTCTTTAATGAACGGAAAAACCCATAGCAAACTAACTTAAGTTCTTTACAAGCACAATGCAATGTAAGACTTGATAATCATTACGTACATACTTAGTACATTTCGAGTTACTGTAAATTGCTATTTGTGAAAAATGTGTGCTTTAAAATGCACTATTTAAACTTATTTTTTTTTAAACTTCATCTAGGAGAAATCCCATCTGGTATCACTGTGAGGTACGCAGACCTGATTCGCTCACTCTCTGTACCTCAAGACCAGTATTACATGTTGTAACTCATGGCAAATGTTACATGTCACCACACCAGTTTCAGTGGCGGGCGCCATTAACAAAGGGTGGTAGGACGGGTGTGGGGAGCACGGGGGAGGGGAATAGCGCGCACGGGGGAATGTTAAAAATAATAAATAAAAACGTAGCTGACGCCGCCGGCCGCCTCCCTCGTCACGTCACTCCTGCTGGCCTCTTCCTGGTCCCAGCAGCCCCTGGGACAGACTCCCATCCAATCTCAATGCTGCAGAGCAGCACAGGGATTGGCCAGAGCAGGCAGGAAAGATGCTCCGCTCAAGTCATGGAGTCTGTGGGGTTCCTCCAGTACGGCTGCTGAATGCAGCCGGGCTGGAGAAACCTACGTGCGCATGTGTGTTTTGGTCAGCCTGAGAAGGCCAGCCAAACACATATGTGTACTTAGTGAGTGCAGAAGCACGCCTCCTCTCACCTCCCATGCCCCGCCCCTTCATGCACAAACTGGTTCAGAGCCGGCAAACGAGAAATAAAACGATGCTCTGCGCCAGGCAGTGGGGTGACGCTCCTCCGCCATTGCAGAGGGGCTGCCACTGACCAGTTATCGCTTCACACCCAAGGAAAAACCAGAGAAGTAGTGAGTATTCTGAAGCCTTTTAGCAGTGTCCATACAGGCAGTCGGTGGCTAGACAGACTAGTGGTGGAGGTGGAGAGGTGGACCGAATATTTTTTGGGGCACCAGCACTTATGCTCTTTTACAAAATAAGCACTGGATACACACATGCTTCCCATAATACAGAACATGCAGTACATAAAACAGTACCTCCTTGTAGGAAAATGCATCTTTTTGCATGAGCACCCCAAATTATTGGACTGATGCTTCTGGTAGTTTCGACTCTGTGCACTGGGTTTCTACTAAGCAGGTCACAGTGCATGTGCTCTGACCCCTAAAACAGGTCCAAATTGGCATTACTCCTATTTGGCATATTTAACTTACTGATAAGTAGTTAGTATATGGTACAAAGTGAACCCAGGGCTTGTAAGTGAAACGACATTTGTGGACTGCAGCACCTATTTTGCCACCACTAATGTAACAATACAAAACATGACTATAAGCCTGCCACCATGAATAATGAAAGCAAGAGAGTGTTGTGTAGTTCCTATAAGACCTGTTGGACTTGGCCCTTTTTTCAGGGTCATCCCTAAACTTTTTGCCTTCCTCCTGTATTGTTTCTGACCTGTTTTTGTTGGTTTTATGACTCTGGGCACTTTACAACTGCTGATCAGTGCTAAAGTGCATATGCTCTCTTTGTAAATTGTTGTAATGAATTAGTGACTCCATGATTGGCTTATTTGATCTACTTGTCAGACCCTAGTACAGTGCACCATGTGTGCCCAGGGCCTGTAGATCAAATGTCGCTGGTGGGCTTGCAGCACTGGTTTTGCCACCCACAGAAGCAGCTTGTAAAGTGTGTCTCAGGCCTGCCATTGCAGAGCCTGTGTGCAGTCTAGTACTGCCATGTCGACTTGGTAAGTGCACCCACTTACCAGTCCCTAAACCTTCCCTTTTCTACATGTTAGCCACCCCTAAGGTAGGCGCAAGGGCAGGGTGCATTGTAAGTAAAAGGTAGGACATGCCCTGGTGTGTGTGGCATGTCCTGATAGTGAATTACAGCCAATTTCTTTTTTCACTATTGCAAGGCTACCTGTTCCCATAGGCCAGAATGGGCAGTTTGATTATAACATCTTATAATCCTAACTGACCCAGGGAACATGGTAGAAAAACGAATTTAGTATGCCTGAACTCAGAATGTTAAAATACATCTTTTAGTGTAGGTGATTTTTACATTCTGTGTTTGAAAATACCACTTTTAGAAAGTAGGTATTTTCTTGCCTAACCATCCAGCCTGCCTCTGCTAGATTGTGTATTGCTTGTCTGGTTTGTGAGTGACAGGAGGGCTTGGGCTCCAGCAGTCTGATGGGTCAGGGCTGGGCTGAATAGGACCTTGGCTGAATAGAGAGTAGGGGGCGGGGATTTCCTTTCACTCCCCTGAGCCCTCATAGAATAGACAGTAGGGGGAGGAGATTTCCTTTCAGCTACCTGGGCTAGGTCTGCTTTCAACAATGCTGTCTCCACCTCCTGCCAGGAAGCTGCACCAGTGTGGACAGAACTGGTTTTGGCCAGGTACAGACACTCTCTGCCTTCAGAGAACAAAGACTTTTTGAGTATAAATATTGGGGCCCAGACCCCAAGACTTTAGATCACTTCTGGGAATCAAGACGAACCTTTGCCAAGGAGAGAAACCAAGGAAGCTGAAGGTGGTAACTGCCCCTGTGCCATTGTGCTATTTTCTGCGGTTGGCCTGCAGTGGTTACTTATTTGCCAAGGAAAGGAGAAGGAACTTTTATGAACTTTCATCATCTTGAAGAAGAATCTCCAAGGGCTTGAAGTGTGCTTGCCTCCTGCCTGAAGTCTCAGGGATACAAGACTTCACCACCAGCTCCCCCCTGAATTTCCTTGCTGGGAATTCTGTCTGCAGAGATTGCGTATTGTTGGGAGCTGGAAGCGCGACGCAACGAGAAGAAGCGTGTCGCCGCCGCAGCCGTTTGTCGTTGCATCACCGGAGAAGCGTGTCGCCACCGCAGGGTCGCCGTCGCATCACCGGAGAAGCGTGTCACAGGGCCTGTCACGGCTCAGAAGTTACAGAGTTCGCCGCACGGCCATCGGCGTGCACGCATCGCCTTCACATCGTCGCATCGCATCAAAGACGCCATCTTGTCGCATCGCACCGGATCGTCGCATCGCATCGAGGCACCATTTTGTTGCATCGCAACCGGAACGCAGTACGAGATCGACGCATCACCTCCTCTCCGGTAAGGAACAGATGCATCCCCTACTTTGCGCAAGCATTGAGGAGCAGACGCATCGCCTCCCCCGAAGCAAGGAACCGACGCATCACCCTCCCTGCGACCCTTTTGTTTGTTTTGCGTTAGGCATCCAAGGTACTTTGTGAGAAACATGTCGCATTTACCATCACCTTTGAACTAAGCTATTTCTACCATTTAAAAGTCATTTTCTTTAATACTGTATTGTGGATTTTTGTCGTTTGGGTCTTGTGTTAAGTCTATATAAAGATTACTTATTTTTCTAAACCTGTGTGGTGTCCATCTGTAGTGTTTTCACTGTATTACTGTATGTGTTCACAAATGCTTTACACACTGCCTCTGAGATAAGCCTGCCTGCTCGTGCCAAGCTACCACAGGGTTGAGCAGAGGTTATTTTAGGAGTGTAGCCCCCTTACCCTGACTAGAAGCAAGGGTCCCTATTTGGACAAAGGTGCAAAACCATTGTCAATTAGAGACCCCCAGTTCTAACATTGGTGGTCAGCGGTGAGGATTCTGGACTTGCATTTGTGACTCATATACAGTGATTGGTGTACACTACTAGTGAGTGCAGACCAAACGCAACCACATACATCTTGGTAGAATTTATTTCTCCTTGGAACTGTTATTTTTGCTAAAGACTGCCAATTCTTATTACCATGAGCAAACCAGCATCCAACGCATCTATGGATCTAGATTTTGAGGAAGAGAGGGTGGATACCTACACTGTGAAACAGTTGAAATACTTCTATAGAAAATGTAAAGTCGCTACTCAAGGCCTCACCAAGAAGGATGAGTTCCAAAAGGCGCTGAGGGCCTGGTTGGAAGCTAGAAATGCCTCTGAGCATGTGGAGGAGGCTGAGGATACAGATGGGCAGCTAGATGGGCCATTGGGTCCAGCCAGGGGGAGAGTACCTTCCCTGACAGGCAGCAGTGTTTCTTCCAAGGGCCTGTCCCCAGGGGAGCTGGAGGACAGGGAGAGAAATAGCATGCATAAATTGGAGCTAGCCAAGCTCAAGATGGAGGGTCAAAAGGACCTAGAGAATAAGAAGCTGGAGTTTGAAAATAACAAGTTAGCATTGGAGAAACAGAAAATGCAATTAGAACATGAGTTAAGAATGAGGGAGCTTGATTGGGAGCTCGAGAGGCTTGAGGCCATGAGTGTCTCAGCCCAGCAAAAAGAAATGTGTGTAGCTCAGGAAGTGAGCTTAGCTGAGTTGGAGGTGGAGTCCAGCTCAGATGGTGGCAGCAAAATTATGTTATCTAGTGCTGAGGGAGTAGTACACACACCCAGAGATGTGGCGCCTGACTTGAGGGAGGGGGTTAATATACACCAGGAGGTTCAAGGATATGAGGTAGCTCCAGTGGTGCGCAGTGTCCCTGAGGTGGATTGGGGAACTGGCACAGGGGTTCATAGTCCTAGTGGTGGGAGGGACACTCTACTGACTCTAGATGAGAGGTGCAGGGAGAGGGGTTCCCCATGGTTGAAGTCCTGGTGTGTGAGTGTGAAGACCACCCAGAAGAGTGTGGGTTGAGTGACAGAGACAGTCAGCTACTGTCTTGCCATTCTCAGGAGGGAGGTGTGGGGTACGTGTGCGAGGCACCGGATGGTGAGGTGAAGGATAGTTTGGTTAACACCTGTGTGGGGCTGTGTGATCCAATTGTGGGAGAGCATATTGTAAGTCCCTGTTTTCCAGAGCTATGCCTACACCGATTGGAGGGTGAGTTCTCTGACCCCAGAGAGGTCACCCGGGAGGCAGACCTTTTTGTGGATTCCAAGGGGCCTGAAGAGGCATTGGGGAGTGACCATAAGAGGAGTGGCTCAGGTATCTTCTAACCCAGAGTGGTGGGAGAGGTTCAGAGTAGCCCAGCTAGGTCCCGTGGTAGTGGGGAGGTTGTAGGGCCACACGTCCTGTCTCCTAGGAGAAGGAGTGAGACGGGGATGTGTCCTGATAGTGCCCAACCTCAGTCTCGCGTCCTGGATGGTTCCTTGAGGGAACACCAGGTCGGGAACCTAGGCTGTCCTGAGGGGCCGTCCATTGAGGGGGATCTCCTAATGTCAGGTGAACTAGGAGTGTCTGTAAGCAGGCCTCCATCAGTTCTGGTGTCTGGCAGTACCACTCCTAAGTGGAGGGTCCAGAAGTCCAGATTGAGGGGTGAGAGGGGGAAAGAGTCCCCAGTGGAAGAACCAGTGGGTCAGGGGCCAGCCAGAAGGGCTGAGTCACCAATGAATGACCATGGTGACACCACTTCTGTCCCGGGGGATCTTCACACACTGTCAGATGGACAGGGGCCGGGAGATCTGCGCCAGGCAGACTGTCACACGACACATGAGTTTTGTGTCACCCTCGGGGGGCATATGTGCTCCCCAGGAAGTCCTGCTGCGCCGGGCAATTGTTCAACCACAGGGTTCCGTCACCTGGGTTGGGAGGCCAGGTTCAGGGCATGCCTGACCTGGGGGGAAGGACAACTGTAAGCAGTGTCCTGACCGATGTAGCTTCTGGGGGTACCACTCCAGTTGGGAGGGTGCAGAACTCTGGAAGGGGGTGCAGAAGGAGGGAGTCCTCGCCTCTGACCCCGGTGCTACCTGAGGGTTTAGATCCCAGGTTGGGATCCCAGTTGCAGGATAGAACCCCTGAACTGGTGGGCGAATTGTGCAGGACAGCTGCCACAGGTGCCCTGACAATTCTGGATGGGGGTACCGCTCCAGGTGGGAGGATGCGGAGCCCCAAGGAGGAGGACCAGGTATGGGAAAGTCCACCCCAGTCTCCTGTCCAGCCGCCGGGTAAAGGCCTGGGGCTGGTGGGTCCGTGTCCGGATGTCATACCTGACCTGACAGGAGGGAGAGTGGACCAAGGGTGCCAGGCACCTAGGGCTACTGCCCCCCACATTCTGATGCCACAGAGGTTGGAGAACCATAAAAGGCCTGGGACCTGGTTCTCATCACTGACAACTGTCAGTGGCCACTGTGGCTTGCTGTCCGAGTGGACAGAGTGTCCCCTGGGGGGGGACAGGAGTCACACCCCAGGGGTGGACTGGGCCACACCTCTGTGTTGGCCAGGTGGGTACTGTCTGTCTTTTGGGACACAGCTGTGAGCAGGCTAAGGTTAGGTGCTGCACAGATGGTGTCCACAGGTGAGGAGAAAGGTTCCCCATGGGTTAGCTTAGAGGGCCCTGAGAGTATGGACAGAGGGATCCAGATAGGTTCAGATTGGCGTAGAACTGGAATATGCCCCTGCTGTTGCGGGCCAGGGTCCATGTTCTATCGCCCAAGGCAGGGAAGCCCATCAAGGTAGTGAATGGTCTACCCTGCGTTTAGACTGGAAGGGGGTTGTGTTGGACTTGGCCCTTTTTGCAGGGTCATCCCTAAACTTTTTGCCTTCCTCCTGTATTGTTTCTGACCTGTTTTTGTTGGTTTTATGACTCTGGGCACTTTACCACTGCTGATCAGTGCTAAAGTGCATATGCTCTCTTTGTAAATTGTTGTAATGAATTAGTGACTCCATGATTGGCTTATTTGATCTACTTGTCAGACCCTAGTACAGTGCACCATGTGTGCCCAGGGCCTGTAGATCAAATGCCGCTGGTGGGCTTGCAGCACTGGTTGTGCCACCCACAGAAGCAGCTTGTAAAGTGTGTCTCAGGCCTGCCATTGCAGAGCCTTTGTGCAGTCTAGTACTGCCATGTCGACTTGGTAAGGGCACCCACTTACCAGTCCCTAAACCTTCCCTTTTCTACATGTTAGCCACCCCTAAGATAGGCCCAAGGGCAGGGTGCATTGTAAGTAAAAGGTAGGACATGCCCTGGTGTGTGTGGCATGTCCTGATAGTCAATTACAGCCAATTTCGTTTTTCACTATTGCAAGGCTACCTGTCCCCATAGGCCAGAATGGGCAGTTTGATTATAACATCTTATAATCCTAACTGACCCAGGTAACATGGTAGAAAAACGAATTTAGTATGCCTGAACTCAGAATGTTAAAATACATCTTTTAGTGTAGGTGATTTTTACATTCTGTTTTTGAAAATACCACTTTTAGAAAGTAGGTATTTTCTTTCCTAACCATCCAGCCTGCCTCTGCTAGGTTGTGTATTGCTTGTCTGGTTTGTGAGTGACAGGAGGGCTTGGGCTCCAGCAGTCTGATAGGTCAGGGCTGGGCTGAATAGGACCTTGGCTGAATAGAGAGTAGGGGGCGGGGATTTCCTTTCACTCTCCTAAGCCCTCATAGAATAGAGAGTAGGGGGAGGAGATTTCCTTTCAGCTACCTGGGCCAGGTCTGCTTTCAACAATGCTGTCTCCACCTCCTGCCAGGAAGCTGCACCAGTGTGGACAGAACTGGTTTTGGCCAGGTACAGACACTCTCTGCCTTCAGAGAACAAAGACTTTTTGAGTATAAATATTGGGGCCCAGACCCCAAGACTTTAGATCACTTCTGGGAATCAAGACGAACCTTTGCCAAGGAGAGAAACCAAGGAAGCTGAAGGTGGTAACTGCCCCTGTGCCATTGTGCTATTTTCTGCGGTTGGCCTGCAGTGGTTACTTATTTGCCAAGGAAAGGACAAGGAACTTTTATGAACTTTCATCATCTTGAAGAAGAATCTCCAAGGGCTTGAAGTGTGCTTGCCTCCTGCCTGAAGTCTAGATAGCGCTACTGCCCGAGTCACTCTGGTATTTACATTCTTATGCTGCTATAATCTATTGTATTGCTGAATTTTCACATGTTTCAAAATCCTCAGCTATTTTACCGAGTCACTCTGGTATTTACATTCTTATGCTGCTATAATCTATTGTATTGCTGAATTTGCACATGTTTCAAAATCCTACTGTTTTAAGCTCTTTTAACGACACCGGCCACCTGATCCCGGTCCGGTTTTATTTCCTGTTCGTCACAGAGTGCTGTGACCAATCACTGTGAGGGAGGCGGGGCTAAGGCAAACCTCGGCTATTTTATGCCGGCCGCAGCGCGGGAGCGGGCGCCTTTAGATAGCGCTACTGCCCGAGTCACTCTGGTATTTACATTCTTATGCTGCTATAATCTATTGTATTGCTGAATTTTCACATGTTTCAAAATCCTCGGCTATTTTACCGAGTCACTCTGGTATTTACATTCTTATGCTGCTATAATCTATTGTATTGCTGAATTTGCACATGTTTCAAAATCCTACTGTTTTAAGCTCTTTTAACGACACGGGCCACCTGATCCCGGTCCGGTTTTATTTCCTGTTCGTCACAGAGTGCTGTGACCAATCACTGTGAGGGAGGCGGGGCTAAGGCGGACCTCGGCTATTTTATGCCGGCCGCAGCGCGGGAGCGGGCGCATTTAGATAGCGCTACTGCCCGAGTCACTCTGGTATTTACATTCTTATGCTGCTATAATCTATTGTATTGCTGAATTTGCACATGTTTCAAAATCCTACTGTTTTAAGCTCTTTTAACGACACCGGCCACCTGATCCCGGTCCGGTTTTATTTCCTGTTCGTCACAGAGTGCTGTGACCAATCACTGTGAGGGAGACGGGGCTAAGGCGGACCTCGGCTATTTTATGCCGGCCGCAGCGCGGGAGCGGGCGCATTTAGATAGCGCTACTGCCCGAGTCACTCTGGTATTTACATTCTTATGCTGCTATAATCTATTGTATTGCTGAATTTTCACATGTTTCAAAATCCTCGGCTATTTTACCGAGTCACTCTGGTATTTACATTCTTATGCTGCTATAATCTATTGTATTGCTGAATTTGCACATGTTTCAAAATCCTACTGTTTTAAGCTCTTTTAACGACACCGGCCACCTGATCCCGGTCCGGTTTTATTTCCTGTTCGTCACAGAGTGCTGTGACCAATCACTGTGAGGGAGGCGGGGCTAAGGCGGACCTCGGCTATTTTATGCCGGCCGCAGCGCGGGAGCGCAGCGGACGCTCGCAGCGGGCGCGCTGGCGGCGCGCCGAAGGTGCGCCAAAGGCAAGCCCGTCTGCGTCCGTCCGCGCCTGGACGTCGCCAGTCACCAGTCACTCTGCTAATGTAGACGAAAACACATATATATATTCCCGGGATGAACTTATGACTATGAGACCTATAAGGAACACGGGCTGTTTTCCCCCCTCTAACCCTCCCGTGGGTCCATTTTGCTGCAGGAACTGCGGTTTTAACTCTGAGGCAACTGTCTCTCCCTCCCCTACTCACCCTTCGGTAGCGGGGCAAGATATAAAACTGTTTAGTCTTAATTGCCGGTCACTGGCTAAACATTATTTAGATGTGTATGATCTACTACAAAGCGATTCACCTGACGTTTTCTTTCTGACAGAAACATGGCTGTCAGTAGACACGGTGGCTGAACCAGGTCTTGCACTCCCCCCAGGCTACAGTATTGTAACCCTTAACCGAGAGACAAGAGGTGGTGGTGTTGCAGTTGTGTTTAAATCATGCTACACCTGCACACTGAGTAAGGAAACTGTAGCAGGCTGTGAGTGCGGCCGATTCAGAATTACTTTTAATCCTAATTTTACCATGTCTGGCATACTGGTCTATCGTCCCCCAGGCCCCTCTAAGGAAGGCAGGACTGCCTTGACTGACCTAGTGGGCACCCTGGTTGTGAGGTATGCCAATTTCTCTGTTATTGGGGACCTAAACATACATTTTGACAATTCCCATGACTCAGAAGCGGCTAATTTTTTAGCGGACCTAGGAGGAGAGACTTTGACCCTACCCGGAAAGGTCATTATCAGTCAGCCATTAAGAATTATCATAGGGCTGTTCAGAAGGCACGTGCTACCTATTTTTCTGAGGAGATCAGAAACAGCCAGAATCCCTCTAAGAAGATCTTTGCCATTATTAAAAATCTTAAAAATGCAGGGGCACCTGCGGTATCTGCGGTTAAATCTAATGAACAATGTGAGGACCTTGCCACCTTCTTTATAACAAAGGTGGACAATATCTACAAAACCTTTTCCCAGATAGTCAGCTCTGTCTTTGAGGACCCTGCTCCCCCTGCCCATATATTGGCCACTTTTCCACCTATCTCTGGAGAAGCTCTCAGCATACTCTGCAGGAAGATTAAATCGGGTTCTCCAGCTGACCCTATGAAGCCGGAACATCTAATAAGACTCTTACCTGTGCTTCTTACACCTCTGGGCCAGGTTATTAATCAATCCCTGGCCACGGCCACAGTTCCAAGGACATGGAAGCAAGCTGCGGTAAAGCCGCTATTAAAGAAGCCCACTTTAGATTCGACAAATCCTGAGAACTATCGCCCCATTTCTCTGCTTCCCTGGATTTCCAAAATATCTGAAGCATACGTTAACACCATTGCCTCAGGCTATCTGGAGGAGAATTGTATACTGGACTCCTCCCAGTGTGGCTTCCGCCCGGGTCTTAGTACAGAGACCGCACTGCTAGCTGTGACTGAACACCTGAGAGTGGCTCTGGATGAGGGACGTACCTCGGCACTGATCCTATTGGATCTCAGTGCCGCATTCGATACTGGTCTCCCACCAGATCCTGATCCAGAGGTTGAAGGATGCTGGTATTGTGGGCCTAGCCTTGGCGTGGCTCACCTCCTTCCTCTCGGACAGGTCCTTTCAGGTGTCAGTCCCCCCTTTTTCTTCTAAGGTGCACTTCGTCAAACAGGGCGTCCCACAGGGCTCTGCTCTAAGCCCTACGCTTTTAACCTGTATGTCCAGCCCTTAGCTGTAATAGCTAAGAGGAGTGGACTGACTATAGTGTCTTACGCTGACGACACTCAACTAGTTGTCGCCCTCTCCAATGATTGTCTAAACGATGCTGCTAGGTTTCAAAGTGGGTTGGAGGATGTCGCAGGGTGGATGACCACCAACTGTCTTCAGCTCAACGCCAGCAAGACCGAGGTCCTGCTGGTAGGAAAAGATCTTGAGCTTTGGAACGGACACTGGTGGCCCACCACCCTGGGACCAGCCCCCACTCCAAAACAGGTGGTGAAAAATCTTGGCGTCTGGGTGGACTCGGCGCTTAGTTTCCGAGATCAAACAAAGAGGGTAGCTGCGACCTGTTTTGGTATACTGCGCAGCCTCAGGCCCATTTTGGCTTCTTTGACCCCTCTATCCGCCAGATGATCGTATAGGCATCCGTGCTGTCAAGATTGGATTATGCCAGTGTGCTCTATCTGGGGGCCAATAAGGCCGAGATTGCTAGATTGCAGAGGGTCCAAAATGTCGCCGCTAGAACCCTTCTTGCCATGCCCAGATGCTGTTCCACCTCCAGCACTATCCGGCGGCTACACTGGCTGCCAGTAGAGAGGCGGGTGGAGTTCAAGTCTCTCTGCTTCGCGTTTAAGATTCTGAAATACCCGACCCCTGGGGTATTATCTGGTCTACTCTCTGCCTATATTCCCATGCGTCAGTTACGTTCTGCAGATCAACAGCTAGCATGCATCCCACGTGTGAGGAGAGCCCGCGCAGGTGGGCGATCTTTCCGCGTGATGGCGGCCAAGCTTTGGAATGGTCTTCCAAGCCATATTCGGAGCATGGACAACTATTTTGCTTTTCGAAAAGCACTAAAAACCCACCTATTTCCTCACTAGGTTACCTGCTCCCCCGACTGCTATTCTCATATTTTTGGTTTTTTTTCTGTTTCTGCTAGATTGGACTCTCGTAGCCAGTTGCTACTATTGCTCTTAGCGCCGGGACGCCCCTTTGCTGGGGCAGCTGAGCGCTCTACAAAACTGCTTAACATTAACATTAACATTAACAAGACTTCACCACCAGCTCCCCCCTGAATTTCCTTGCTGGGAATTCTGCCTGAGAGATTGCGTATTGTTGGGAGCTGGAAGCGCGACGCAACGAGAAGAAGCGTGTCGCCACCGCAGCTGTTGCCGTCGTATCACCGGAGAAGCGTGTCGCCACCGCTAGGGTCGCCGTCGCATCGCCGAAGAAGCGTGTCTCCGTCGCAGCTGTTTGTCGTCGCATCACCAGAGAAGCGTGTCGCAGGGCATGTCGCGGCTCAGAAGTTACTGAGTTTGCCGCACGGCCGTCGGCGTGCAAGCATCGCCTTCACGTCGTCGCATCGCATCAAAGTCGCCATCTTGTCGCATCGCACCGGATCGTTGCATCGCATCGAGGCGCCATTTTGTCGCATTGCAACCGGAACGCAGTACGAGATCGACGCATCACCTCCTCTCCGGTAAGGAACAGACGCATCCCCTACTTTGCGCAAGCATTGAGGAGCAGACGCATTGCCTCCCCCGAAGCAAGGAACCGACGCATCACCCTCCCTGCGACCCTTTTGTTTGTTTTGCATTACGCATCCAAGGTACTTTGTGAGAAACGTGTCGCATTTACCATCATTCATACAAACATCTATGTAATCCGTGGTCTCGTCTGCTGACTGTTTATCTCAATGTATGATTCACTGAAATAGAGCTATGTGCTTGGTAATTAAGACCCTAAGTGTCACTAGAAAAGTTAAGATGAAATAACCCATTAGGATTATAGGAATCCCATCACACACCGAAGTGAGCCTTTATCATCATTTGGGTTCCTAAACAATCTTCCTTATATCCTCTTGATCATTGAGGCATACTGGATAGATTGTCTCCTTTATTAGGTCTTCCAGAAAAGAAGAAAGACACAATAGAAAATAGGAGAATAATCTCCAATAGATAAAGTGCAGTGCAAAAGATATAAAGTACGTGATTAAAATAGGATTTGTCAAAAGAAAAAGAACTTAATCTTCAGCCAATATCTAAGGCAATCCTAATTAAAACCAGTGAAAAAGAGTGGGAGAATTATTTCAGCAGTTCAAACAAATTACTGCTTACGAACGGTCGACATGTTTCAGCCAATTGGACATCCGGTCCACGGCTTTCGTCAGGACCTCACCATAAACTTATCTGCTACTGCATTATTCCAAAAGTGAAAAAATTTAATTTATACATACATCCTGGTTGGATTTGATACAACCTCTGATATTGTACTGATCCTCTGAATCTACCAGATGTGTAGGACATCTGCAAAGCACAAAGGATAACATTAATAGTGACAACATAGTCAAATGATTCACATCACTCAGTCAGCTCTTAAATCAAAAAAACTTTTGTATAGATCTAATAAATAGACTAGCAAATATTCTCACCCGTAGAATACGAGGACTTAACCTCACCTCACCCGGCACCAACTCCAGTCCGAGAGACCCCGCTATGCCAGGCGTAGACACAAGGCCCAACATGGAAAAAACGGGGGAAGGAAGGGAAGGGGGAAGGTTTTTGTTTAAAACATGCTTAATATATCAACATGTGTTAATCACATGGATCACATTTTCTCTCTACACTATGTTTCTGAGAGAGTGTGTCTTTTAAGTGTACACATTGGGTAAACAAAACCACTATCGATCCATGGCAAGCTCAAGAAAAAAGCATATTAATGATGAACAGCCAACCTGCACAGTCACACTTGTAACTGCGCTTCATACTGTCATATAAAGTGGACTTTCTCTAACTCGATACTAACTTACATATAACCAATGTGAAAGTTATCGCTATTCATTATCTAACTCACACATATTTACACCGAAGTGCTCACAACTATTCCTCTTATGGTTATATCTAGGACTCATACCACGCCACCGCTAAACCGGATAGCGTTTCTGCTTATGTCTATGGCAAAAATAATAGTGGCAAAAAATAGTCGTAAAGCATAGTTGACAACAATTGCTTGTCCTATATAGACCTTGCCACTCTCTAGCTTCCCAACTAAATCTAGGCTAAAGAACAAAAAGTCACTTTCTGCCAACACGTACTGCAACTCGGTATTGGCGAGAAATTACTTCCTCACGCCTTACCTGTCCGTCGTTGACTCGTGCTCCGACTGAGCTGGGAATGGAGGTAACGAGGCCAGGACAACCAAGGCTCTTTTAAAGTGATCGCGTCTTGCAGGTGAAATGTATTAATAATAATACGTCGCGATTCAGTCGCATCATGCAAGACTACAACTTGACGTCAATGCTGATGGGAACTGTAGTTCTTTATTGCAAGACTACACTTTTACGTCAGTGCTGATGGGAACTGTAGTGTTTTCATCAGTTAATTCATTAAATATGGCGACACATTAAAATCGCGTATCTCTTCTCCGTTATTTACAACTTTACGTCAATGCTGTTGGAAACTGAAGTTCTTTCTTGCAAGACTATACTTTTACGTCAGTGCTGATGGGAAACTGTAGTGTTTTCGTCAGTTAATTCATTAAATACGGCGACACATTAAAATCGCGTATCTCTTCTCCGTTTTTTACAACGTGAGCAAATAGTGATCTATTAGCTAACATAGTCTTGCTCATGACAGAAACTACTGAAATAGAGATCATATAATGGTCTATTAGCTCTCATAGTCCCGCTCCTACTAATAACAACTGAGATAGAAATCAATAACCAGCAACATAGGTAGCTTGAGGGGTGCAATGAAAATGGTAGTTACTTTTTGAATATCGACACAGATAATAAGATCTTAATAAATGTCTGGACAAGCCCATCAATATTATATAAGTCTATATTTCGATCTCTTATCATAACAAAACTCCAACATCTGAACAATAATTTGAAGATGTTATGATTGTCAATGCCTAAATATATTCCCAATAAATATTAGTGGCCGCAATTATTAAATTGATCTATATTCATCTCGTGCGGCTAATCCAAACATTATGCATATGGTGGAACCTCTCTCTAGTATAATCTAGTATATTGTGTGATTTCAACTTCAAACCTAGCCCATACGCCTCTCATCTGTTGAACATCTCTTATCTATGAAGCGAAACCCAAGGTATCGCGTCATTCCAAGCAATGTGTCACTCGAAAGTTTATATACCCATTTCTGCTCTCGTAAAAATAGAAAATTGGATATATCGCTAATATGTGGAGGAATATATGGTTTTTCTAGTACTGTCCAGACGAAATCTTCTGCATTATGAGCTTGATCGACAAAATGTCTTGTCAATTTGGTTGTTGTTTTCTTACATCTGAACGTACTTTTATGCTCCAACATACGCAACTTCACTTTCCGAGTGGTCATTCCCACGTATTGGGACTTGCATGGACAGGTAATCAAATATATTAAATTTTCACTATTGCAATTAGTGAAACTTCTTTGAATCCATGGTCTATTGGTCCCAATATCTATAGA